>VIIQ02000581.1:600000-1072867 GCA_007449985.2 Desmodesmus armatus
TGGCCCAGAATACAGAGTATCACTGTTGCTGCTGCTGCTGCTGCTGCTGGTGCCAGTGACACACCTGAGGCTTGAGGCTGGGGTACTGAGTCCCAATGGGGCTGCCATGGAGTTGAACACTGGCAGGCTACTCACTAGATACAGTATGCTTTGCGGGCTGAGTTGAGAGTGATTTGATTGATCAATTGCAATTGCGATTTACTGGTGACCTGGCAGCGCCAAGTACAAGCAGAAGTTTGATCGAAACCGCAGTCTCAGACTAATATAGCCAACACATGGCGGATGGGCATGTCCCTCTTCCGTTGACAACCGACTTGACGAGGAGAACCATTAGCAGTGGTCAGCACGGCTTCTGAAGCTTCCTGGTGACCAGCTATCAAGACGCTAATATTTGTGTCATTCGTTGTGCGTTGCCGTGTTTCACATTCCTGTTGATCAAAACTTCTGATCAAAGTCCAGAAGCGCACAGGAACTGGGACTGCTGGCCCCGGTCCTTAGCATGGGCTGGTAGTGACCTCTTTAGGCCTGCAAGATGCCGGCCAGGCTGGCTGACGTCCTGCTGCAAGCAGAGGAGCCCCTGGGGGCCTCCTTGCTGAGGACAGAGGCTGAGCTCCGCAACGTAAGTGCTCCCTTGTTGCACTGGACTAATTTGTCAGATTCAACAGCGTCTGACTGCATGCATGGCTTTGGTGCTGATGATCCTTATGCGCAGGTGCCCTTCCTGCCTGAGAGGTGCCAAGTGCTTTTCGGTGCCGGTGGAGGGGGTTGCACAGGCCTGACGTCAGAAGAGTGTGTGGTCGCGTACAAGAACCAGTAAGCGTAGCAGCAGGATGGGTTCTGGCTGCACTGCTGTGCTGTTGGTGTGCCACATGACTCTCACTTCGTACTTCTTGGCGACTTGCCATTCAGATAAATCAAGCAGCACCTGCTGGCACAGCACTTGTGCGTGAAAGAGCCTGGCTCTGAGCACATCATACTGACTGGTGTGTGCAACTTGCATGCGGGCTTTGTACCGCAGGGTGATATGGACAGCTGGCCAGGCAGTACGCAAGCGCTTCACTGCCAGCTCCGACATACTACAGGTGGGCCGTGCAGGCAGCTGTGGAGACACACAACAGCATGGGTTGCCCGCACACATGACAGTACTGCAGGAGATGGGGTGTTTTTGTTTCTCACATGCCTGGGAATGCAGTTACAGCCAACCAATCATTTGGCGCTGGTGTACTGACCTGGCAGCACGTGAATGCACATCTTTGTCCCGTTCGCATGTGCGCAGGTGTGCTGGGCCAACTTTGACAGCCAGGCCAGCAATACCCCACAACGCAGTGCTGCTCGGCAAGCAAGCAGCACCAACGGCGCACAGCGCACCAGCAGTGGCACAGCAGTGCCAGACAGCAGCCTGCTGCACCGAGGGGTGTCCCCACCGCAAACATGGGGCCTCCAAAGCAAGGCCCATGCAGCAGGTGCTGCCGTCAGCACACCTGCAGTTGTAACAGCTCCTTCTCCTGCACCTTCTGCAGCAGCAGGGCCCATCCCAGGCCTTGATGCAGCAGGCGGCAACAGCAGCCAACCACCGGGGTGGTGGGCGAGCACCGGCCCAGCACAGGGTGGGGCAGGAGGGAGCACAGCCATGCAGACACCTGCATCTGCACTGCCACCAGCAGCTGCAGGAGTGGCAGCAGGAGCCACTTCTGGTGCTGGTGCTGGTGCTGGTGCAGATGACGGTAGCCTGATGCGCAGTCAGGATGGTGGTAGCAGCAGCCCGGTGCCTGTAACGGAAGCTGTGCTCTGCCTGCTGCTGCGCAACAGCATCTCCTGCATCTTCCCAACTGGGGAGCTGCTGGAGTGCCCGCTGCTGCAGCCCTGCCAGGCTCTGTGGCCCCTGCCTACTGGTGTCATCCTTGCAGTGAGTGCCTGAAGTGCAAACGCCAACCCTTACGCCAGTGTTTCCGATACCAAGGCTTTCCTTGCCAGAGTACAGGGCTGTCCTGTTTGTGATGTGTGCAACATGAGCGCATGTGGCGGTGTGTTTTCCCCCTGAAGTTGTAGTGGCGGGCGCATGTGCCATGTCCAATATTGACAGCCTCCAACACATCCAGGAGCAATCTGGGCATTGTGTGTTACAACACCGTCTTGCGACAATGTACGGTCAAGCGGTGATGCAAACAAGCAACTTGCAGCCGGCCACCACCCACCTGCTGGCACTGCTTGCTGTATATGTTTGTGTGCAGGGGCCGTCTGAATCCTTTGCGAGTGTGCTGACCCACCCCCTGGAGGAGCCCCTGCCAGTGGTGGCAGACTGCAGCCTCAGCACAGCTGCCAGCAATGGGCGAGGCATGGGGCACCTCAGCATCAGCACGCCGGCAGCTTATGCTGGGTGGTCACAGGAGCGGGTGGTGTGGAGCAGCAGGGAGTTGCCGTACGTTGCAACATATAATGAGGTAGGACGCATGATATGGGCAGGACTACAGCACGCTCGTGTGAGCCTTGCTGTGATCTTCCAGTAGTTGTGCTTGCCCTGCTTGCCTTGCTGGGTGTGACTGCTCTTGGGCCTGGTGGCCTGCACATGATGCAGGTATGTTGTTGCAAGGGGCCTGGGGAGTCCACCCGCTCTCTGTGGTCTCCTCAACAGTACGTTTACTGCTTGATTGGCAGTACGGTACAGTATCGGATACAGTACAATTGTTTGGGGACAGAGTCCCTTCAACCCTATCCAGTGAGCCTCGGGCTCTTCACGGTGCTGACAGCACTCCAGCAGCAGCTCAGGGATGGTCCTCCAGGATGCAAGTTCAAACTGCCTGAACCTGCTGTGCCTGCCTCATGCTGCCCCCATCAGGACCGTGCGCGGCTGTCTATCTGGCACATACGCCCGCAGCCCGCTGGCGCTGCAGCCATTGGCAGTGCTTATGACTTACCAGCACTCAGTCCGTTCGGCCTGGGCCCCATGCGCACCCCGATCCATGCTGCTGCCGCTGCGATGGGTGCTGTGGGGACGACCGGCAGTCTGCCTACCTTTGGGACTGTGAACAGCGCAGGCACAGCGGCAGCAGGGACACAGGCTGCGGGTCTAGGGAGTGCAGGAGCACATGGCGGTGCAGCGGCTACAGCGGTTGGTGCAGCGGCAGGGTATGTGGGGGGCCCTGCTGCATATAGTGGGAGTATGCTGGGCATGCTGGCGTCTGGAGGAGTGACCCCATGGTCGGGTGCTGGAAGCTTTGCTAGGATGTCTGTTGGGGCTTCAACTGTGAAGAGGTGAGCTGATTGTATAGGTGCAGACAGGGGCGCACGGACCCTTGGCTTCCTGGACGTGGCAATTTCCCCAACAGCACATTGCCAAGCAGTGCATGTGGTCGCATCAACCTCAAACGTGCATTGCGTTGCTTGGGCAGGGAAGCATGTGTGAGTCGAGTGGTGCACTGACACAGGCCGGATAATTGGATTGCATTTTTGTACTCGTGACGTAAGCTCGCACAGCTGTTGGGCGCTGACTAATGTTTACTTGCCGGCCATGTGCTTGCAGGTCGGGTCTCAGGAGCCCTGCAGGGCGCCTTCCCGCCTCCATCTTCAGCGCAACCCCAAACCCACAGAACCTCATCTCTGGCGCGCTGGGCGCCCTGGGGCCCCTAAGACCCGCGTTCAGCAACACAACCACAGCTCAGCAAGCCTTGCTGCTGCCAGGCCCAGACCCCTCCCTGCTGTTCAAGCTGCTGTGGAGGCAGGAGTTAGCCGGGGGCTTGCTGCCGGACAGTGCAGTGCAGGCTACTGACGCAGCTGGGCAGCCCCTGCTGTGCGTGCTGTGCTCTGCTGCGCAGCAGCTGCTGGCTTTCCAGCTGCCTTGGTAAGAGCCTTGCAGAGGAGGTGCTTACGGAATGGGGTGCAGCTGTGTACGGCGACATTGGCTGCAGCGGGGCAGCGTTTGTCCTAGACTCCTGACAGGGGTGCGAGTGTTCTGTGTTGTGCTGTTGGGCACAGCCGTTCAGGGGGAACTCAGCAGCTGACAGGTGACCTGTCCCCTGCCTCAACTGACAGCAGAGATAGTAGATGGGTCATGATCGATGGCAACTCCTGGAAGGTTGGCACCCCCAGCTGCATCAGCCGCCAATATCGGGCGCCATTGTCTGTTACCTTGTTCTTGAATTTTCAATGACTGCTGTGCACTTGTGTGATGCAGGAGCAGCGATGCATCACCCTTGGTGGTCAAGCCAGCATTCAGCACCGCAGCGCTGGCAGCGGTCCCCATCACCACAGGCGCATGTGCTAGGCAGCCAGCGGAAGCCTCTAGCACTGGCAGCAACAGTGGCAGCAGAATGATGCATTTGATTGACCTGCTGATTTTACAGCCGGACGGGCAGCTGGTGCTGCACCGCGGCCCGGTTGCGCTGGTCACTGTGCGCTTGCTGCTGGCACATGGCCATTTGCAGCAGCTGCAGGAAAAGCTAGCAGCGGCGGCAGCAGTCCGGCACCGTGCGCAGCAGCAGCAGATGCAGCAGCTGGAGGGCAGCCCTGCTTTGAGTGGCCGTGCTGGCGGCAGGAGGCGCTCTTCAGGGATGCAGGGCGTGGAGGCTGTCACCCCAACTGGTAAGGCCTACATGCTGTCGTGCGCCTCTCATGTAACTCTAGTGTGAAACATGTTTGGCTTCGTGCATGTGCATGACAGGGAGCTTTGCAAAGCAGGACCCTGCATAGGCCTGCACGTGCGTGCCATCAAACTGCCAGTGAGCGAACTTGACGCGCAGTGTCACTTTGTACTGCACCCTTGAGCCCTGAGGCAGATGGTCTGGTCAGGATGCAGGCGAAGCACTTGCAGGGGGCCTCTGCAGTGTACCCCAGCGCTTTGCTGAGCTTGGTATGGGATGTGGCCTCCATGCGCTGCCACAACTGCAAGTCCAGCATGGGCCCACATGTCAACAGTCTCTCAAGCTGTTTGCTTCATGCAGCGTGTGTTCAGGCATGCCTCCTCAGCCCAGGCGCCCAGCACCAAGCTGCCAGCATAAGTGCCTACTGTGAATTCTGGCTGACTGGGACCCATGGCAGATTGCGCTTGTTCATGCAGCAAGTTGAGGCTGTATGTCTGCCTGTGTGCAGGCACAGAGGTTCAACCCAGGGGTGTGGCCCCTGATGCCAGCATATGTGGCCTGAGCGGTGCCTCTGGGGACAGGTATGATGTGCGGCTGCAGCTTGGGACGACGCAGGTCTCCCTGAGGGCACGATTGGGTGAGTGGCGTGTGCCTGTCACTTGGGGCCGACTTGGTGCTGTTTTGCACGCAAGCATGCTCGGGCCTAAGTTACCAACCAAGTTGTGATGACGTGTCAGAGCTCACAGAAAGAACAAGCACACGCTGTTGATTTTGCCGGAAAGAAGATAATCATGGCTTTGGTTGGCCGTCTGCTTGTACTGCTCAGGGCGTACACCTGACACCCGCTGTGCATCTGCAGCTGCCTTTCCAAGGTCGCTTTTGCAGAATGGTATCCTGCGCAGTGGTGTGCTCTGATACTGCACACTGTGCTGCGCCGTGCTGTGCTTCAGGTGTCAGCTGGCTTCCTGGACTTCCCTCTCAGGTGCTGCAGGCGCTGGGAGAGGTGCTGGACACCCCCTGCTTCAACAGGCTCCTGGCAGCATGCCTCACACAGCCAGGTAACAAGGGTCATGCCTCGCACACCAAGGTTACTCTGCGGGCAACCCCATGAGCCCTTGGCTTGCTGGCTGGTGTCGAGGTTGGGACTACGTCCCCAATACCTGTACTGTGACAAGGGCCATGGCGCATCATGGCACACCACAGCTGCAGCACATGTGCTATCACAATGCTATGGTAGTGTGCAGTGGTGGGGACAGAGTCCCCAGCCACAAAGAGCGGGACGAGGTTTGCCAGGAAGAGATTTCTTCTGGGGGCATTGACAGTCATCGGCATCCTGCAATGTGTTACCAGCACAGCAGCACCGTGTGACTTATGACCCAGACTATGGACACAGACTCACGGCTTGCCCAGTCACTCACTTTGCCAGGGGGCTTGCCAATCCGCGCATATTGCAAGCTTGGATGCTGTGTGTGACTCTGCATATAACAACACTTTGCCGCTGAATGCAGGTGCCTGCTGTGGTGAGCTGTCAGCTGAGTGGAGAGTGATTGCAGCTGTGCTGCTTGCTTGGGCCTTGCAGCCAGAATGCCTGGAGGCGGTCACTGGCAGCAGCAGCCGCAGCAGCCAAACCAACCGGCAGCAGCAGCAACCGCGTGCTGGGAGCGCCTCCCCCACCACCCCACGCTCAGCTACAGGCACAGCAGCAGAGGAGCCAGACACAGATGCAGATATGGAGATGGTTACACCAGCAGCAGCAGTACAGGCAGCAGGGCAGCAGCACCTGCCCGTACGCCCCAGCAGCAGCAGTACCTGCAGACTCCGGGGTCTGAAATGGACATGTCGGTGGACATGGCAATGTCTATGGACACAGCATCCGCTGCTACGCCAGTCCAGCAGCTGGGTCCTAGCCAGTACCAGCGGGAGCTGAGTGGGACTCCTATGTCTGTCAGCAAAACACCCATGTCTGTAACAAGCAAGGTCGCCAGCAGGTTGCGGCACCAGTCCAGCTACAGACAGGAAGCATTCGGGCAGCAGCCGCAGGTGCCGCAGCTGCAACAGCACCATCTCCAGCAGCAGCAACAGCACATGGTGGGTACGGAGAGGATGCAGCTAGGGTATGAAGCTGCGGATGTTTTCCCTACTGCCACGCCTGCAGCGGCTGCAACTCCGCGCTCTGCTGCGGAAACTGCTGCTGTGGCAGCAGCACAGCAGAGGTTTGGCCAGCTGCAGCTGCCGCAGACGCCACAGCTGGCACCCCAGGCAGCAGCAGCAGCCAATGTTGTTCCAGAGAATGCCTGGCAGCAACTGCTGCAGAGCACAGAAAGCAGCCATCTGCTGCAGCAGCTGCCTGGGCTAAGGACTGCCCAGCAACCAGCGCCAACAGCAGGGCGCCAGCAGCCCGATACGCAGCACGACACACCAGCACAGAACATGTCGTCGCAGCTACAGCCGCAGCTACAGCCTCAACAGCAGCAGCAGCACCGCCATGATGTGGTCATGGTGCTGCTTGCTCTGCACTCGGTGTACCAGGACTGCAAGCTGTCCCGGCTGCGGCTGCACCTGCTGCAGCTGTTGGGTCCTGTGTGCTGGCTGCTGGCAGTGTGGCTGGATGCCCCTGTGTATCAAGAGCACTATGAGCGGGAGGGGGCTCATGGGGGCGTCGCTGCTGCATCAGCAGTTTATGTAGGCGCTGTGGAGTCCCTTTTGGCAGCAGTTGGCAGCGGCAGCAGCTTCACAGGGTCCCTTGGCGGGGCTCAACAGCACCTTGCAGCTTTCAGCAAGTCAAGTAGGGTTGGCACGCCTGCAGCAGCAGCAGCAGCTGGCGCCAACTCAGTGCAGCAGCAGCAGCAGGACCTGGCAGCCGCAGAGCTGCTGCTGCTGCAGCCACCGGGTGACATCTTGAAGTGCCTGTCACTGCTGCTGTCGGCATCGCAACAGTACCAGCAGTACGTGCCTTTCCTGGCTGGTCGGGGCAGTACAGCTGTGCGGAAGTCGCTGCAGCTGCTGCAGGTGTACAAGGTCCTTGCAGGGTGCGCGAGCAAGTGTGCTGCCGCGATTGCTGCTGATGCAGCCGGGCGGCTCTCCAGCAGCGGCCAGATGCATGGAACCGGGGCCGGCACTCCTGAATGGCTGCGCAGGAGTGGTGGCAGTAAGCAGCAGGCCATCCTAGTGGCTGAGCTGCAGCATGTGCTGCTGCAGTGCAGCCAGCGGTTGGTGCTGCTGCTGGTAGAGCAGGGGTGGGATGTGCTGGCGCTGGATCAGCTGCCTGTGGGTGTGGCCCTACCCATCAAGGAAGCGCTGGCCAGGAGCAGGGGCAGCCCTCCTGTAGGTGAGTATGAGTGAAGAACACCACCGACTGCTTGCGGGGATGACGGGGTGATTGGCTGGCGCCGGCTGGGTGACTGTCCGCTTACCTGTATGAAGGGTTTGAGCCACCTGTACTGTCCCTGTTGTGCCGTGTTGACGTGTGGCTGTGTCTGGTTTGACCGCTGGCTTCGTTGGTTGCAGCTGCATGCCTCTTGAAACTCAATCATGCCCCCCACACAACACCAGCAGAAATCATTTCATTTCTTTTGAAGAAAAGAAGAAGAGAAGAGAAGAGGAGGAAGAGGAGAAAACCAAGAGGGTTTCATGCCTGTGAGTTGGCTAGCATGTGTTTATAGGTGAGGCCTGTGTGTCGCCCTGGCACCTGTCTGCTGCAGGGTGGCCGGTCATGGCGTATGCTCTCATCGGGCGGGAGGACATTGCGGCAACACTGGCCAGCAGCAGCAGCACTCCCGCAGCCACATGCACCACCGGGTTGTTGAGTGACATGCCACGTGTCAGCACAGCAGACAAACCCACCCAGCCGCAGCCATTCGACCCTGGCAGCATTGTTCACGCAGTGCAGGACTCGCACCGGCAGCTTCAGCACCTGCTGCTGCCGTTTGAGCAGCGGCTGCTGCTGCCTAGCGGGAGCTTCCTCACGGGACAGCAGCACCATCAGCGGCTGCCGCCAGCAGCGAGCCGCTCTGCTGCTGGCGCTGCAGGCCGGCGGGGGCCTCACCAAAGCAGGACAGGGCATGCGCGCGGGCTCAGGAGCAGTGGGGTCTCAGCTGGTGCTGCATTTGCTGCTGCCGGTGCAGCCGCGGGTGGCGCTGGCAGCGGGGCGGGTGCTGCGGCAGCAGGGGGTGGCAAGGGTGGAGTGCTGGGCGGCGAGGTAGTGCCGATAGATGGGATGGAGGGGCTGGTGAATGGGGTGTCAGCACTGCGGTTCAGCAGGGATGATCGGCTGGCAGAGGCAAGGAGTCTGCTGGGGACCAACATGCCGGTGTTAATGCAGGTGAGTGGGCACTGCCTGTGTGACGTGAGCTTCTGCTTGTTTGTTTCACTGTTGATGACTAGTCACTGCTGCAATCAAGCAGCCATACGAATCCTGAATGAGGGTGCAGCCTTTGACTGCTTCGTGTGCCCAGCCTGTAAGCGAAGGGCTACTGGATGCGTATTGCCGGGACTGCATGTGTGGTCACCGCTGCATGTGCAGTCACTGGTTGATTGCTGCTAGCTCCATTCCAGGCTTTCAGGCTTTCACCCTCCTCTGTGATGACGTCACACCTGCAGGCGGTTGTCAGTGAGAGTGACCCAGAGCTGCCTGCCAAGCAGCAGGCGTCGCTGTTGACTGCAGCCATGCGCACGATGTCGCTGCCTCTGGGCAGGGGTGCCCTTACACTCGGCCTTGCTGAACCTCTGCCAGGTGGGGTGATAGCTGCAGTCATTGCTTTTTGCTGTATGGTGTGTGGGGTACCGTACCGCGGCGTACCGTACTGTGCTGGTCTGCTCCAGTTGAAGCTCAAAAATGCTTACCTTGTGTCCATAAGCCCTCCATGGTTGGCAAATCAGATGAAGTGTTACTGTGTGGCGCCATGAGCCAACACACCCAGCCAAATGTGGATCAGGCTGTCAAAGCAGCACTGAGCAGAGCGATTCCACACATGGTTTCGAGCACCTATCAAGGACTAGCCGAGTTGACTGCTGCTCAAAGACAGCAGTTCGTGCGTCTGGGCCTGTGGAAAGGTTTGGCGCTGCTTGATGCTCAGTAGACTGACCTACCACCTGTGCATGTCCTGTCTGCAGCAGCTCTTGGATGTTTAGGGGCATAGCACAAATTATGTGCGGGTTTCCTGGCAGATGTGCTACTTGCGGACTGCTCAGCTGTGTCTTCTGTGCTGTGCTGCAATGTGCTGTGCCGTGTTGTGCTTGTGCAGGGGAGCACGTGGTGGTGCCCCTGCTGTGCCTGTCTGGCGCAGTGCCATGCCCCGCAGGCGAGAATGGCCCCAGCAGCGGCAGAATAATGGTCAACCTTGACCTCACCAATGCACAGCCAGCACCAGGTGCGTCGGTGGCCGTAGTAATAACACAAAATGCGTCATTGCTGTTTCAAGACCCACTTGCTATCGATACCCAAAACGGCCTGCTCCATGTGCAGGGGTGATGCGTACAAGAGTACAGCCCAGCACACGTGTGGGGTGACAGTATGCTTGCAGGACGACTGTAGTATGTCATGGTGTGCCAAATAATACCTGCCTCACGCAGCGCCTGTAAGGCACGCTGCGATGGCACAGAGTGTAAGAAGTAAGCTGAGACCGCTTTACTGTTGTGTCGAGATGTTGTTGCCTCTGCTGCTGACACGCTTGTTGTCTGCACAGGTGGTGGTGCAGCAGCAGAGGTCACAGCATGGTGTGAGTTCCACAATGGGGTAGCTGCCGGCCTCAAGATCGCGCCCTACAACAGCAGCCGCAGCAAGCAGCAGCGGCAGGGCCAGCAGGCAGGGGCAGGCACTGGCGGTGGCATGGCCAGCAGCAGGGAGGGCAGCGGTTCAGAGTCTCTGTCTGAGAGCTGGCTGCCGCACAGCAAGCCCTCCGTGCCAAACTACGCCCACGCAGGGGTGCTGCTGGCGCTGGGGCTCAATGGGCATCTCAGTCGGCTATCTTGGACAGACCTGTACAGGTGTGTGGGGTGCTTGGGTGCTGAAAGCACCAACGCCTGGTGGCATCAATCCTCTTCATGATACCTCCCGCTGACACCAACATCAGCGAATACATGCCAGGCACCAGAGGCTTGCTGGTTCCGTCTGTACACAAGCCGGCCTTCTGTGAACCACCCAAAGGGACCCAAGAGGGCCATTCTGAAATCTACATGTTGTGTGGTGCATCATAAGGCCACTCACGCTGCCGCTGCCGATGCCGCTACATATGAATCATTTTGAATTCATGCAGGTACCTGTCAGATCAGCACGACGCCACCACCATCGGCGTGCTGCTGGGCATGTCGGCAGCATGCAGAGGCACAGCAGACAGCACAGTGGCTCGGATGCTCTTCCTGCACCTGCCGGCACGGCACCCCAACACTTTCCCTGAGATCGAACTGTCGCCGCATGTCCAGGTGGGAGCGTGAGCCCGGCGCATGTCTCCAAGGCGTTGACTGCGAGCGTCAGCTACGCCCCTCAGGCGTGTTGTAGGCTACACACGTGCACAATCAGACATGCCATGTCCTGCACAAGTGGTTGCTTTGAGGGCAGCAGGATGAGATGCGCTATCCAGGACATGATCAGGGAGTCTGCGCATCCCTTCAACCTGTGCTGCTTTGTTCCCAGAGCACGCAGAGGGCAGTCAGCATGTCTGCAGTTGCCGTTGCCAGCTTGTCCTCAGCTGTAGCTGCACCACAACCATTCCACAGCTTACTGGCCTGCACATTTTGTCTACCCATCTGCACAGGCAGCATCCTTGTTGGGCCTAGGCCTGCTGTACCAGGGCTCCTGCCACAGGCTGATGACTGAGACTGTGCTGGAGGAGATGTGCCGCACACCTGGTGTCAACCCGCATGCAGGAACAGCACCTGGGCAGGACGGCACAGCCGGCTTGACAGGTGGGCAACTTGCCTGATACAACCGGCTTGGATACACTGCTGTGTTGACAGAAGCATCGTTGTGCTGAGGGTTGGGTGGGCAACTTGCAGGACGACCTATTGTCCACTGGGCTCAGCCATGTTGCCAGTGCGCTTTCTGTCAGACAGCACAGTCACTATGAGGGTTAGCAGGGCACCAGGCGCAGGTTTTGGTGTTTGGCAGATGGCTATTGTGGTCAGCAGCCACGCATGCTGCAGATTTCTACAGGGCGCTGCCAGGTTTGGTGCTTGTTGCAAAGTGGGGCCTGCATCTGAGAATTCAAGGTGCCGATGTACGCAGCGCTGCTTGATTCGTCTGTAATTCAGGAGAGAGGTGTTGGAAGCAGCCAGCATTCAGTTGCATCGGGGCGCCACACCAGCATCATCACACTGCGTCGCACCTTGCTCCCGGGCTTCCTCAAGGCAAAGGTGCCTTCAAGGCCTGAGTCAGGCCATCCGCATGTGCACATCTGCTGCTGTTGGCCCTGCTGCTGTTGCCTGTGCAGGTGCCAGCCTGTCGGCTCTCATGAGTGTGACGCATGACCGTGAGGCGTACGCGCTGGCAGCAGGTGCGATGCATGTGCTGCACAGCCGACAGCACCGTCCTGCACAGCCCGTCTGTGGCATGCTTTGTTCTGGTGATCATGGTCGGTAGCAGGGCGTCACAGGATGCAGCGTGGGTGGTCTGCAGGCTAGGGGACTGTGGGCCCCTGACTGGGCATCGCTGTGCACGCAGAGGGTGAATTGAGTCCTGCAGGACTAATATACACCTAGGTGTATTGTCCTGGTCATGGTGCCCATCACACGCATGGCATTGCCGCTTCAACTGCCGCCGCAAGGGTCAGTCAATTCGAGTCAGCCAAAGTGCCAAATTTCAGTCAACTCCAGCCAGCCGAACAAGTTGTTGCCGCAAAGATCAGTCAACTTGAGTCAACCAAGCCCGCGCTGGTGTGCGCCCTGCATCCACGACGGCATGTGCGGTGCCTGTGTCCTGCAGGGTTCGGCCTAGGTTTGATCTGCTTGGGCCAAGGTCGCAGTGCGCCCGGGCTTGCAGATCTCCATCTGGAGGACAGGCTTAGGTAATGTATCTCGCAAGGCCAGGAACTTTTGCATCATGCCCTAACCGTCAGGGCACTGGCGTCGATGGGTGCGCCGACCACATTGCTTCAGCCTGTGCTCAACAGCCTGTGGACAACTATACCAACAGGCAGACGGCGCGCACCTTGTCCCATGTGCCCTGCACGTCAACACGTGCACTCACTGATGTGTCTCTGCGGCCTGCAGGAACCTCATGGATGCACAAGCGCAGCCACACACCATGGCCCGTACGCCGCCAGCCTCAAAGGCTGCAGCGGATGCCAACAAGCCGGGCGGCAGCAGCAGCAGTGCAGGCCCCGGTGGCTCAAGTGCTCGCAACCTGTTGGATCATGTGCTGGGCCCTGGTGTGGTGCCTTGGAGCATGGAGGCCGGGGACGATCCCACGGGGCTGGCTGCTGCTGCTGCAGCCGCTGGTGGCTTCAAGGTTGATGCAGACCAGATGCAGCAGTATGGTATCTCACAGATGGGTGATGTGTGCTGTGTTTTTTAACTTACCGGAAGGCACATGCCGGGAGGTGGGGTTTGGGGGGACACCTGTCTCACCAGGATGCAATAACATCAAAGTCTGCCATCATTTTGATGGAGGTCTTTTGGGTGCTGGCAGATGTGCTAGCATTTGGCCAGGGGTCTGGTGTGCCTGTCACCTTGCAACACGCCTGTGCTGCATTTTGTGCCGCAGGTAGTGCTGGAGGGTCCTGTTGTGAACACTGCAGGCACAGGCCCTGCTGCTGCCATGGCGCTGATGATGATGTACCTCAAGACAGGAGATGCTGGCGTGGCGGCACGCTTCAAGGTGTGGCAGCGACACCTGTGACTTGAATGGCACATCTGCGCAAGTTACCAATGTGTTCACCTTGTCCAGGCTGTGCCTTGAATGCCGACTTGAAGGATCCAACGCAGCAAGCGTCGTAATGCAGCACAGGCATGTGCTGACCTCCCGCATGGGAATGCGCCCACCTTCAGCATGCTGTGCTACTGCTGTTGCATGCGAGCTACCGTCGCACGGTCATATCATATGCTGTCACAACCATCACGATCAACGAGCAGGGTGCACGTGCTGATATGGCTGCAGGTCCCTGACACTGCGTACGCACTGGACCACATGCGGCCCGACATGGTGCTGCTGATGGTGCTGGGCAAGTCACTCATCATGTGGGACACCATCGAGCCAACCGATGTGAGCATATGCACTGTAGTGCAATCATGCAATGTTGATCTTGTGTCAAGTAGTGCGGTGTTAGGTGCTGGATGCCTTACCGCATGGTATCAGTACAGTACATGTTCAGCTGGCGGGACCTGTCAAGAGTGGTGGGAGTCCCCACAAGCCTGTCACCCAGTCCAGTCTTATCGGAAGGAACTGGCTGAGCTTGAGGCTAGTTGTGTCAGTAAAGACGGCGTCTGCAGGTCTGACTGAGTCGGACTGCTGCTCCACATGTGTTTTCCCGCCTTTTCTCCTGCAGGCCTGGCTGCACAGCCAGCTCAGCCCCCTGCTGGACCACCCACTGCAGACCATCCTAGACAACCAGGCCTTGCCACCAGCACAGCAGGGCAGCGGCAGCAGTGGGGGTGGCAGTGCCGAGCAAGGCGCAAGGCCCGCGGGTGGCCAGCAGCAGGCGGCGGTTGACTGGGGTGCTATCGGGTTGGCGCACGTGAATGCCATTTCTGGAGGGTGCTTCGCACTGGGGCTGCGCTTTGCAGGTAAGCAAAGGCACCCTTCTGCTGGCAGCAAAGGAAAGGGGAGGTCATAAGGTTTCTGGACCATGTTTGACCACCTCCAGCTGCTTTGCCGCACCATGCTAGAGTGATCTGCTTTGTTGAAACAGCACAGCGGTGCGCAACAGAGGAGCACACAACAGTAGTCATACGTCCATCACAAGCAGCTCAGCCACAACACTTGCGATGACACACAGTTCCTTGTTTACAGTCTGCCCCAGGTGAAACACACATCGCAGAAGTGACCAGCGACCCAGCAGCAGGGCGTGAGTTCAGTGTAAGAAGGGGTTGAGCCCAAACTCGCTGCGTCTTGCCACTCATGCAGGCACCTGCAGTGCTCAGGCAGAGTTCCTGCTGCGGGGTCAGCTGCTCGCCCTGCTGTCCGCCAAGCGCCGCGCCCCCGGTGGCTCCACCAGCAACGCTGTAGCAGCTGCCACTGCTGCCGCGGCAGCCGGCGTCGTGATGGGCGCCCGCTTCGGTGTCGGCTACCTGCCAGCTGGTGCCGCGTGCATCGGGCAACTTGATAAAGCTGCTCTTGAGGACGCTATCGTGGTAGTGCTGCTGTCGCTGTCATTAGTCATGGCAGGGAGCGGGCACCTGCCTACCTTCAGGCTCATCCAGATGCTGTCAAGGAGGGTAGCAGCTCCTCTGAGGCCACCCAGCCAGGCTGCAACGCCAGACGGCCAGCCTGGGGGTCCTATCGCTGCAGTGCTGGGTGGTGCGGGTGTGGGAACTAACAGCCTGCACTATGGGCACCACCTGGCTGTCAGCCTTGCTGCAGGGCTGCTGTTCCTGTCGGGTGGCAGGAGCAGCTTGAGCACCAGTAATGAGGCCATTGCTGCGCTGCTGATTGCGCTGTACCCTGTGTGGCCCTGCACCCCAACGGACCAAAGGTGCCACCTGCAGGTGTGTGTGTCGGTTGTACTCAGAGCACGCATTCAGCTGAAACTGTGACCTGTGTTTTCCTAGTATGTGCTTTTGTGTTTTGGCTAGGGGCGCACTGCCCAAACACTCACTGCGTCTATGCTCTGGCTGGCTTGATACCAACATGCATGCCCCCTGCGTTGAGACGTGTGGTTGCTTGGATAGCAAGCTTTACTTGATGATGTATGAAATCCCAGTACATCTGCACTGGCACATTGGTGCGGCCCTGTCAGCCCCTCATGTGGGAAAGTCGTCAAGACCTCATGTGGGGCTGTCCCTCCTACCGTCTGACCATGGCCGTCTGACCATCTGCCCCCACTCCCGCAGGCCTTCCGCCACCTGTACGCCCTTGCAGCTGAGCCGAGGTGTCTGGAGGCCCTCGACGTGCACAGCAGGCGCCAGGTGGTGGTGCCGCTGTCAGTCACTGCCCGCACAGCAGGCCTGGCTGGGGCAGCAGCAGCTGCCGCCCACCACAAACAGCAACAGCAGCAGCACGGCCAGCGGCAGTCATCGCTGGCGCAGCGCACGCAGCTGGCAGCTTCTGCAGCAGGGGTGGTGGGCGTGGTGGGACAGGTAGCAGGTGCAAGCGCAGCACCCTCAGCAAACCAGGCAGACCTACCACCTCCAGCCTTTGCCTTTCCCAAGGCACCAGCCGCCAGTGGCCGTTGCCCCGGGGTCGCCATCACCCCACCCCTGAAACCTGGGCTGCCGCCTCTGACTCCCTCCGGCCTGGCAGCAGCAGGGTCGTGGGTGGGTGGGGTGGGCAGCAGTGGTGCTGGTGCTGCGGCAAACGTCGGCAGCAGCAGCAGTGAGGCTGCTGATGATACGGTGAGCCTGCGGCTGCAGGCCCCTTGCCTGTTGCCTGAGGGGCAGCACCTGGTGTCACTGCGGGTGTGTGGCCCCAGGTACTGGGCGGTGGAGTTGGCAGCAGAAGGCCCCAGCAGCGGCAGCAGTGGCGGCTGGAGCCAGCAGCACCTCCAGCATCGCATCTGCGTGAAGAAAAAGGCGGGAAGCTTGTCGTACACCGACGACCACACAGGGGTCAAGTCCCTGCTGTTCAAGGCCTTCTATGCAGGGGGCTCAGATGACATCCTAGCAGCAGCAGCAGCAGCAGGAGGAGGAGGCTCTGATGCAGCAGCAGCAGGCAGGGACGAGAGTGATGGCAGTCAGCTAACTACCAGCAATAACAGCAGTGCAGGGGCTCAGCAGGAGCAGCGGCAGCAGCACTCATTTGACATCACCCACCTGTGCCAGACCTTTGCAGCCGACCCACAGATTCAGGCCTTTGCACAGGTGCTGCAGGCCGCCAAAGCAGCAGCAGCGGCAGCAGCCGGCGGCAAGCGCAGCAGCGCCAGCAGCAGGTTCCTGTCCTTCTGCAATGGGGCCCTGTATGAGTGTGTTGTGCAGGAGAAGACAGGCACTCTGCCGGCCTACCTCCAGCTGCATGCTTTGGTGCAGCAGGTGTGTGCCTCTGCCTTGGCTGTAGGACAGCCTGCTGCTGCAGCAGGCGACGGCTGTGGCAGCAGCCGCATGGGGCGGCTGCTGCCGGCGGCTAGCAGCAGTGGCGGCAGAAGTGGCGGCGGCGGCTCTGCCGCTTTGGGGTGTGTGGCTCCAGTGGGTGCTGGGCTTTTGCTGCAGGACCTTATGCTGGTCCTGCATCACTATGGCAGCAGCATGGCAGTAGCGGCTGGGCTGTGCAGGACAGCACAGCTCAGGGGCGCCCAGGGGGCTGCAGGTGGCAGCATGCAGCAGCGGGAGTTGTCCGAGGTCGACATGCTGATGTGGCAGCCGCTGCTGCAGCCAGGGTTCTGCACGAGCCTGTTCACAACCTTGATGCAGTTCTGGCGGGCGGCGGGGGTCTTGCCTCAGGAGCTCAGTCCAAGCGGCCTCAGCAGCGAAGCAAGCAGCGCTGGCCCAGGTGATGATGGTGATTCTGGTGCTAGCACATGCAGCATGCTGTCTCAGTACATCACAGCAGGCAGCATCAGAGCTGCTGCTCAGACTGCGCAGGCTGCTGGCGCCGCGGGCGGGCAATGCGGCAGGCTGCAGCAGGAGCTGGAGCAGCTGCTGGCTGGGTGCCTGGCTGCGCTGCAGCTGCCTGCTGCTGTGCAGCTGCAGGAGCTGCAAGCTGCTCTGAGTGATCTCCAGCAGTTACCGCAGGGCGAGGGTGATTTGCAGGCTCAGGCAGCAGCGGCAGTGCTGGCCGTGCTGACAGGGCCCCGGGGCTGCTCTGTTGCACAGGATGTGCCGGCCAGGTCACTCATGGTGCTGGCTGCTGCGCTGCAGGAGGTGCTGCTGGCTGCCTCTTGATTGCACTGCACAGCGGCCTGAATGAGGTGACTGATGCTGTGCATGTGTATGTACTGCCATGTTTGGCGTTTTGCGGTGTGTGCTGGCATGCTGGCTACTGGTGTGCTGACTGTAGAGTGCAGCAGCAGATGCTGCATGTTGTTGTGTTGTATGCTGGGTTGACATTTGGCATGGTCGGTGTTGCGCCGCAACTGCTTCAAGCAAAAGCCCATTGGGTCCATCTTGCTCATTTGTAGCTTTGTCCATATACCGACTGCGGTGCACTTTCATTCACAAACCAAGGCGGTGGACATTGGGGCTGGGACACGTGCGTCATGCGCCCTGCCAGTGCTGCCCCTGTTTGCCATCAGCATACTCAAGTGCCCAAGTACGCCTGATTGTGCCCACTTGGTCCACCCGCCGTAACCCCAGCATATGCACCTGCAACCCAGACTAGGGACACCCCTGTCACGGGTTTGCTGATGTCAGAGTACACAACTCTGTAAAGTTTCAAGGCCCAACATCCCAGCAGGTGGACATATCGATCAGGGCATCCTGGCCGTGTGTGACACAGTGCATGTCAAGTGGCTGTGCACTCTGCCGGCAGCTGCAGAAGCCAACCTGCAGCTGTGTCGCCTTGTGCACGGCAGGCAGACGATTCCACTTGATTTTGAACGGGATGAATCAGCCAATGAGCTTTTTTGTGAAAAGGTACGATGACAGGGGAACTCCCTGGCACTATGGCAGTTTGGCAGTGCCAGGCTGGCACAAACTGTGGTGTCTGCCTCTGCTGCCATGCCGGCGCCTGGTGTCATTGAGCTGTCTATGCATGTAGGGCTGGGGCGTGAGGGGGTGGTGCCTGAGGGCAGAAAGAAGGCCAGAGGTAAGTTGAACATCCTTCTGATACACTCAGAATACGAACACAGCTGCACTCCAAAACCCCTCTAATGTAGTGCGCATGTTATGCCTGACCGTTCTTGCCTAAGCCCTAAGCCGTTCCTAAGCCAGGGAACGTCGAGAGCACACACAACAACATGCGGAGGGCTTGAAAGTTGCAAACACGTGTATTAAGTGCTGTACGATTTTCCATTTCTCGAAGCAATCACCTCCTTAGCCTGTCACAGTTTGCTTGCTTAAACGTCTCAATATGCGTCAGGATGCTTGATCCAGCACTCAGCTGTCGATATGCAGTCTGGAGCAGGCCTGCAGGGCAACAGCAGGATGGAGCATTTGTTGTCGGCCAACCAGCTTGAAAGCGACCCGTTTAAGATATATTGCTACAAGTAAGTGCAAAGGCGGAGCTGGGCTCTCCCCGAAAGACCGAGCCAGTCGTCCTTACGCATCCGTCTGGTGTTTCCTGTTTGCCCGCTGCTTTCGTCAGGATTGTCCCATGTGCCAAGAAGGTGGGCCGATCCCGAGGCGTGCGGGGTGGGGGCGCAGCATCACAAGGGAGTGAAGTGTGCTGCAGCAGCATAACTGCTGTTGCTGGCTGTGATCATCAGCTGGGCATGCCCCTGTTTGCAGCTGCTCAAACGATTGCGCAGGCGATGTCCATATGCAAGCACTGGCATGGTCTAGGCAGGCTGGCGTAAAGCCTCACAGCAGGTGACAGTTGCTTCCTGGGGGTTTGACACCAACTCACCTGTTTCTCTGCTGTTTGCCGCCACCCCCTGTGTGTTCCTGTGCTGCACAGTTCGGGCATGACTGGTCGGGTAAGCCACGCGGCAGTGGCAGTCACTCTTGACTTGCGGCAGGACAGCGCCACCTCACCAGTTCCACACCACAGCAGCGGCGGCCATGCCAGCCAGCACAGAGACAGCGTAGGCCATGGCAGCTGCAGCACTACAGCAAGGCACCTGAACTCCGCTATTCAAATCGCAAGCAAGTGTTGGCAACCAGCAGCTGTTTGATATGGACTGTTTTGTTGTCCTGCAGAGTGCCCGTTTTCGCATGAAGGAGAGAAGGCCACACGGCGCTGCCCAGCACTGTATCTGTACTCATCGATCGTGTGCCCAGATGTTCGGCAGGTGGGTTGCAATCCAGCCGGCGTGCTGGTAAGTTGGCCCCAGCAGCAGTGCAGTCAGCATGGCTGGGCTGTGTCCAGGCATGAGTGAGTCAGCAGTCGTCCTGCTGCTAGTGTGTGGTTGGCCAATCCTGTGCCACAGAGTCAGACAGCAACACTTGCCGTGCAATCAATAGTCTTGGACTGCGATAACTCTGGTTGCCTGCGTCTGCTGTGTTTTGCAGTCCAAGCCATGCCCTCGAGGGGACGTCTGCCCCTACTCCCACAGCATATTTGAGTATTGGATGCACCCAGCACGGTGCGTGGGCAGTGGATGATAGGAAGTGTCGCTTGCCAGGTCCCAGTCTGATACGTGCTGCATGGAAGGGTATATGAAGTTGACATGCCAGCAGGGGGCTACACATGCTGCATTCATGGCAGGCGTTTTGCACCCGTACAGCGCCGAGCTTCCTTTGGTAACAGAGTCCCAATTGACTGCCTGGGCATGTTGCTGTCTGCTGCAGGTTCCGTGCGCAGATGTGCAGCTTTGGCGCGCAGTGCAACCGCCGCATCTGCTTCTTTGCGCACGCGCAAGATCAGCTGCGGGTACCCAGCGAACCCATCGTAGCAGACGCGCTCGCCTCCCGCGCGCCTTATCTGCAGGGCCGCGTCTGCCCCAAGTCACGCTACGCGCTCTACCCAGAGCAGGTGCCTCCTGCCATACCCATCGCGGGCGTGTTGCAGCCGCAGGGGATGCTGCAGCCAGATCTGGCAGGGCAGGGCATGCAGCAGATGCTGCTGGTGCCTGCAGGGCCGGATCCTGCCAGCGGCGGCATGGGTGTCGGGGCAGCAGGTGGCCAGATGGGTGCCCTGCAGCAGCAGTGGGCGCAGGGTGGTGTGATGTATGTCCCTGCAGGGCAGCCTGGGGCCGGTCCCGCAGGTCTGGGGTACTATGCAGCAGCAGGCCCTGGAGCTGGTGGCATGGGACCTGCAGGCATGGCAGCTTGCGGGATGGGGCCCGCGCAGTTTAGCAGCGGGCTGCAAATGGGTGGCCCGGGGGTCCCAAACTACAGCGCCGGGCAGCCTGTGCAGATGGTGGCAGCCATGGGGCCAGATGGCAACATTGCACAATACCCTATGGCAGCGGGAGGTATGCCGGGTGGTGGTATGGCGTTTGCCCCCGCCTTGTACTCGCCTTCTGCCCCCACCTCTCTGTCAATGCCGATGCAGCAGAACTGGGGCGTCCAGTCTCCTGTGCAGCAGGGCCGCCAGGGGGTGCAGCCGCGCAGCCAGCAGGGCCAGCAGCAGCTGCAGCTGATGCAAGTCGCCAAGCCAGGCGAGGGACTTGGTCAGCCGGGGGCCCAGGAGGGCTTCCTGCTTGGGCAGCCGGCTTTCGCAGCAGCAGGCCAGTCGCGCCCCATGGAAGGCGGCAGGTACGGCATGCTGGCTCCTGGGGCAGCTGTGGTCAACCCGCAGATGGCAGCAGCGCCCAGCGCTGCTTCAACGGGCGAGGCGAGGGCTGCACCTGTAGATGATCTGGCGCAACAGATGGGCGGCTGGAGGATTACTTAGTGCCAGTTGGCAGGACTAGGGCAGCGAGCCCGGTCAAATGGGGAGCGTGTTGGGTTCATGTTTTCGTGAGTGTCCAAATCAGAGGGCTATGGTGAGACACAGGTTGGATCGCGGAGTTCTACATGGCGTGGGGGTGGCTGGTGCTGCAAGGATAGCACTGAACTATGAAATCTGGGCCCCGCTCGGCCTTCACATTGGTCTGTGCTGGTTGGCTTGCCATGTGGTTGATGGACAACTGTGACTGCTACAGCGGCCTGTTGGACGGTGTACGCCGTGCAAATGCAGCTTGTTTGCAAACTGGTGGTCGGAGTGACAGATGTGTGGCGTGCGTGCAGTGCTCGCGCATGGGCGTGCAGTCTCTGCATCACGTTTCGTCTGGTCATGGGATTGTTTGGGTTCAACTCTGGTTTTGGCAAAGTTTTTGGTTGGGCTTTGGGAATGTTTGTGGTGTGGATGGTTGAATGCCGCTTGAGTTGTGCTCCGATGCATGCAGGGCTGTCCCGGGGTTGGGCTGTGTTGCGCCGTGGTAGTGGGTTGTCCACCCTTGTTCGTGCTGACATAACACACGCGAGCAAGCGGTGTATGGGCGGTATGAGAGTGTGGGGTGAAACACCAGGCGGGTTGTGTTTGGAACCCATGCGCGGTGAAAACGGGGTCAACCTTGGCTGTGGTCGCTGCATGCTGTGCTGCCACGCCCAACCCACAACACCACCGCCGCAGTGCACAATGTGGCACTTGCGCATGGCGTCTGCTGTGCCTCCAGGCTGTCATGTCTGCCTGCTTTGTTCAGGAGTTCTGCTGTCATCCTTCCCCTTGGCGCGTGCTGGAGCCTGCAATGGGCATACGGCACACGCACTGGACCATTTGTGCTTGTTTCCAGTTCCTGTTGGTTTGCCGCCAACTCGGCAGCCTTTCCGGCGGCACTGAGCGATGTGTGGGATGAGCAGGGCTTTGGAGCAGTGCATGATGCATGCCATCTGTGATGATGCAACTGGCAGCACCCACATGCCTGCGGATGGTTGCTGCTGTTCGCCACAGCGCCATGCCTTGGTGCATCTGGGGTGTAGAAGTGTCCTTTGCGCAGGTGTGTAGTGACTGCATGAGCAATGTGTTTTTGCCGTTGTCACATGCCAAGATTGCACCTATTTGCATGTTTGTCGGTTGGCCGCTCCCTGCAGTCGGCCGTGCCTCGTTGATCCCTGTAGGCATGTTTCTCAAATCCATGCACACCAACCCTTGTGGGCGCCGTACCTCATTAATCTCCCTCTGGCCTGCGTGCAAAGCACCGACCCTTTGGTGGCATTGTCAAGAGACTGCCGCTGGCTGCAGTGCAGTGTGCATGGTATGTATGTATGTGTGACGTCGCCCAGATTGTGCGTGCATGCATACACTTTAGTCGTGAAGCTGCAATGACCACCGCACGATGCCATCCGTGATGTATGTTTGTTCTGAAGTGCCCTTCACTGCTGACCGCTGGCAACCTGGTGGACTGTGGCGCTGATTGTTTGTGTGCAGCTTGCTTAGGTGCCTACAAACCCCCTTGCCTGGTTTCTCTTACGTTTCTTAGTGGGTGGGTGAGCTCGGAGGCATCAGCAACTCTGCTGGTGTTGTGTTGTGCAGCATGTGGGGTCAAGAAATGCGGACCGCACACATGCGTTTTTGCATGCACCTTCTTGGGCGTGTGGTGGGGTGGGGGCCGCAGCTGTCCTGTGCGCGGGGCAGCGGCCTTTTTGCACTGGACTTGGCATGCATGACAGACAGGGGCACCCAATGCTTTGGTGGGCCCTACTCCCGCAGCACGGCAGCGTCACACACCTGCGTTTGAAGACTGCCAACCGTGCTGTGTGCAAGGCCGTGTGGGCCCGTGCTTTAGCCGCACCTGTGCCCAATCATTTTGAGGGTGGTTGATGGGGGTGGGGAGGGGCCCATGCTCTCTTGTCGCTGGGATTTGTGACACGCAACGGTTTGCGCTGCAGAGCGTGTGTTATGATGGGCGCCTGCCTCGTTGCGAGGATATCAGCATGGCAGGTGTGGGTTCAACAATGGCGTTGCATGTGCTTGCTGATGTCGCTGTGCTTGTATGTGCACATTCAGGTGCACGGGCTGTGCTGCAGACAGCTTTGGAAACACCAGGGCTTGGCTTGGTAGCTACACAATTATGCAGAATTTGTGGGTTGCTGTGTCGTGTCAAATGCCTGCTGCATTGTATTGGGCGCTGCGCTTGTGAACAGGCCATCTTTGGTGGCTGCATGCGGCTAGGCGTTGGTTGATCAGATAGGTGCAGATGGGAATTGGGCAGGGGATTTTGTTGCTTTTATGAGAGGTTCCTTGAGAGCCTGGCTGTATGACTTGGTCAAGTTCCTTACGTGCTGGACATAGTGTTTTAGAGTCTTGAGCATGGGCAGTAATTACTTAGTTGGTGCCGTCCTTAGTGGGTTCGCCTTGCTGCTGCCAGGTGAATTCCAGGAGCGTGCGCATGGTGGAAGTGTGCCCTTGAATGTGTGTTGTGCGCGTATGCATGTGTCTTTGCAAACACATGCGTCTGTGTGTGTTTGTTGTGCTTGGCTGTTGGTTGTTACTATCGCCGATCTGTCCTGCTTGCATGCCAGCTCTGTAGGGCGCAGTGCCACGAATGCTCAGCTCATGGTCACGTGAGGGCCACGTGAGCAGAGCCGCATGTTGGTTGCGCTTTAGACTTTAGAGATCTGTCTAGTGTGCGGTGTGTTGGTCGCAAGTACAGCCTCAGGGCTGCCTGCACTTGGTGCGTCTGTTTGCGAGTACTGTTCGGGCGCTATGTCGGGGCTACTTGCTACTGGGGGCAACTTGTGGCTGCTGGATGCACATTGCACATCACTGGCAGTTTGCCTGGCCCTGGTGGTGTTGTGCAAGTGCTCAGACGGTTGTGTGATGGGTGTGACTTTTGATCCGTCCAAGGGCTGCCGTTGTGCTGCCTTACTTGGGTATTCTGCTTCACAAGTGGGCGCCAGCAGCACTTCTTGAATGGCCCTCCTATGAGCACCCGATGGCTATACCTTGGGGGCCACGGCGTGTGGTTAGCTGCCAAGGATGGTTTCGCACTTGCTTCCCCTTCAGATCTGTCCTTTGCGCATGAGTGCCTCTGCGCGTTCTATCTAGACAATGGAAGGCTCTGTGTGGCGTGCAGGCATTGGTTGTCATGCATGCATAAAGCAGTACGCCATAGACCACCAACTTGGCACATTTGATACCCTCGCGGGCACTTGTGGGGACTGCTTCCCTGTGTGCTTGCCAATCAGTGGCCCAATCAGTGGCATAGCATGCTGCGTTGATTTGTGTGCACACACACACTTTGCAGGTGGCTGTTGGGGGCCTAAGTCCTGCTATGCCTTGCTTGGCATTCCTTGCCTGGACTGCTCTGTCTTGGCCTGTTTGGATGTTTGGCTCCCAGTGTCTGGCTGCTTCTATGTGCTGTTTCGCCCCCAGTCCCCATGATGCGATGTTGAAATGACCTCAAGCAAGTTCCCTGCAGCCAGCTTGCTATCTGTGACCTCAGGCAAACCGCCTGGTTGACTGGCCGCAGCTGCGGCAGGGCGTGCTTGTGCTCGTGTGCCTTGGATGGGTGCTGCACTGGATTGAGTGCTTGTGTTGCTTGTGGCAGCGGCACCTTGCAAGGTGAGGTGGTTATCAGCCCAGGTGTTCCTTGCATCTGCGCTGGGTATTACAATGACTGAGTGTCGGCGGTCGCTTATATTGCAGGCAGCGGGTCTTCCAGTGGGTTGGGGATGTTGTCATCTCACATGGGCATTGGTACATGCACTATTCCTTGGCGGGTGAACCATGGAGTGCAGGGTACTGGCATTTCGGGTGGGGCAGAAACGACTGGCTGTTACCCTGGGCTCACTGATGGTTGTTTATGGTGTGGGTCGTTGCTGAGCTTGTTCTGTCAACCCATCCCATGCAAGCAGGCTGCAATGCCCCCAGTGTGAGCAGGCGTGACACCCTGCTTGGGCGGGTTGTGCTGCAGCTGGGCTTTCAACCTGGGTTGTAGGGTGTGTGTGTGTGAGGACGGTGCGTGTGAGGACTGTGAAACATGCTTGGTGCTTGGGAGGTTGGTAATCAGCGCTGTTCCAAGTGCATGCTTGTGTTTGTGAAATGCTGGATGCCTTGGCACCGCGGTCGTTTTATGTGGGGATTTCAGTGAGGCTGTGGCCCATGCGCTTGTGCTGGAGACGTTCGCTGATGCGTCGTCTGTAGGCTCAGGGTTTTGGGGCTGAGCCAACAGCCTGTGAAAGCGTCTGTTGTGCGGTGGAGCACTAATATGTATGTTGGCGTCATTGTGCTCTTGTGGGGGTCCAGTCCGCCGCAGTATCAAAGCGGGCATGGGGCAGGCCAGCCTGCCATCGCGTCCGTAGTGCCAACTGGTGGGCGCAACACCAGGCCGTCCAGTCTTCTCGGCTGCACATTGTCAAGTTGCCTTGGTTGTTGTCTGCGGTGTTGGCTGGCCACACAGGCAGAGGGTGCAAGCCAGGCACTGACGTAACCTGCTGCTGATGCTCTTGCTCCAAGCACAGCCTCCTACCAGTGCCATAAGCATCACACTCTTGCACTACGGCCTTCCTTTGTTGAGCGATGACGGGGTGCATCCTGCTGCTGCGCACACGGCACCCCAGCTGAGGTTATGTATGCAGCTTGCACGTTGGTTGCCATGCAGCGCCCGATTGGCTTGCATGCCATTCTTGCAGCAAACAATTGTGCCCAAGTCGTAGGTAAGGCGCACCTGCTGCTGCGATAAATGGGCTGCAGAGTGCATATCTGGTGCTTGTCAGCCTGCAAGCCCGCAGGGTTGGGCTTGCCTCTTTCCAGTGGTGGTGGTCTGTGGCCTGTGTGCCCTGCTGGTGCAGTCGCTGATTCTCTCTCCATTTGTCTATTAGCCGGTGGATGTCCTGATGCTGCTTGGCTCTCCTTGGTTGTGGCATGGGGGTTGCTGTCCCTGAGGAGCTTGCTACTCTCTTTCCTTGCGCATCCGTCCCTTATGCACAGTGTTGTTTTGCAGCAACATGGCAGACTGGATACTGTGGCTGTGCAGCCCAGAAGCAAACACGGCTGCGTGCTGATTAGCCCTGGGTAGGCTGCTTCCCGTGGGTGAATTGCAGGCAGGTGCCAGGAGTGCATGGCAGGTGGAAGGGGCTGTGGCTGGTTTTCCTAGTTCAAACATGCTTTGCACTGGTGGGCGCGTGCATGCGTGCCGAGCACGTCCTGGCAGCTTGGAATGCTGCTTTTGAGGTGGGCGTGTTGCAGCTGGTTGTTGTATGCAGCTGGCAGGTTGAACCCCCCGTGTGCAGTTAACATATGCGACGCACTGACTGTCACCGCACAGGCCCAACCCGGGGGCATGGCAGCAATGCGTTTGAGCGATCAGGGACCAAGCACAACCTGTAGGTCTGCAACCATGCGCAGCGAGTGTGTGGGAGCACGGGGTGGCACGTGGCGTGTGAGTGGTGGTTCTGGAAGCAGGCAGTCTCTGCACTACGAGCGTTGCACTTTGGGATGCTAGGTGCAGGGGCGATGTCCACATGCTGACCAGCTCACCCTCTATCGCCGTGTGCGGATGTGTGTCGACCTCGTCGCTCCATGTTGTGGGTTATCCAACCCTGGGCTGCACTAGGTTTTGCAGGTGCAGAATTGCCAGGCATCATTCAAGGCTGCTTTTCTCAATCTTTGCACCTTGCTGCGGTAGTGGACATGCACGGGAGCTGCAATGGACATGCATGGGGCACGCGTATACTGCACCGCCGCTAAATGCTGGGGTGGCGGTTGACAGACCTGTGGGTGGTGGGGACTTGGAGGGAATTGAGTATGGGTGATGTGCACTGTCTCTTTTGGAAGCGCTGCGCTGTTGAGGCTGTTTTTGCAACAAACACGGTGCTGTGGTTTGAGCAAACTACCTTGGACTGGCGTTTGTCTTGACTGGTGGGCTGCAGTGGTCCACTGCATGTGTCTGTGTCCTTCTCCCTGCAGCTGCCTTTGCGGCTGTGGCTTGTCTTGCTGGCTAGCGCCAATCTGGGGGAGGCAGCATTACCACTTCATGGTTGTTTTTGGTTGCTTCTTCTGGCGGTGGGAAGAGGACCGCCTTGTGCCCTCATTCTGAGCACCAGCAACTCTGATAAATGCAACATGCGACAGCTTGTTGCCAGAGTGTGTGTTGCATTGTGAGCGTTTGATCTGATCTGTCGTCCCTGTATAACTCAGGAGTGATTTGTTGCCAAGGTTGTTGCCAAGGCTGATGGCTGGTAATAGAGTACTATTTGTTGGAGGATAGGCTGATGGGTGCAAGCTGTTTGAGGTTGGGGTGCCTCAGCAGCCAGTCTGTATGATTCACAGGTGTTGGCAGGCAAGGTGTGGCGCGCAGCACAAGGTGCATGTGCACACAACAGCCTCATCAGAAGCATACTTGCCTGCATGGTGTATGGGGGTCTGACGCCATGTCGAAGTCCAGCTCAACTTTTCTATGGCGCTGCAGTTTGAGCTGTGCACAGCAGCGAGTAAAAACTGTTGATTGTTATGCAAAACCCTGACAGATCACAAGAACTTGAAGGCAAGGGTGACGGAAGTATCCGCATTGTCGCTCTCTTCTGTCGTTCACGTGGAAGGTTATCGAAGATAAAGCTTGATACCATGTCGGACCAACCGATGAAAGATTTGAAGCTGAAACCACCTCCAGAGGAAGGGTTGATCACACGCTGGTTGCTGAAGGTCAGTAGCGCGCATGTCAACCTCCATGCATCAGTATAAGGCTGTGTTAGGTGTGTTGCTTGGACACCATGCGGCCCAGCCACCCCAGCATTCCATATAGTGTGACGGCAGTAGCTGCTGTTGCTGGTGCGTGGGCTCAGCACAACACTGCTAAGACCACCCATTTGGCACACCTGTCTGTCGAAAGACAATTCATCTTTTGATGCTTGTTGTATGTGTCACGTGCATTAGGTAGCAAACCAACGATGGCTGACTGTTGGGGCCATACTGGTGGTGGGTGGAGCCGGTCTCCTTGCTGCTGACGCTGTGAGTACTGGATGTGCTGTCAAATTGCACACGGTGCATGCGTAAAGTATCAGACTTTGCAGCTTATATCACCTGCGAGGCAAACCGCCCAACTTGGCATTTGAGCAATGTGAATACTTTCAAATTTCAGCATGCCACCCAGTCACTGAGTGACCCAGTGAGGTGTCTGATGCCCAAGCAGCAGCACAACAGCCCGTCCACAGCGAGTCTGGCACCCAAATACAACTTGGCTGAGTAGATGTGGGCTGAAAAGGCTCACTTCCACCAGCAGCTGCTGTGTGCTGCTAACACTGCTGACATGCAGTCTGCTGTTGTTCCAATGGCTGCACTGACAGACGGCCGAACTGCTGGTAGGACGCTTCCAGCAGGGAGAGGATGACGACGACGAATGAGGCAGCTGCTTGTGCCGCCCAACATGCGCCCAGCGCCCCGTCAGGCACACAGCAAGCCTTTCCTGCTCACAGGCTGGTTCACGGCCTGCTGCTGGTCAAGACACCACAGAGCAGGATACATCCTCGTCTCTGTGGTGCTTGTGTAGCTGTGACCAAGTGTCAAGCGGCAGCAGGGAGCAGCGCATGAGCCCGCAGGGCAATGTCACATCCCCTTGCTCAGGCCAGCACCAACAGCTCTACAAGCTTCCTGGACATGAGCACCCACACCACTCAGCCTGCAGCCACACCATGGTGATCACACCACCCCGCCGGCGCAGTGCTAAGCCCAATGGGTGGCTGCAACAGCTGCTGCCGCCTGCAGCTCCCAGCAAAAGCAGCCACCTGACCAGGTGCACAACGGTGCTGCAACAGCAGGCCTCATCAACTACAGCGGCAACTTACAGAAGGGCCAGCCAGCCTTGCGGTGCCATAGCATGAGGCTCATGCTTGCGCCCGCGCAGCAACTCCAACAGGGACATCATACAGCAGGTACTGTTTGTTCATGTTGGACGGCAGGGCAGGGTGCTTTGTGCCACCTTTGCAGTGTTGTTGCAACATGCCTTCACAGCGCCTCGTGCTGCACCTGTGCATGCGCGCTGCTGAGCTGCGAGTGGTGCCTTGGCTTGTTGTGTGTGCCCCTAGTGCTGCTGTCACCATTGTGCCTTGTTTTGGGGCAAGCCTCAACTTGAAGCGACTTGACAGCAGCTGTCCAGCTGCTGCCAAACTGCCAGCACGCAGTGCATTGGGGCGTACTGCCTGCAGGCGGCCACGCGCGTGCCCATTGTGCATGGTGTGTATTGCATGTTGAAAGATGTTGATGCGTGCTGGTTCTGATGAGTTGCTGCATTTCACCTCTGCTGTAGAAGCAAGGGGATTTTTTGGAGTGGTTTGCAGCTCAATGCTTTTGCTTGTTTGGTGGCGGGCATCCCCCTGTCTTTGTGTGGCACTGCATCACTGTTGAACAGTTGGTGATGTCCAGGTTCACTTGCCCAGTGCGTTAGGTGAACCTTGCAGCACTGGGTTGGTTGGAGTTGACCAGCAAGGTTGTTGGCTACTAGTAGTGTCATGGGTAACTGCTTTGTTCTTGGTACATCGCTGGCTGGTTGCATCTGAATGCTTCACAAGTATCCAAATTTTGGCAGTGACTGCAAGGCGCTGATACTATCATGATCAGTCAAACTGCGCTGGCCCAGGTGCACTGCACTCCCCATGTTGCAGCTTCTTGACACTGCTTGACAGGGCAGCGTGGAGCCCCGGCCTGACGATAATCAGCAATATGTTCATTCGGTTCTGTCACAGGACACGAGCCGCCGCACACTGCTGATGGGGATGCGATGGCTACAAGCAATGAGAAGCTAATGCATGGCGTGCCCTGAAGTGATCAGTCAGCAAACTCCAGCCAACACCAGTGTGTGCTGTCTAAATCTGTGTGTTTGGGAGACAGTGGAGTCGAACCACTTGGCAGCACTTTGCAAGGTTGTGCTGCTGAAAGCCCTCATCCCTGGCTGTCACGAGAGGAGATGGTTATGCTGAGCCCATCGTGATGATCACGAAGCCGGGCCTGGTGCCTCGGCTTTTTGCAAGCGAGTGGGGTGTGACACTAAATGCAGGCATGGACACCCACCCCACTGTGACACTGGTGCGGTGGCTGCATGCTGTGCGATACGACTGCTGCACGAGGCACAAACACCCCGAGTCGCGCGGGCTGTTCCCAACACGCTGGTACTGGGACCATAGCGGTAAGCCCTGTGTGCTTGGCCTATGAGACAGACTGTGACACTGGTGCGGTGGCTGCCATGCTGTGCGACACGACTGCTGCACGAGGCACAAGCATCCCAGGTCGTGTGGGCTGCTCCCAACACGCCGGTAGGGACCATGGCGGTAAACCCTGTGCTTGGCCTACGAGACAGAGGAAGTACAAACGGCTGCCGCTGACCCAACCACACACCTGCGGCGGGAGTGACGTTTCTGAACCACGTCTTGCACCCATGTTGACTGGTGGCATGCCCCATCTTGGTGTCATGGAAGTGATGTATGCCTGAGAGAGCAGAGGGGCAAGCAGCAGTTGCAGATGTGCAAGGCAAGCAAGATTGAGAGCCTCTCAATCCTCCCTGAAAGAGGGACAAGGCAAGTAGTTGAGAGCTGCATGCCAGCGCTTGCTCAAGCCAACATAGCACGACACATACCGCACAAGGATGAGGGGTTCAGTGGTGTGCGTTGAAAGGAGACGGGTGTTATTGCCATATCAAGATCCTCAGTGAACTCAAACCATGTGGCACAAGCGCACCCTAAACAACATGGCCAACCTCACCTCCACACGGAGAACAGCATAGCGTGCGCTCCACTGTAGGCTCCAGCTGCTGGCTGGGCCTGGGACTGAGTGGGTTCGAACCACTCACACAGCACTAGGTGCTGCTGATGCCCTCGTCCCTTGTGCTGTACTGACTGGGAACACAGGAATGCTTCTGCCAGGGAGGCACAGCAACAGCACGCACACAGCACAGGTGTATGGGCAGGAAAGAGAAAAGCTGCAGTGATTTCAAGCCCCAATACTTCCTTCACAAGCTGAAGGCATCTGAAGCGTATGAGAAGTATCGCACAGGGACCTGAGCACGACCCCCACAGTCCCTTCCGAAAGGTTGGTGTGGCAAAGAATGGCGAAGGTTGGCCCCTGAACATGCCAAGCACATTTCAACGATCTTGTGAGATGATTTATGGCTCTGCTGGAACTCTTTGCTGCCTTGCGAGCAGTGCAGGGAAAGTCGCGCCAACCGGAATTGCTTCAAGTCCTTGGGAGCAAGGGTCTGATGAAGCGCCTGTTAACTGCCTGTGTGCGCTGACATAGTAATTCGCGGGGCAGTGCGATGCTGGCTGTCAACGGCGAACCCATCACCTGTGGTGGGCCACCGGTAGCCCAACAGCTCAATTGTGCCTTGTGGAGTTTGAATGTGTGCAAAATGTGATTGCAAAGCAGCTTAAAATGTACTGCATACTGAAGAAACCAAGACACTCTGTCATAGAGCGGCACGGTGTACACTGTCATTGTCGCAGCAGTGACGGCTGTAGGGCCAGAGGTGTAAGCACACGGCCACCGTTGGCATCTCCACTGCGGCAGCCCTGGCGAATGCAGTGACCGTCACTTTGCACAGACACCACTGCTGCAAGCTCAAACAGTGTCATACTCAGCCGTCAACAGCTCAAACAGAACCTTAGTGGCTCTAATGTCAGATTCCCCTAGGGTTTCTGATGCAGTGTGAGCCTGCTGCAAGGAGTGAGGATGGATTAAGAAGGACATTACCCTGGCTGCATGGGTAGCGTGTGGTGCATTTGAGACAAGCATAGACAGCATCCAAATCTGCTGCGCATTACTGTGCCGCCGCCGCCCCTGCGACACATCGCCATCAGTGCAACATGCAAAGGTGGCTGCTCCTGCTCAATACAGCATCTCGTCATGCACCTGCAGGATGGCAGGCACACATGTACACAGGAATGATGGTGTGGTGTCAGTACCATGCGCAGGAACTGTGGCACAGACACAACAGCGCCATTGACGCATTGTATAGGGTGCACCAGGAATTTGAAAAGCTGACAGCCTAGCACAAAGAGTGCTTCTTTCCAACCCACGCCAACACGTACCACCAGCAACATCCACAGCGTCAACATGCGACAGTCTGAATGAAACTGCAGCAATTTTGGCGTCCGCTTTGAGCGCAAGCCCCGGGCGGGCGCACTTCATTTTGCCACCCTGCTGTCCTCCTTCTCACCTAATTGGTGTGCAAAGCTGCAGCTGTGCACGCATCAAACAGCCCCAGCACGCCCTGCAGGTACACTTCCAGCACACCCACAAATCCAGCCTCCGCTGGCTGCACCTGCTGCCCTTGGCCCTGGAGCATAGCCTGCAGCTGCTGCCGTTTGTGCAGCTTTGCCAAACATGCACCATACGATTCCCTTGCAGCCAACACCAGCTCCTGCAGGACAGCTACCGCTGCTGCCTCATTCCCGCTGCTTAGGGGTGCTCCCAGCACAGCTGCCTGCTGTGCTATAGCAGCCCAGCGCTGCTGCATAGCTTCAGCAGATGCTGCGGTGCTGTCACTGCTGTCACGGGCAGGGTTTGACTTCCTGCTGCTGCTGTTGCTGCGGCTACTGCTTTGCTGCCGGGTGCTGCCGCCAGCCACTTCCTGCACAGACTTGGCGCTTGCAGATGCCTGTTGCACGGCTTGCTGGAGCCGCTGCACTTCTGCACTGTCAGCACACAGCAGGCGCAGCACGTGCAGCAGATCATGCGGCAGCGGCTGCTGAACTGTCAAGGTGAAGCTTGCAGGAAGCTGCAAATCCTGCACCAGCTTGAGCTTTGCTGCCAGCAGCTCTTCATCTCCCTGCTCCTCCTGCTGCTGTGCTGACTGCTGTTTGTGTTGCTGCAGGAGCTTCAGCACATGATCTGGCTGCACCTTCAACTCCTGCTGCTCAAACGGGTTGTCTGACAGCGCAAACCCGTAAAACAGCAGCAGCTGAGAGTTGGGCAAGGGCCCGTAAGACAGAAACACCTGCTCATGCTGCTGCACAGCTCTGAAGCATTTGAGTTCCAGGCTGCGGGTCTTAGGGTTTACTGTGCTGAAGTGTACGATGTGTGGAGCAGCAGAGTGGTTGATGAGGCTTGCGAGGGGCACCAGGGCAGGCTTGATGGTGCTGTCAGGAAACTTGACCTGCACACATGTACATATCAAACACAGCAGCGAGGTGACGCATGCGTACATATGCCAGACTTTGTTCATCCTGTTGGCTGCACCGGCACGCAGCACGCCATGCTGGCCACTGCAGTCCTAACATGCACGACTTTGGGTATCCACTGCACTCACGCTGTGGTCAAAGCCGTGCGCACTGCCCCTGAAGTTGAGAGTGCTCACTGCAAGCCGTGCATGGTTTGCAATACCTCCTGGCACTACTCCCTCTGCACAAGGTTGAGCCAGGCCTGTGTCATCGATATGGGAAACGTACGGTCGGATTGCCCATACTTGCAGGCCGCCACATGGCAGAGCACCTGCGCAGCCCCTGCCAGCGCACACATGCAGTACTGCTGCCACAGCATCAGAGTATGTACTGCGCTAGGCTGAGCTGCGCTGAGCCCATTGCTGCAAGTATTGTGTCCAAGTCATCAGGCCACAGCCCCTGCTCCCTCACCTGTATGGCATATGCATACCACAGCTCAACCGCCCACAGGTACGCCTCCTCACTGAACCAGCTGGGCTGCAGGTAGGAGCTGTATGCAGTCAGCAGCACTCTGATCCAACAGCCAGGCAGGCACAGCAGCGGCGGCAGCAACAAGGAGCAGGGGGTCAAGCTGACGGACACCACTTGCCCACAAGCTGGCGGGTTGGCAAACGCAGCTGAGGATTGAGACCACGGGCTAACTCGAAGTGACTCTCCTGCAGGGCTTCAGATTGCTGGTGCATGTGCAACCGCGCTCGTATGCACCTTGAGCGCGGATCCTTGTGCCAACCCACAGGAAGCCAGACCCTCCTGCATGACCCTTATATAGTCAAGGCCATGTAACAGCCTGAGGCCACTCACTGAAAGGTCTGCTGTAGGGCCTCAAACTGCTGCCGCACATGTGCCCGTGCACTCATACACTCCTGGTACAGCGGCACTCCCTTCAGCAAGTCCAGCAAGGGCTGGGGGGCTGATAGCGCGCTGCCAAAGTGTGCTGGCAGAGCCGCCCAAAAGGGGGCATGGGGGGACTCCGGCTCCTGACGATCCACCATGGTCCATATGACAGCTAAGGTCTCGGGCTCGAGCCCTGCCGCGGGCAACATGGGGCAGCAGACCGGCTTTTGGGGCCTGTCCAAGCTGTAACAAGCCGCTGACGTACACTGAGGTGCCCTGAGGCTGGTGAAACGTGTGCTGTGGGAGTAGTGACTAGCTACACTGCATCCAGTACAGTATATGTGCATGTAGCTCCATGCAGCTGCCCAGACCCACCTAGCTAGCTGCCGCCGTCCCCACTACACTGCTCGGATACACCTGCTCCTCAGCTCAACGCTGAGTCAGCTCTACCCAGCACAGGGTAGCCCTAGGTTGTTCAAGCTCACTACACCCGACCCCACCTCACCCATGCATGCCACCTTTTGGCACTTCACCTCACCCGACGCGCCTCCACTTCACCTCATGTCCCCTCTCCTCACCTAAGCTGCGCCCGCTCCAACCCACCCACGTCACCTCACCCCACCCAACCCTGCCACCACCCCATGTCACTCACCTGGTAGCAACGCCTCTCCGCCTCACCTCACCTCACCTCACCTGAGCTGAGCTGACCCCATCCCACCCCACTCCGCTGCATTTCACCCCCACCTCAACTGAGCTGATGCCATTCCAACCCAACACAGTCACCTCACCCCACCGAACCCTGCCACCACCCCACATCACCCACCTAGTAGCAACGCCTCTCCACCTCACCTCACCCAACCTCACCTCAGCTGATGCCATTCCGACCCAACACAGTCACCTCACCCTACCCAAACCTGCCACCACCCCATATCACCCACCTGGTAGCAACACCTCTCCACCTCACCTCACCTCACCTCAGCTGACCGCATCCCACCCCACTCCGCTGCATTTCACCCCAAGCGACCCCACCCCAGGGGAGGGAATCTGCAGAACAGCGCCACGTCACCCCACACCACCCACCTGGTAGCCTGCTGAGTGCCTGGCCAAAGTCTGACTCTGCTGCTGTCTGGTATGTTATCAGCAACTTGGCCGGCACACTCATCACCACACTGCCAGCCTCAAGTGCTGCTGCTGCTGCACACCCACGAAGGTCACACGAGGGAGAAGGTATGGGCTCCACACCTCCGCTGCTGCTGAGTGCAGCCTCAATGCTGCTACTGCTGGCAGCGGCAGCGTTGCTGCTGGGAAAGAGTGCGGGGGTGACTTGGGATGTGGCACCTTGCTCGAGGGCCCACCTGCACACAGAGATTTGACAGAGCAGGACCTGTGAGCCTGCCATATTGACACGAAGGCAGTGTGTGTGAAGCAGAGGAGTACCGCCTTCCCAAGCAACAGCCTATCCCTCCCTACTGCTGCTTGCACCACAACCCCTAAGTTAGTGTGACCAGCAGCAGGAAGCACATGCTCACAGTGATTCCATATTTATCACCAACCCAAAGTCTATCAGACAACTGCAATATCAGACGAGGGCCCTCTGCAGATGCAAGTGCAGCACTTTCAGCTACCACGATGACAAGCTGCTGCTACAGTACCATGGCTCTTGGGAGGTCTTACTTGTACAGCACCAGCTCTGGAGACTCTGCAGGAAACTCCTGAGGGGCCAGCACATAATGCTGCTGCTGCTGTTGCTGTTGCACTGTTGCTGCCGGTTGGCTGCTGCCAGGACTGTCGTGCGTGCTGTTTGGGTAGGCTGCCAGCAGCGCTTGCAGTTGTTGCTGCTTTTGCTGGGAGCTGCCACAAACGCCTGCGTCATGACACGCAGCAGATGCAGGAGCCAGTCAGCACGTTGGAGTGTGTGTATTCATTTGTGCAGGTGTGTTTGCTGCTTATGCTACGCCAGAGAGAGGACAGGATGCAGCTGGGGCTGCGGAGGGTAGGCTCTACTGACGGAAAAGAACACCCGCCAGCTGACTGATTTGTCCCAATCTACTGCAGCGACGCATTGACTGACTGCAAGGTATCAACTTGTGCAGGCACGCAGCCCATAAAGCATGCTATGGCCTGATGCTGCTGTTAAGCTGCACAGGTGCTGCACGCCATTGTCCCCCACCTTGCTGGTTGGCCAGCAGCAATGCCAACGCCGCTGCCTCATTCCTGGGGTTCAGGGGCCGCTGAATGTCTTCAGGGCACAACAGCTGCTGCAGCTCGGCCTGTGAACGGCACAAGATGCCTCAGCCCATCAGCGGCTGCAAGTCAAGGAACTCACCCTATTTGCGGACAAGGCATTGCTGCAGCAGCCATTGCAGGATTGTTGAAGTGTTGCTGCTGGTACCCGGTGAGTGCTGCCACTGCTGCCACTCCCATGCTGTGCTGCACCACACATACTTCAAAGTGAACTTTCAGCTGCTGCATGCATGCTGAGGCAAAGGGGTTGAGGCTGCCTTCTGCTCTCTTGCCGACCATGTGCAGCAGTGCAGCACTCACAGTCTTCAGACAGATGGCCCTGGCAGCAGCTAGACAGCTTTCAAGGTCCACTGCTTGCAGTTCAGCGGCCTTGGAGGAATCCTTAAGTCCTATACTGCTCCAGAGTAGGCGCTGGACGGGATAAAGTTCATCACCCTTGCTCAGCTCCATCGGTGATCTGCCTGCTGCTTGTGGTGCTGCTGCTACTTTGAGCGTTGCTGCTGCTGCCCGAGATGTACTATTTGATTTGATATGTCGTTTTATTTGAATTGCACGGTCCACGGACCTCTTGCGTCACCATGCTGACCAGTCAAAAGTATAGCAGTTGCAGTACGGCAGTTGCAAGGTCACACTATGTCATACGCAGCAAAGAGCCTAACCGCCAGGTCGCAACAGTCTATCTGTGGTGTTATTGTTCATTCTCAGCCACCTTTGCTTGGGCCTGAAGAGGCGGGCTGCTTGCACAGCGCTTGTTGCTGCGCCCTTGCCCCATGCACAGTGGCACTCGCATTCTGAACTGCCTTCCATCGTGTTGTGATGTGATACTGACGCTTTGGGTGCTGGAAGGACGTAAGCAGCACTGCCAGGAGGGTGCAGGGCTGGGCAGGAGACTTCACATGTCATCTCATATGCTGTGACAGCCAGACATGCCTGTGGTGGGTGGGCTGGCCAGACAGGAGGTATGGGCGGTCCAGCATTGTGGTAGTTGTCTGAGGGCATCAACGTGTTGGGCGCAGCCACTGAAAGGGCCTCAGGCCTGATCAGACCACTCCATAAACACCACAACAATCATCAACGCAACATGCAGGTACTGCTTGCAACATGCATGTGCATGTGCGCACATGGCCTGCACATGGCCCTGCAGCTTCCGTTTGCAGACACTACAAGACAGGGCATGCGCCAGCGCCAAACAGCCAATCATGTACACAGTCGCATGCGCCAAGGTCCGCATATGATACAACAACAATAGTACAGAAGTACATGAAGATACAGCGACACCAGCACAACCACAGGAAACCAGCCCAGCTCCCCAGTCCTCACATGGGCTGTTCCCAGTTGCACCATCGCCAACAGCTGTGTAGTACAATTCCCCTCACTTCCACCTCTCTGAGCACAGCCAGCCAGGTCCTGCCTGGGCACAGCTGCGCTAATGCGCACTCAGTGCACATGAGACCGGCCACCTCCCGATGACGATGCCCGACCATCAGGCAGCAGCGGCTGCCGTTCAGCTGGCGGGCTCTCCACTACAGGTGCCACCCAACCAGCAATTGCCCCTTGCTGCGCACTGCCGCTTACCCCTCCTGCCTGCTGCTGCTCATGCCCTCCCTCAGCAACATGGTGGTGTGGGAGGTGCAGGTGGTGGTGCTCTGCCGTTGCTGTCACCACGTCAAGCTCCTCTGCCTTCCTATAGTCCGTTGCCTTCCGTGCCAGCTGGGCTCCTCGCAGGAACACTGCCCCTGAGAAGAACAGCAGCAGGCTACACACCGACATGCTCACCCGCCACTGTGCATCAGCATCAGCACCCGACTTTCCCGCCTCCAGCGCACTCTGCAGAGCACCTACCAGTGGCGGGGACGGCACATCGCCCAACAGATGGATACAAACCGTGACCATGCTGATAGCTAGTGGCCTTAGCCCTGTAGGAACACTCCACATGCCTATCGCAGCAACAGGGGCCTGCAACGTGAACAAACCCAGCTCCCCCAGCGCAAACAGCACCACAAAAACCGTGAAATCTTTCGCCAACAGGAACGCCGGCAACAGCAGCACCAGCCCGAACAACTGCCCTATGCCACAGACAAGGTTCGCATTCGACAACGTCGAGCCCAAGTAATCCAACAACAGGCCGCCTATCAACGACCCGACAACACCAGTGACGACAGTCACGCCCCCAAAAACCAGGTCGGCGGTCTCTCCAGCCAGGTTGAAGATGCGCTTGCCGGCCTTTGGGCCCCAGAAGGCATACACACCCAGAACTGCTGTGTACAGCACGTATGCTCCACACATGTGACGCCACACTGAGTGAGAGGCCACCTTGGAAGCGTCGTGACCCAACTCTGTGACAACGTCCTTTGCTGACTTTGGCGCTGTAGGATCTGCACAGCACGGCACAGGGCAAGGACAGCACAGCGCATGACAGCACAAGTTCAGCACAAGGGCCATGCCAATCGGTGAAGGGACCGTGACTGCAGACGACTCCCAAAGCTGATCTGAGCAGCTGGGCGCCACCTACTTTTACCACCTGTGCCGATTTGGACATAGTGCGCCATGATGACATGGACTGCCTTGATGCCTGCCGTTGCTGCCACTGCCAGTTAGGTAAACCTGCACATGCCGCATACATCTTGCTACATACTGTGTAGGGATGCTGTGCTGGGCCCCAGTGAGAGTGGCCATGCATCTTGTCTCAAACCCCTTGGTGTTTGCTGTGGTGTCTCTGTGCTGCTGGCAAACCTCCTGCACAGCTCACCAGGCCCTTGCTCTCTGCTCCCTGTGAGGTGTAGGGGCTTGCTGGCAAAGGCAAACACCACAAAGGGCAGCATCAGCAGGCCCTCAAGCAGGAAGGCAGCCCGCCAGCCCATGGAGGCACCAATTAGGCCACCATAGATGTACCCTGCGCACACAGGGTTTGAATCAAACACAACAGAGCAATAGCTGGGCGTCAGGAATCCCGCGCAAATGTGGGCGATGTTTCCAAGACCCGCTTGGCATGCTTGCGACACGTCGACTTGTGTGTAGTCGGAAGCGTGGACGCAAACAGTCTTGCTGTGCATGCCGAGGAAAGTTGCTGCTGCTGGCAACAGCACCATGGCGCCCTTTCTGCAGTGTGGAGGGATTCAAAGCAACAGGGTTGCCAGTCATTCCCCGACAGCATCCTGCTGAGCGGGTTGTGTGTATATACAGCACACAGATGCTGGCCGCGCAAGACACCCACCTGCTGCAAAACCAACTGGAATGCACAAGTAGAAGGCTGCAAACCAGCGGGCTTTGGCTTGCGCAGGGGCGTAGTCATCTGCGCAGCACAGCATAGTGCAGCACAGTCGGCACAATGCTGGTTATAGGGCCACCAGCGGCTGCTTACCACAACTAGTAGGCGCAAGTCCACACTCGTGCGCAGGCCGCTCGCAATCCTCAACGCAGCAGGCAGATGTGCATGTTGTAATGTACGCCACAAACCCACCATTGACTCATCTGTTGGGTTTTGCCAACTGCAATCACTCCCCTTTCTGCAGGGCTGCAGCTGTAGCTACCTGAATCAAGATGTGTGGCCCCGATGGTGTGGCATGGTGCTGCTGACTGTCTTGCATGGCTTCGCTCACTCACCTATGAAGGGTGCTGCCAGGGCGACAAACGACGCCTCGCCCACACCAACCAGCATGCGGCAGCCGATCAGCACCCAGTAGTTGGGAGCAGCACCACAGCCCACAACTGCAAGCACACAAACAAGGCCAGCAGACATCAAAGTCAACCAAGTGTCGAAACATACAATTCTTGCGGGGCATGCTCGACAGCTGGTAGTGACTGATACTGATACAACACACAAGGAGGATGCCAGGTGACCAGACCAAGTGGTGCTGCTGCTGCGGCAACTGGCAGTTGCCAACTGCCTAAACCCCACCACCATTCGGCCACACCCACCTGCCAGTGTCCATGTGCCCATGCCAATGCCTATCAGCCTGCAGCATGCAGCACATCACACAGTAATCACATCAGCACACCGGCACACAGCCTCAGCTGGGCTCAGGAGGGGACACTGGCCTATTGGTCTGCAGCAGCACTTCAAGGTGCTGTGCTCCTGCACCTTAGCGGTCCTGCTTGCCTTGTGGCAGTGGTACAGTGCATCACTGAAGGGCCAACGGGCAAATTGACTCTGAGAGCAGAGAAATGTGTGCGCAGCGCACAGCCACGCACAGTCAGAGGCTGCGTCACTGTGACAGCTGCGATCTAGGCTGCTGTCTGCAGATTACACACTGCCAGTACCGAGCACCCTTTCACAACACACGGACTGCTGTCTGTTGTGCCGTTCTACGCTGCTTTGTGTGTTGTGTGCACCCTTTGCTCCTGCTGGTGCTGGCGCCTGGTCTGTTGCAGCTGCTGCTGTGTGTTTTCCCCGCACAAGCCACTGAGGTAATGCACACGCACCTGAATGCGCTGTAGTGCTTGCATGCTTCGGAGAAGATTGGGGATGCAATTAGGAGGCCCACCAGAAAGGCTGTGGCCAGGAACCCATCCTGCACATTGCTGAGATCGAAGTCACCCTGGTATGCACAGCAGACAGGAATGTTCTCGCAGCAGTAAGGCTGGATCTTGATATGCAGGAGGTGGTCTGGTGAACCTGCTGCAAAGTGTTCAAGTAGTCTGAAAGTGCAGACTGACTCGCAGCAGATCTTTTGCCCTGCACAGCAAGCATACGTGTGCTGAGGCCTTCGATCAAACCACCCAACTTTTTAGGGACCAACAGCATCTGCTTGTGACCTTTCAGTTGGGCTGAGATGAGGGCACAGTGAAGCAACCGCTGTCGCCCTGCACCCCACCCCCAACCACACCTGTATGCCAGTCCCCTGAGGCAGCTGCTCGCTTCGAGGCGACCCGTTGACCCCATTGCTGGCGATGACACCTAAGCAAGGCAAGGCATGGCAAGGCAAGGCGCTGCATAAGTTGTGTCTGACGGTGCGCTGCTGGTATTTTGCCCCACAAAGCAGCCTCGTTGCGACTGACCTCGATCTAGGTACACCATGAGGTTGATAACATTGAATATACACAACAGCCTGAATGGTGTGAACCATCCAGGCTTTGTAGATGTCTCGTCCATGGCTTGCCTACTGTCTTGGATCTGCCCCAGCAGCTGTGGTAGCAGATAGGTAGCGCAAGGTCACACAGCTGTCAGACAACCTATTGTTCAAGCTCTGTCACGTGTTCCTTGCTGCAGGCACTGCCATTGGGATGCATCAGCAAGGGGGTGGCCACCCAGGGGTGATCACAGAATAGAAGGAGAACGACCTGAATGCAGGGCGTAGCGTGCATGCCGCAGCAACCGCATAGATTGAGAACTTTTGCTTAAAGGATCCTTGACGCTGTTTTACAGCTGGCACCCCTGAAGTCCCATCCTGTCATTATCGCGTCTGTGTGCTGCCCCCACGCAATCAACTGCTTCCGTAAGTCTGCTCAGTCTCACCATCGACTTGGAAACACTCATACACATATTCAAAGCTTCATCAGCCTCACGCAATCGCGACTTGATAATCGTCCAAGGTCAGCTTCCTGTCTCAGAACTGATCACTGAACGAGCGCATTCAACACCACCGATGGCTACTGCAGCTTCACTGCAGTTTGGGCAGCAGCTGTACGCCGGGTTGGTCGCCGGAGGATCCATAGGACCTGCTGTGCAAGCCATCATATCCCCTATTTCAGTTTGGTTTGCCCTTGTGCTGTTGCTCAATGGTGCAGGTATGTCTAACCTTTTGCTCAGCTTGCAGAAAAGCGCTGCATGCTCTGCTCTCAGCTGGTGTGCCAGGCGACAGGGTGAAGTCAGCAATGGGCAGCAGCTGCAGCAGCGTCACCACAACGGGTGACCCAACAGCAAAGTGTCCTGTCAGCGTCTACAGATTCCCAGCAGCTTCCTGACGTTTCTTATGACACCCTCAAATGCAGGCCCGGGCACGAAGACACAGCAGGAGCTCTGGCGTGCCACCAACCCAGGCACAGCCCTGTCAGCTTCCCAAGCAGTCACCTTCAATCAGCAGGCATCAGCACTGCAAAAGCGCCTCAACGCGCAATCTGGCGGGAACATACAGCTGGTCATAGCAAACGCAATATGGACCAGGAACCTGGCCGTACGCAAGGCATATGCAGACGAAATGAAGGCACAGTTTGGGGTGAGAGAGCCTGCAGGCTGGAAGCGACGGCCCTACATTCCTGACCTGGCACGCATGTGTGTGTAGCAGGTGCTGTTGTGCCGCAATTTCTGCAACTGGGATTCCAGACGCATAAGTCGCGCCAGCAGCACTATGGGCTGTTACAGATGGGCCGGGAGTCCTTTCGAGACATAATGACTGTGCTGTGCTGTGCTTTGCAGGCTGACGTACAGTCGGTCAGCGATGTCAAGCCCATCAATGCATGGTGAGACTATTTGTACTAGAAGCTGTTGAAGTCCCTGTGTTGAGCTTCTGGTTGCTGCAGCGCGCATCTCTTCTGAGTGGCAACCGTGCTAGCACCTCCATGCTTGAGCTGGCTGCCCTACTTGCACAGCATCCTAGTTGGCCAGGAAGGAACCTGCTTGCTTCCAATTTACCAAGACTCAAGCAATGACCATGATTGCTCCCATGAACCAAGGAATGTTTCAAACCAAAAGCTGCGCTATGCATGCAGGGCAGCCAAGGTGACCAACGGCCTGATCACCCAAGCTGTGCCCCCCGACACTGAGTTCAACATGATCGTCACCAATGCCGTGTACTTCAAGGGCCTGTGGGAGTACGGCTTCGACAAGGCACTCACGCGCAAGAGGGACTTCAGCGCACTCACAGCAGACGGAAGCACCAAGGTACTACCTTGTATTAGTTGCAGTAGACAGCCAGCCTTGAACCATTTTGCGGTCACATCGTCCTCATGATGGCCCAGCAGCTTGCATGGGAGTGCGCAACAATAACCACAATGCTCGGATAGTGGGCTGGGGGTTGACAGTGCTGAGCTCAGCCAAGACCCTCTGGCAGCGTTTCTTGACAGCATGCTGTGCGCATGCCAACCCCTCCTCGCACCCTGCTTTTTCCTGCTCTTTTAGGTCATCCAAGTCGACACAATGTCCCGAAACTTCAAGGCGCAGGACCTCGATGGCACTCAGGCTATCCGCTATGCCAATGTTGCTGGGCAGTACAGGGCGGTACGCCTGCCATACAAGGGCAGTACTGGCCTGGCAGCAGTGTTTGTCCTGCCGGACAAGCAGTACAAGAGTGTGTTTGATGCGGCTGCTAAGATCACTGGTGCTACTGTGCTGGATCGTTCGACCTGGGTGAACCTGTTTGATCTGGGGTCCTTGGCTGTGACGGTGCCGCGCTTCAAGGTGTCTGTCAACCAGCTGGATGTGACGAAGGTGAGGGAGGATGCTGGAGTGGGCTCCCTAGCTACCCGTAGGCATTGCCAAAGTCAGTGATGCGTGATACTAGCGCTCTGACAGACCAAGTGCCAAACGCAGGTCTGTTGCATGCTGTGCGTGCAAATCAGTCAATACACACTGGTTGGTTGCAGTGCTCTTTGGCTCACTGGGCATGTTGCATGCTGCTCTGCGCTCACACTGCATAGTCATTGCATGCATGCATGTATGTAAGGTGTGTCTGTGTGGAGGGTCGAGGCTCGGTGGGACATGAGTGTTGTGCAGGCATGCGGCTGCCACAGAAGGTGTGCATGGCTTCAATTGAAGTTGCAACATGTTTTGCTGGACCCTTCGAAGGACCTGCAGACTGATGGCTCACTACTGCTTGCTCTGTAGCCTCAAGCCACACACCATCAGCAAATGCGCTGGTCACATCAGGGGACCGTAATGGGGTACGGTACCCCGTGGTGACCAACAGTCAGTACATAAGCACCCCTGGGTCGCATGACCCTTGAGTTATCATGATGATGTGACATGAAAATCAAGTCGCCATGCAGGCTGTGTTGAGGTTGGATATAACCAAGGGACACTTGCTACACACCTGCTTGGTGGCCTAACGCCATAGGACCTCTCCCATCATATAGTCATTATATTATAATGCTGTGTGTTTGCACCTGTGTACTGTGATGCTACCTCTGCAGAGCCTCAAGTCCATGGGTATCACAGCTGCCTTTGATGACAAGCAGGCAGACTTCAGCAGAATCTCCCAGGACCCTCTCATGCTCACAACAGTGATGCAGTCGGTGAGTCAGCAGTGCCTGACAGGCCTGTAGCGGGGTCAAAGTGGGGCCCACTTCGGGTGTGGTGTGGTGGAGGTATTTGCATGCTTGCCTTGACACCGTCAAGGCCCCATGCCCATTTGCATGCTTGCCTTGACGCCGTCAAGGCCCTCATGCACAGCCCCACCGCCGGTGGGGCTGTGCGTGACAAGGCGTTACATGCGTGTGCTGTGACTGTGCTGAATCCAGCTGTGCTGCAGCGTCATCCCTTCCGGGACCAAAGGGTGACTGGGCAAAGACATGCTGAGGGTGTGGCAAAACACTGCTACAGGTTGCTTGAAAATGTGCTGGGCTGCACAACAGTGCTGTGCTGAGGTTGTGCCGTGCTGTGCTGTGCCGTGCCGTGCTGTGCTGTGATGCATGCAGGCTGTGGTGCAAGTGGATGAGAGTGGCACTGAGGCTGCAGCTGTGAGCTCAGGGGTGATGGTGACCACATCCTTCAGGCCCAACAGCACACCACCCCTGGTGAGGACGCAGCTTTGGACTGGCAATCGACGCCAACTCAGCTCACAGAGGCCGTGCAGCAATGACACAGGATACTGCATTTACTTTGACCATGCGTCGGCAGGGCATGTGCGCATTGAGCCTGCACATAAACAGTTTGTGGAGTTTTGCATGTGCACACTGTGCAGGCTGCGGCAGCCTGCAGCTGTCAGCAATAGGCTGTCAGTAATTAGCGGCACCGTTGCCATCCTTTCAAGTGCGTGCGCTGACGTGCTGTGGCGTGCTGCGGCGTGCTGTGCCGTGCTGTGCTCTGCAGATTTTTGACCGACCCTTCCTGTTTTTCCTGGTGGACGAGACCACACAGACGGTGTTGTTCCAGGGAGCTGTCACAGACCCCAGCAAGTCGGGCTGAATTGTTATTGTTGCACGGCTTGGAGTTTTTGAGACGTGTTGGGGCATGCACCAATGGGCTGAGCATGTGGTTGGGAGCAACACACAGCTCAAAAAGGGGATGGGGTGAAAGATACGGGCAACATAGAGTAAAATTTGTCTAGCAGCATTGCTACCAGCAGCAGCGGTTTTGACGGGCGCTTCCTTGCAGAGTGGCTGGCCGCCAGCCAGCTGAGCAGTGTGTGGGAGTGGACAGCATGCGCAAGATTTTTGCATGGTCAGCGGACACACTGTGACAGTGTGTGTGGCGCCAAACTGGCCCTGAATTGGCATTAAGCAAACTGGGTGCCCGTCAGTGTGTTGAACAGGTGCTGTGATCCGGATGAATGTGACATGCAAATGCTAACTCCCTTTATTGGGTGCCTAACTCCCACTAACTCCCTGAAAATGGTCTTTTGGGGGGGAGTTGGGAGCTAAAAATGGCCTGGAGGCCAAAAATCATGGAAGTTGGGAGCTTACGGGAGTTAAAAATTCCACTATGTTGCTTTGGCCCTTTCAGACCAAGTACAACACAGCTGTGCAAGCAGAATCATTAACTTCCACCATTCACCCCTCCGCTACATGGGGTGTGACAGGGAGTTGGGGGAGTCAACACCCCCTTGCCAGATGTCTGGGCAGTGCTCACGATGAGTAGCATTCTCAGTGGTGTGCAGGGAGCGCTCAGTGTGTTATGTTGTGTGGTGTGTGACCAGCATGCACACAGTGCAGATTTGGGTCCCAAGCGGTGTCGCCGACAGCGGTGTCGCGGCTGAGCAGAGACTTGTACTTGTTGTGATTGTGGCACGTTGCAGTGTGTATAGGGACAGTCGAGGTGTCAACAGCATAAAAACATGTGATCTGCAGGCAAACACAAGGCAACACCTTGACAGTGCTGGTTTGGGCCCCACTTGCAAGTCGCAGCACACACCAAAGTTTACCAACCTTAGTAAGGAAGTATGCATTAATTTTTAAGTAAAGAAGATGTGAGAGCCACCAGTTAAGTCACCAGTGTGCTGATTGCATGCTTATTGTCGCTTTGCTGAAGACGGTAAACAGGCACCGGAGATCACAGTCAGTACTGTACGCCTAGGAGCTTCGGTGACGTCGGGAATCACCTGCTGGACCATTCAACGAGCGTACATTCAGTGACTATCAAACACTGCAGGACTCTTTTGTTCCCGGCTAGGATCATTCAACCAGCCTGGTCAGGGGTTTTGACTGTTTGAAAGCCCTGTTTTGAGGCGATTCCACACGTGAACTGCTGCTTGTCCGCTTCGACGAAGCGCATCACCTTACTGGGTTGGCCTTTATAGAACGCCTCGGTCGAAGCCTTCAAAGGACGTGGAAACAGCAGCAGGACAACGCTGCTGGGCACATGTATTGAAAAAATTCTTGGAAGAGTGTTAAACTACTGACTGCTCTGAGAGCCGTAGTGCCGGGAGCTGGCGAGGGACAGCCAGTCCTCCATCGTTGACGACAACGTTGTCGAAACCGCCTGGCTCGCTTCGTCATGAGGGTGCAGAAGCTGCTCGTAGTTTGCTTAGTGGCAGGTCTAGCGTTCCACGCACTTGCAGGTGAGGGCAGCACACATGCTGGTGGAGTTTTTGTATTGCTGGCAGTATGAGTAGGCAGTAACACAAATGGAAGGCAAGCAGCAGCACAGTAGTGTCCCAGGAGGCAGTTGCAATAAAGCACATCAGTCAGTGCAGCCACTTCCAAGTCCTTACTGATGCAGCAGCAGCAACACGTTGAGCTTCTCAACTGCCTGCTGCCCCATTGTTGTGTGCAACATCTATGCACCATTGTACCTCCTGTGTGTCACACAGATGCCCAGTACCGGGCTCCCCGCCTAAAGGAACCAGTGGCTACCACTGGTACTACCAGCGACTACTCTAAGGGCTACAAGGGAGGCGATGGCTACGGCTCCAAGGGCGATGGCTACGGTTCCAAGGGCAGCTATGGCTACGGCTCCAAGGGTGGTGACGGCTACGGCTCCAAGGGTGATGGCTACGGCTACCACAAGGGAGGTGATGGCTACGGCTCCAAGGGTGGCGATGGCTACGGCTATAAGGGCGATGGCTACGGCTCCAAGGGCGGCGATGGCTACGGCTATAAGGGCGATGGCTACGGCTCCAAGGGCGGCGATGGCTACGGCTCCAAGAGCGATGGCTACTACTCCAAGGGTGGTGATGGTTACGGCTATAAGGGCGATGGCTACGGCTCCAAGGGCAGCGATGGCTACGGCTCCAAGGGCGGCGATGGCTACGGCTCCAAGGGCAGCGATGGCTACGGTTACAAGGGTGGTGACGGCTACGGCTCAAAGGGCGACGGCTACGGCTCTAGGGGCGACGGTTACCACGAGGGTGGTAATGGCTACGGCTCCCACGGCGATGGCTACGGCTCCAAGGGCGATGGCTACTACTCCAAGGGTGGTGATGGCTACGGCTCCAAGGGCGGCTACGGCTCCAAGGGCGATGGCTACTACTCCAAGGGTGGTGATGGCTACGGCTCCCACGGCGATGGCTACGGCTCCAAGGGCGATGGCTACGGCGGCGGTGACAGCTACCACAGGGGTGGAGCTGGCTACGGCGGCGGTGATGGCTATCACGGCTCCAAGGGTGGTCCTCACTACGGCGATGGCTACGGCAGTGAGCCTGGCTACCACAAGGGTGGTCCAGGCTACGGCGGTCCAAGCCACGCCGGTCCAGGCTACGACCACTACAAGGGCGGTTCTGGCTACGGCGGCCGTGCCGGTTACGGTCATGGCCACGGCCACGGCGATGGCTACGGCGGTCGCGACGGCTACCACGGCCACGGCGATGGCTACGGCAAAGACGGCTACTACGGCGACGAGGGATACAGCGGTGACGGCTACAGCGGTTACGGCTACGAGGACAGTGAGGGCTACTACAGCGGTGAGAACTACACCACTGACGGCTACAGTGGCGACGACGAGGGATACAGTGGTGACGGCTATGGCTCCGGTTACTACCCCGAGCTTCCATACGGCCCCAATGGTGTGCCTAAGCTGTTCTGCAGGGACCCCAGCAAGTGGCCCAAAGAGTGGGAGTCACACGTGTGCCTGAAGTACAAGACAGGTAAATGCATGTCAGCTCTTCTGCTTCAGTTTTCTGCAGGACAGTGTGCTCCGTATTGTTCTATCTGGCATTCAGCAGCACTCTATGGGTTTCTGCACTGGTGCAGAGCGCAGAGCTGGACGCTGTGCACAGTCTCACAGTGGTTTGACGTCATGCGACTGACTGTATTACACCTGTCTGACTCAAAACTAGCGTGCATCCATACAAGCAATGGGAGGTAATCCTATGGCGTTACTGGGTTAGGAGGGGGCCCTGAAGCATTATTATTATTATTATTATTTATAAGCACACAACCGCATGTGCGCTATGCTAGCTATCACCTGTATCCTGTGTGCCAGACACACACCTTCATGCCTCGGCCTTCTGTTTCAAGCTCTATCATGTGATTCAATCGCCCTGCAGGTGTGCAGGTCAACGCAAGTGATTGCGCAAACTTTGCGGAACCTGGTTATGTGTGCAAGCCCTGGCACGGTACCCACTATGGTTGCAAGTTTGCCCTCAAGAACGTGACAAGCAAGTGCCGCCACGCGAGGGGCCCTTGCGAAGATGATGCATTCTGTAAGTACCCTTATGCTGTGCGGTGCAAGACAGCTTCTGTAGCTTTGACCTGGTACCCAGCTGTTTCTCGTGATCGTGCATGTCTGCGTCTCACATGTCTGACTGTCATGAGGAGGACTGCATAGTATTGACTCGAGCTCAGTCTCTCACATAGCTGGCGTGTTATGCTGCATGCTGTTTGGCAGGAAAGAGCAGTGTTTTGTGATCGTGCAGGCAGTGCTGTTTGTTTGGTGTTGCTTGAGCAGGCCTGGCTTGAAGAACTGTTTATAAAGGACGCCTGCTGAGCTGGCAATTTTGCACTGCCTCACCACACTGCATGCCACCTGTCTGTCTGCCCTGCCTTCCTACTTTTTGCAATGCCGTACATTTTGCAATGCAGGCACCGGTACCTCAGCAACCTGTCCCGACAACTATTTTGACCACCATCACATATGCAGGGAGGCAGAAGGCCCTTGCGACAAGGATGATCACTGTAAGTTCCTGGGTGGGGGGTCCAGGGTGGGCATCAAACACGCAGGTGTCACCAATTGATAATACCTTGCAAGGGTGTAGTCACAAGTGTGGATGAGCTCAAGGTACTTGTCCTGAGCTCTCTGTGATAAGCGCTAGGATGTGCAAATCTACACTGCAGGACTACAGCATTTATGGCAGGAACCTGCCTGTTGCCATTATGCTGATGCGTAATGCCTGCTATCAAGGCCAGTCTTGTGTTGTCAAGCTTGTGGCTGCTCTTACAGAACAAGGATTGCCCAGGTGCTGACGCCTGCCTGCACACACTCCTGCTCATCTTCAGGCGATGGCCAACATTATGGTTGCTTACAAACAGTCAAGGAAGAGGGCACAGTCTGCCGTGAAGCGGACGACAGCCTTCCTTGTGACATCGCAGACGTCTGTGAGTGGCGGCTTACTGTAGTGAAAGTACTACTGCAGTTTACTGTTGCACTCTCCTGGTAGTGACAATACAGTGCAGGTAGAAGGAATAACTGTAGAAAGCAGGCCCTGCATTCAGCTTGCAGCTCAGCAGCTGTTTTCAATAACAGCAGTAAACTCTTTGAGTGTTTGAGTGCCATGTTGACACATCTGTGGGTGGATTGTCGGCGCTACCTGCAGTACAGTGTTGCAGATGTACTTGCAGTACTGCATGACTGTGCCCCATACTCTTCCAGTGACAGCTTGTGCTGACTGTCTCCTGTCATGAACTGATTGGGGTCTGTATTCGCTGCTTCCTGCAGGTGATGGCAAGACCATTGACTGCAAGAATGCATATGCCGGTCATGAGAGGACGTGTCGTCCTGCAAACAAAGACCATCCCTGCGACGTGGATCAGCTCTGTAAGTGACGCAAGTCAACATGTTGGTGATGCTGCCTTGCCTTGCACCAGCTGCACACGCCCGGCCTTGTAAAGTTGGCTTGTGGTGCTGCACAGGGCACATGTTGCTGGTGCTGCACAGCGCACCTGTGTACGTAATCCCAAGCACAGCCTGTACAATGTTTGCACCACCCTGATGGCCTCCTTGCTTCTGCGGCAATGCACCAGTGATGCATTGGCTCCTGCATGGTTCCTGACGGCCTCCTAAGCTGGCTGAGGCCTGTTGTTGCTTTCTGCTCCTGAGTCCTGACTCTTAGCACGACCTGGAATTGGACGCAGCTGGAGCTGGTTTCATCTGTGGCATGTTACTGCCAGCGCCCATACTGCTCCATAGCCTCAGACAGTTTTGTGGTCGAATGCTGCTCTCCTGCAGGTGATGGCCACAGCGGCTATTGCCCCAACGACTTCTCGAAGACAAAGGGGAACATCTGCCGTCACAAGAAGACAGACCACCCCTGTGATGCAGATGACAAATGTGAGTCGCGCCACCAACTGAAATGCTGGAATGCCTGCCTGGCTCACTCACACATGCTAACTGCACACCTAGCAACCTATACATTTTGGGCCTGCACTGGCACACCAACTGTTGCATGTGCCTCAGAGTTTCCCTAAAAGCAATTCTGTATGTTCCAGGATGTATCATATCTAGGTGTGGACACCGGAGCTCCAAAGCGTCATCGTATGATGCTCAAGATGCTTATGTGCTTATGTGCTTGTTGCATTTTTGCAGGTGATGGAGAGAGCCCCCTCTGCCCCAAGACCTATGCTCCCGAAACCACCGTGTGCCGCCCGGCTAAAGGCTCTTGCGATGTGGAGGACTTCTGTGAGTGACAAATTCTAAGGCACAGCAGGCACCGCCCAGCTCTACTGCGTCAGGGCTCGGGGTAGTTCTTGAGGATTACCAGGGGGCCGACTCTAACCAGCTGACCACACCAGCTTCACTTTGTTGACTTCTGCAGCAGCAGCCTTCCAATTCTGCGCCTTATGACCCCCGCCGACGATGTGCATACATCACATGCTGCAAGGCAGCAACACCTTGTCAGCTGCCAAGCACTCAGGTCGTATCCGTACAAATTTCAACAATATAATTTGATAAATTAATGATTTTATAATAATCATATTTAAAATCTCTCGCTCCTCCACAGGCACGGGTCACGGCCTGGAGTGCCCCGACAAGAGGAAGGACGCCGGCGAGGTGTGCAACTCCAACCGTGGTGACGGCCCCTGCTGGGTCGGCGGGACATGCGATGGCAGCAGTGCTAAGTGCCCTAAGGTCAAGAAGGCCGCCATTGGCACACCCTGTAACAAGGCAGGCCTGTTTGAGGAGGCTGTCGATGACAAGGGCAGGGTTGCCGTGAAGGGCAAGATCTCTCAGGCCGCGGCGGATGCACATGGCTGGAGTACCTGCAACCGTTGCTATGAGGGAGAGTGCCAGAGCTTCCGTTGGGAGTGAGTGAATGCTGTGGGCAGGGGTTGTTTGCTTGCTGGGTCGATTTGCGAGCCTTGCCTAGGACGGGCTTGCGAGCCAGAGTGCACTGCTTGTGCACAGCACGACATTGTGATCATAGGTTGTCTGCTTGTAGCAGCTACACACTCACAGGCCTGCTTTTGGTAGCTCTGCCAAAAGCCACCTACCCCAGCAGCCCAAACCATCTGCCTCCCCTCCCTACAAAATCTCTTACTCTTGTTGTATTGTCTTTTTCCCCAGGTACTGGGGACAGCAGTTCAAGAAGGAGCTTCCCCAGACCCCTGCACCCAAGGCCCTCAAGACCCCCGAGGATGCCAAGAAGCCTGCTGACAAGCCAGCCGACATGCCTGCTGACAAGTCTGCAGGCACACCAGCTGACAAGAAGAGTGATGACAAGAAGAGTGAGGGCAACGTGGCTGAGGGCCAGGTGCCTTTGAAGAAGGCTGGCGAGGTCGTGGAGAAGGTTGAGGAGGCAAAGAAGGTAGGCGGGTCCTGGGGTTTTGGCTGAAAAGTACATGGGGTTTAGATTCAAACTTACTCCGGGTGAGTGGGGTGGACCTTGACCCTGGAACCTTGATACGCTGTGCTGGCACGGTGTGGCATGAGAGCGATAAAGACACAGCGATGTGCTCCCTCCGTCTCTCTCTCTCTCTCTCTCTCTCTCTCTCTCTCTCTCTCTCTCTCTGTCTCTCTCTCTCTCTCTCTCTCTCTCTCTCTCTCTCTCTCTCTCTCTCTCTCTCTCTCTCTCTCTCTCTCTCTCTCTCTCGCATACGCACGCACTTACTCACTTTCTCACTCAGTCACTGCTGTTATCTGTGCTGTATCCCGTCTGCATCATGCAGAGTGCCTTCCCCTGGGTGAAGGCTGGTAAGAATGCTCCCAAGGACGCCGCCACCGCCCCCAAGGAGGAGGCAAAGGAGGACAAGAAGGAAGAGAAGAAGGAGGTCCTGGCTGATAAGCAGGTGAGATGGAATGTGGTCTGGGGTTAGGAAACACATTTCAAGCTTCTTTCCTAAAGGATTTGAGTGACTTTGCCAAGAAGAGATAACACCGGGGTGGGTGTTCTGATGCATTGCCACTGCTGATGTCACACTCAGGGCCGTCGTTGACACGCAGCAAATGAACGCACAATCACTCTCACTGACGCCCTCGGCAAATCTCAACGCCCGTCCTCTTGCTGCTCCCGCTCTGCCAATGCCCCTGCCCTGCCCCTGCCTTGCAGTATGCTGAGGAGGAAGAGGAGGAGGAGGAGCACGCTGAGTACTATGCCACCAAGATCTTCGACCATGCTGACACAAAGGCCAGCATTGCGGCCTACTCCCCCGGAGAGGGCAGATACGAGCCAGGTGGGTAGCTGAGTCAGCATCACAGGCCTCTAGGAGATTCGCAATTGGCAGTCTCAGCCTGCATAGGACTCCCGTGCTAGCTTACACTGCCACTTCTGCGTCATGTTGTCAGAGGTGAGATGCTGGGCGGCAATTTGGCGCCAGCCGGCCAGGTGACACAGGGCTTTGCAGGTGCATTTTGAAAGCTCCTAAAGCAGCAGAGCACTCCGTCACCCTGCATACTCACTCTGCTGCTTGCTGCCTGCCGTTGTTTGTTGCGTTGCGTGCCTGCAGAGGTGTACTGCCATCTGCCAACCCAGTAAGGTGGCGGTGCGCGCAACTCGCACAAGCTTCAGTTTCAAGGGGCTTGTCTTGACAGCAGCTCTACCGCAGCGGTTTTGTGGATGATGTTCATGATCATGATCACCTGACTTATTTGATCTTGACTTCAGCACGTTGTCTGTGATTGGTTCGCTGTGCATCAGAAGCATATTGGCTTTCAGCAAGCAGCTGGGTGACTGGCTGTGCGAAGCCACACAGCCCAAGTAGGGGATGCCCCTGAGAAAGGGGCTCACGTGTCATGGCCTGCTACTGCAGGCTGGTGCGTTGACAAACATGCACATCTTATTGGGCAGTTCATCTGATCATGGTGACTGGAGGTTGGTTGGAGGAGGTTTGGATGCTTGAAAAGCTAGTAGTGGGTGGTGATGGGGTGGTGTTGGCATAATAGGTGTGAAACACCCTGCTTTGTGGCTCCTCTTGACAAGGATGTGGGGGCACACTTTGCATGTGTGATCTGGGTAAGCAGCCACTGCTTGTTGATCTGCGCAAACCATGTGGCAACTTGATTGTCCAGGAAGAAGAGGGCTTGTATCATGCTGAGTGATCTTTTGGCCAACTTGGCCGTCGCTCTCTGTGGTCAAGTGTGATGGGCAGGCAGTCAGCTGCTGCTGCCCTGCTGTATTGATTGCTGTTGGTATGTGGTTGCCATGGGCAGCTCAGCTTGTGTGGGGATAATCAAGAAGGGTTGCAGTAGCCCTCATTGCTATTGCATGTTTCTGTGGGCGGTTTGTGGCAACTCAGTGCGTGCTGGTGCTTCTGGAAGGAGAAAAACACATATTTGTGCGTGGTCGTCAGGAAACTTTCCGACAACATCCCTGCAGGGGTGTTGTGTCTGCTGTGCTACGGCAGAGTTGCATGCTGACTCAGCATGCTGACTCAGCTTTGGTGGAGGCTGGTCGCTCAGCACAACTGTGCGAAGCAGGTCATCCGCATGGCAACCGACAGGGTGGAGGCCACCCCTTGTAGACCCGCAGGTGTGTAACGTTCACAGCATGTGTGCGCCTGGCCAAGACCATGTGATCACGTGATTGTGGTGTGACGGTCTCTTGAAACCCTTTCCCCAAGCATGTAGGCACAGCTGATACTATCAGCTGTATAGTATACAGTATGCAAAAAAGTCCCCATGCGTGCTGGCTTCACTCGACCAGCGGTCTGCAGCTGCACCAAGGTGAATGGTCTGCATGATGCAGGGTTGTGTGCACGCTGAGTCGTGTTTGTTCAAAACCATCACAACTTCAAGGGCGCCACAATGCTGGCAGATGCAGCACTGACACTGTCGGCTGGCAGCTTTTCTGCACTGAAGGCTGCCTCATAGTCACAGCTTGTCGCACGCCACATGCCGTGCTATTACACCATAACTGTACAAGGAGCGCCAGCCCCTGACTGCAACCAACAACAAACCGCAACACACCGGCAAAACAGCCACGACCACAGCAACAGCACACCCAAGCACACTCACACACCGACAACGACTAGCATCCAACCCTACGCTGCCCTACCGGCACCTGACCAACTCTCAAACCCCTGTGCTGTCCTCACTCTTCACTACTGCATGAATCCTGAGGACATCCATGCATGCCCTGCCAAAGGGTTCAAGGCTGCCAGGCTGTTGCTGATGCAACGGCGCTGCCAGGTCGTGGACACCACCCCCCGCCTGTCTGCCGCCGCCACAGCCCGCACATAACTCCCAGCCAGGCCTTGGGTGGGACCCAGTTGAGCCCGGCCAATGCAAGGCCCAGCACCGCAAGGGACTGCCCATCCATGCTGCCCAGGCGCCCCTCATCGAAGTGCAATGCGACGAACTGCAGCCAGGCACCGTCCGGGCATGCGCGCAGACGGTGCAGGGCATACAACAGCGTAGCTAGGTTCCCGGGGGCGAAGCTGCCCAACTGCTGCAGCGTGTATGGGTACACAGCCCCCAAAAGCGGTGCTAGGGCGCCACCATGGCTACCTGCGCTCGTACCAGCAACCTGTACAGTCCCCTGGTGGTGATGGTGCTGCTGCTGGTGGTGGTGCCGCTGCAGGTGTGACACACCCCAAAGCATGAGGCTCACATCCCTGCTGCTGCAGTGCTCAAAGCAGCAGCCCGCTGCCTGCGCAACAAGCTGTTCCAGCAGCATCTGAGGCACCAGGGGCTGAAGGGCCACATGCTGCAGCCCCTGCTGCTGACCATTCAACCGCGCCTGCCGCCGCTGCTCGTGCTGCGTCTGCCACACGCTGACCGCCGCTGCAGCCTCTGCAGCCGATGCCGCAGCCGCCTGCACTGCGCGCTGCCTCGCACGCCGGTCGCTCTGCATCTGCAGCTTGCCTAGCAGGTACAGCACCTGTGCAAGCTCGCTCGGGCGCAGCTGCGTCCGCACTCGCTCCGCAGCAGCTACAACCCCAGCCCACGCCGAACCCTCCGGCACGTACTTATACAAAATGCAGGCGCGAAGGAACAGCAGCAGCTCTTGCGGCCGCACAGCGGCTGCCCTGGCATTGCGTGCCCTGGACTGCAAGGCCAGGTGCAACAGGTCTAGGCCCCTTGAATGCTGCGCCCAGCAAAAGCCTTGCAGGGCTGCTGCCAGCTGGTAGTTGCTGAGGTGATCAGAGACATCAAGCAGCTGGCAGAACAGGAGGTCCAGGCACTCTGCAGCAGCTGGGGCAGGCACACCCCTGCGCCCTGAGCTGCTGACCGCATTGCTGCTGCGGGAGCTGGTAGGGTGTGCAGGAGATGCTGCTTGCCGCGCTAGTGCCCCTAGGCCCCAGACCAGCTGCGATAGCTCATGACCTGAGAACGCCTTGGCATGCTGTGCGACTGCAGCAGATGCCGCTTCCAGCAAAGACACTAGCATGGCTTGGTCTGGCAGGGCGGCTGTGCTAGCTTGCTGCTCCTGCTGCTGCTTCAGGGATGCTAGCTGCATACCACTGCTGCTCGTGCCATTGCTACCGCCATTGCTGGTTGTGCTGCTGGTGTCAATGCCTCTGCTGCTCGTGCCCTGGGCCACACTCGCCTGCAGGAGTGTGCCCAGGCCCCACAGCAGCATGCTGACACCCTGAGGCGTGAACTGCTGCTGCTGCTGCTGCAGCAGCAGCTTAGCAGTACTGGCCTGCACAAGGGCCGGCAACAGCACGTCCCCTAACACCTGCTGCTGCTGTTGCTGCTGCTGCTGCTGCTGCCTGCCGAGTGACCATGCCAGCAGCGCAAGATCATGCCCGGTCCACTGCCCCAACTGCGCAGCACACCACGCCAGCAGCTGCCTCTCACAGTCCCACATCACCTGCTGCTCGCCCAGCTGCTGCCAGCACAGCAGCCGCGTGGCTCCATACACCAGCAGCGACAGCACCTGCGGGGCGAATTTCCCCGGGCCCAGCTGCTGCAGCCGCGAAGCCGCTGCTGTGAGGAGCCCCCTCGGCGGCGCATACTGCAGGCGTGCAAAGCCCCAGAGCAGTAACCCCAGCTCCTGCTGCTGGAAGCTGCCCATCTGCCTGCTGCTGCTGTCGGCCACTGCAGCCAACCACCCGCTGGGCGGCTGCAGCTGCAGCCGACATACAGCTGTCAACAGAGACGACAGCTCCACAGGCTCGAAACAGACACATGCATCCTTACGGTGCCACTGATCTTCCTGCTGCTGCTGCTGCAGGTGAGGACCGTGGGCGCTGCTGCTGCTGCCGTTGCCGTTGCTATGGCTGGGAGCGCTGCTGCTGTGCTGTAGCCACCTCCAGCTGCTGCTGTAGAATGCCGCCAGCCAATCTGAGTTTGGTCCTGGGCTGGATCCGGCAGCATGCAGAGTTGCAAAGGACCACAGCATGCAGGCAAGAGCCTGTGGGTCGCACAGCTGCAGCTGCTGCTGCGTGTGCTGCTGCAGCAGCTGCATGCTGCCAGCCGGCAGCTGCAACTGCAGCCGGGCTGCACCATGCAGCAGCTGAGCACACACGCGAGGGTTGAGCCGATCCAGGCCTGCTACAGCGACTTGCAGCAGCTGCTGCTGTACGTCGACAAGCTGCCTGGCGCTGCTGCTGCCGCTGCAACTGGCAGCTTCGGCGCTTCTGCTGCTGTTGCCTGATGCTCCAAAGGCTGGCTGCAACTGGCCCATGCTCCATAAGATGCTGGCGCAGTGGTGGGGCTGCATGGCTGACAGCTGGACCCTGTGTAGCAACACTAAGAGCTGCTGCCACACATCCACACCACCACTGCTGCTGCTGCTGCTGCTACTGCTGCTGGCCGGCAGTAGCCGTGCCAGCTGCACAAAGCCTGCCTTGAGCTGCAACGGAGTGAACCAATCTCCTGCCAGGGTCACCACTGACTGCAGCTGCTGTACTGAGGTGCAGCCATGCACTGCTGACAGCAGCGCAGGCTCAGGCATAGCAGCAAGCACCTGCCGCAACCGCTGCTGCTGCAGCAGCAGCGGTGGCAGCTGTAGGAGAGACTCCTGCTGCTGCTGCTCTGAAGGTGTGCTGTGGACTGGCTGCTGTAGCAGCAGCAGCTGCACGGCATGCAGCAGCTCAGCTAGCTGTGTACCCCACATGGCATGCAAGGCAGGGACGCTGGAGCTGACACAGGGCGCTGTGACAGCTTTCAGCACTGTGCATGCCAGCTGTGTGTGAGCACAGGGGCTGTGCTGCTGCTGCTGCTCTAGCGGCGAAGAGTGCTGGCCTAGCTGCCAATGCTGCCCCTGATCTGCCATATGACTGCTGCTACTGCTACTGCTGTAAGAGCCGTTCGTCTGCACAACGAGGCTCTGTCCTGCAGCAGCAAACTGGTGCTGCACCTGCTGCTGCTGCTGGATAGCTGCCTGTTGGCTGGCGCCTGCTGCACTGGTTGCCTGGGGCGCGGTCAGCACAGCTGCCATGGCAGCCAGGCGGGCGTAGTGCCACTTGCTGGCAGGCTGTTTGAGCAGCTCCTGTGCGACACCCAGCAGCTGCTGGGCGCTGCTGCAGGACAGAATGATGGAAGAGGTCTCGTCCTGGCCGGGCTGCGACAGCAGGCGCCACTGCGATACGGCTGCTGTGTGCTGCGCCCGCCAGGCCTCTGCCAGCCCCGCGTCTGGCGGCAGGTGCCGCGCTGGCGCTGCTTCGGCTGCTGCATGGGCGTGCTGGTGCTGCTGCTGCGGCTGCAAATGCACCGCCTGTGGCTGCTGGAGAAGGTGGTGCTCGCCGTGCAACGCTGCAGCAGCAGCAGGGTCAGCCAGGCCAGCAGTGCCGATCGCATTATAACTGCCAGCTGCTGCCCTGCTGAGAGCTGCTGCTGCAGGGTGCAGCGGCTGCCAAGGCAGAGCTGCTGGGTGCTGGACCGCATTGCTGTGCTGGGTGGACTCCTCGGCAGAGCTGGATGTGATGACAGCATGAGCTGTGCCCATAGAGCAGCTGGCAGGGATCGGCCCGTCCCTGCAAGCAGCAACCCTGCTGCATGCTGTAGCTCTTGATGCTGGGGCTGGGGCTGCTGGCATGCTGCGAGCATGACAGGGTGTCGCTGGGTGCCTGTGTCCACCATGGCAGCACAATGCAGGTGAGGACGATTGCAGCGGGCAGGCTAGCAGGATTAAGGTGGATACGTCCGAACTTGACACTGTGATGGTGCAGACGCACCCATGAGAGGCTACACGATGCATTGGGGCTCCAGCCTGTAGCATCACAGCTCAGCCATCTGCTGTTGCTGTTGTGCCCCCAGGGCAGCGCCAGTGCCAATCAACAGCCTTGTGCGAAGGTAAGATGTTTGAGAAAGATGTCTCGCAGTCGTTACTGAAGTAAAATGCTGCGATAATGGACAGCAACGATGGGGTGAGTTCTATCGGCCCCGTGAATCCCGTCCAACCATGATAACAAACGGATTTAAGCCAGAAAAAATGCTGCATGACTCAAATCGTTTGAACTCCATTCTCCTGATCTCTTCTCACAATAACATGTGGTTTATGGTTTGGCTGGAAATGCAACAGGACATCTCTAGACACGCAGACACCTTGTCAAATTGTACTGATCATGTTTTCGATCCTTGTCTGAACCTCAAGTGACCGCTCACGTTGACTTGACCCCCACCCTGATCCACATGTGACACCCTGCTGTGTTGTAGTAAGATCGCAGAGGCTGAAGCTGTCGTGTCTGTCAACGAAAAGACGTTGTTAGTGATGCATATGCATGTGCATCTGAAGCTAGACGAGCTTCGGGCCCCCCCAAACCCTTGGCTCTGACATGAAAGGTGTCTGGCCAGTTGCTGACATGTGACACCCTGCTGTGTCTGTGACCCAAATCAGCTCCTGTGCCGTACAGCAGTCAGACATGTTCAACTGAACCTGTCAAGAGACTCAAACGGTCAAGAAACTTGCTTTTCCAGCAAGCCATTGCTCTCCTGCTGCATGAAGTGCACTGGCTACCATGTCCCAATTCATGTCCCACTGTGCCTCGACTCCAATCAGTTAACACAGGCAATTGCCTTTGCCTGGACTTGATTCAGTGACCAAACAACCTTGGCCCAACATAGTTTGCACAGCGACCACTGCTCAACGACGGCTCAACCACTGCTGCCCTCACTGTCACTGCCAGACTCACTGCCAGAGCTGCCGCTGCGGCTGTCACCCCGCCGCCGCTTTTTGTGCTGCTTGTGATGCTTGCTCGACGACCGTTTGTGCTTGCTGCTTTTGCTGCCCTTCTTGCTGCTTTTGCTCTCCTTCTTGTGCTTTTTCTCTTTCTTGTGCTTCTTCGGCTTCTCCTGCTTGCTGCTGCGGCCTGACTTGGATCGCAAAGCTTCAAGGGCCTGCAGAATCTCCTGCTTCTGGCTGGCCGATTCCTGCTGCTGCTGCTGCTGGCGAGCGCACTGCCACTCGGTGTCAGCCCCATGTCCTGCCGGCTGCTTCTCAGTGCGCCTCATGAAGGCCTCCGCCAAACCTGCGGAACACAGCAATGTGACTCAACACAGCAATACCACATGACGGCAACTGAGGGGAGCAGTATGCAATAGATCGACGGCTCACTTGCAGCAGCAGCCTTCAGTACACCTGAACACACTCCGTAAATAGCGACCAGCACCATAAGCAGGCTGATGTCACCTGTGGTGGCAATGGGAAGAATGTGCTGGCTACCTGCTTTGAGGTTGGCAACATTGGTGCTGATGATTTGGATGATGCACTGCAGTCGTGGTGGCACACGCCTGTCAAGACGTTGCTGCAGCGTCATCCCAAAACGTTCGTTTCCCAGCCAGCCAGCCAGCCAGCCAGCCAGCCAGCCAGCCAGCCAGCCAGCCAGCCAGCCAGCCAGCCAGCCAGTGATGCAATCACCCACCTTTGGCACCTGGAGCACCCGAGCCACCCAGCTTCCTGCCACCAAACCCAGCCGCAGGCTGCTGCTGCTGCTCCTCCTGCGCACTCGGCCGGCCAGCGCCAACTGCATATGCAGCCCTGTCTTCCACTACCACCAGCTGCCCATGCCCTGCGGCACCTGCCTGCTGCTGCTGCTGGTCATCATCCGACTCTGATTCCGTGCCGTCTTCAAAGATGGCTTTGAACAGGTCCATGGGCTTGTCAACAACAGGCAGCAGGTCCTCCTCATCAACAGCAGCCTCTTCCTGGTCTGCTCGCCCTGCAGCTTCACCCTGCGCAGCACCACCCTCCAATGCTGCTGCCGGGGCGGCATCCGCGCCTGCTGCTGCTGCCGCACTTTTCTCACCCCCAGCAGCAGCCGCGCCGCCGATTGCTGCTGCAGTGGCGGCTGCGGCAGCAGCAGCAGCCTTGGCTGCTTGTGTGGCTTGATCCAGAGCCTCATCCTGCTGGACCTCCTGCATGAGGTCATCCAAGAAAGCTGCCGCATCCACCCCCACACCTGCCGCTCGACCTGCTGAACCTGCCTCTGCCCCTGCAGCTGCGGCACCGCCCCCAGCACCCCCCGCACCCTGCTGCTGAAGATGCTGCTGCCACTCCAGCATGCGCCGTTCTTCCTCTGCCGCTGCCAGGGCCGCCTGTGCTGCTGCTGTATCAGGCAGGGCCAGGAACTCAGTTTTGAACTTCGGCATTTCCAGAGGAGCTGCCTTACCCTTGTAGGGATCTGGCACGTTGAACCTCTTGCACAACAGCGGCGCTGGCCGCCAGTCCTCAAAGGTCCGTACAGGCAGATCAGCAGCCTTAGCAGCAGCAGCGGCAGCCGTCGCTGCCGCGTCTGCTGCTGCTGCTTCCGAGGCCGCCCCAACCCTGCTGACTGACAATGGCCCTACCCCAGCAGCAGCACCAGCAGCAGCGGCGGAAGCACCGGACTCATCCATGATGGTGACACCGGGCTGCTGCTGCTGCCACGCCTGCTGGGACCGCTGCTGCTGCTGCTGCTGCTCTTTGCTGGGGTGCCGCAAGCCTGCTAGTGCCTGCTGCTGCTGCTGGTATGCCTCCCCCATGTCCTGCACCGCCGCCTTGACGAATGCACTGCTGAGGGCAGAAGCCAGCTTGACCTGATCTGTGGCTGCTACTGTGCCGCCAAGCATCTTCCGCTGCTGCGCACTGCTGCCAGCAGCAGCACCAGCCGCCGACTGCTGCCCAGCAGCAGCAGTGGCAGCAGTGGCAGATCTTTGCAGGGGTGTCTCACCTAGCAGCTCCATCCGCTGCTCAACAGTAAGAGGCCCCCTGGGCCCCCTAGGCGCCGCCGCCGCTGCTGCTGCTGCTGCTGCTGCTGCTGAGCCAGGCGGTGCCATCCTCGCCGCCTGCTGCTGCTGCCGCTGTGGCGGCTGTGCTGCTGCTGCTGCTGCCGCGGCCTTGGCTTTGCTGGCGTCTGTTGCTGACCGCAGGCAGTACAACTTCCAGCGGTAGTAGTCAGCCCCCGGGCCTCCCACCAGGAACTGGTACCTGCTGCGGTTGCTGCTGGCTGCCTGCTTCCTAGCCAAGTCCTCGACAAGCTGACCGCTGCGCACCACTTGAGCCGCCAACCCGTCGATCTGCCGGGCCAGTGCTGCATCTGCGGGCGGTGGTGCTTCTGCAGGAGCTGCAGCTTCTGCTGCTGCCGGTGCTGAGTAAGCAATGTCTGCGCCTGCACCAGCAGCTGCAGGGAGAGGGGGTGGGTACGGACCCACAGCACCTGCACCTGCACCAGCAGCAGCAGCCGCTGCCGCTGCTGCTGCGGCTGCCGCAGCGGCAGCATTGATAGCTGCATCGCTGCCACCCCGCGCAGCTGCTGCCGCGGCGGCTGCAGCCGCCGCCGCTGCCTTCACCAGTGCAAGCTCGCTGCGTTGCACGGCCGCCCTGTCAGTAACAGTACCTTGCGGTCCCGCTGCTGCAACCACTGCTGCCTGGCCGTGTGCTGCTGCCTGACCGGAAAAGGTGTGGAATGCCACAAAGTCGGGTGGCACTTTGGGTGGCGGGTACTCTGGGAACTGTATCAGGCTGCTGGCTGCTTTGAAGCCTGGTATGAAGGAGCCGTGCTGGGTGTACTGCTCCTTACCCTGCAGGTACAGTGTGGGGTCCTGCTTGGCTGCTGCTATGCGAGCTGCCACTGGGGTTTTGCGGGCTGGGGCAAAGCGATCGTCGTCATCTGTATCACACGCAGGCAGCACAGCACAGTATTTTGCATGGCAGTTGTGGAGACAGCGTCAGCGCACAGTGCAGCCAACAGGCGACTTGTCGGCAGATCATTCTGGGGCACAGCATGCAGCTTGGCTAAAACCAGAAGGCAGCAGGGATATGTGACTCCAATCAAGCACCGCTGGTTTACAACCTACTTAAACCCAGGAGACAGGCTGAAGATAAGCAAGAAGAAAAGTGATGCAATGAGGACCAGCAGCACCACCAGGTACTTGCTGCCCTGTGCATGTTGCAGTTGCACAGCCGCACGCTAACACTTGGGGCCCAGCATTATACAGCGAGGGCTTTACTAGGGATCAGCCAGCCCCTTGGCACCTGGACCGGTGTGGGAGGGTGAAGGAGCGGAGGGTGGGAAGTTGTGGAAAGGGAGCAGCGTCAGCTAGCCCTACCCACCTGAGCCGCTGGCCTCTTCAAACGCAAACATCTCGTTGCGGCGCCCCTTGTGTGCCATGATGTCTGCATCAGCATCCACATAATCCTCCATATACCCCAGAGTATCAGACTCCTCCAACGCGCCAGTGCCAAAAGCAACCCCACGCTGCCTGCTGCCGGCACCACCACCCCCGCCCCTGCCGCTGCCACTGCCGCCAAACCCTGCGTCGCCAGCGCGGCCTAAACCGCCTGTCGCCGCCCTAGCAGCTTCAAGCTTCTGCCGTTTCCTGCTTCTGAACTCCTCTGCACCCTCGAAAGGGTCAAATCCCAGTCCGTGCAGGTCCTGTTTTGGCTCCAGAACATACAGCGGGGTGTTCTCAATGCTCACGCCCGCCACCGTGCCCCACTTGCTGCTGTTTGCAGCTGCCGCTGCTGCCTCCTGGCCGTCGTCACTGTCGCTGTCGGCAGCAGCAGCACTGCTGCCGCGAAAGCCGGCCAAGTCTCCCAGCCCTCCAAGGCCGATATCATCCAACAGTCCTGTTCTGCTGCTGGGGCCCTGGCCTGTGCGGCGCTGCTTGGCAGCAGTACGGCCTGCTGCTGCTGCTGTGCTGGTGCCAGCCTTGCTGCCGATGCCCTTGCCCTGCCGCCAGCCCATCTTCTGCAGGAGCTGCACCCCAATGCTGCTGCTCACAGGGGCAAAGAACTCCAGAGGCACTGCACGGTACAAATAAAGAGTAGTCACGAAGCATACAAGGCAGACATGATGTTTGCTGACGTTCCCAGGACAACATATGCCCAAAGCCCTAGGCTCTTGTGGTGCAAGCCGCAAGCATTGGGGCTAGCGGGAATTTGGCAGCAGTAGGGTGCCGGCGTGAGAAATGAGCACGAATGTGCCGCAACACGCACATGCAGCATGGATGCGATCAATGTAAGAAGGCTGGAAGCAGACTCCACCCCCATGCACTGCTGCTCCTGTGCACACACCTGCACCAGGAATGGCACTTGGCCTCTCTGCTGCCGCCGCTGCTGCTTCACTAGCTGCTGCAGCTGCTGCTGAGCTTCCAAAGGTGTCATAGGTGGCCTGCAGGGTGCACCACAGCAGCGTCGCAAGGACATAACTTCACAACGGTTGTCACTCCGAACCATGCAGGACCCTTCACTGTAGCTGCTGTAGAGATTTGCTACACCGGGCCACGAGCACCTCAAGAACCATCCACCACATACCCTGCAACCTTGGTGGTTCCCAGCCCAGCTGGCATTGTTGTTCATGGGTTACAGCACCGCTGCTGTTTGCTGCCAACCAAGACAGCAGCAAGGCAGCAAGGCCTGCCAGCTGAGACCAGACACAGCTCACAAGTGCCACAGCACACCCAGCTGGAATTGCAAGCCCAAGCACTTCCCCAAGCAGCCAGTAACACTTCACACAATAGTGACAGCAAAAGCATAAGCTGACATACTACGCGTTGGTATGCCAGCAGCACACATGCTTATAGCAAGCAGCACTACCCAGTGGCGGTCTGCCCCTCACCGTAAGCGTCATCCCTCTCTTTTGCCGCTCCTCCAGTTCATCTTCGTCCAGAAAGTCCTCCAACTTTTGCTGCTTGCGCTCAGCTGGCGCTGCTCGGCTGGATGTGAAAGTGGAGGGAGCCCAACCCTCCTGCAGACATCACGGCACAGGGAGGGGCAGCAGCCAGTGTGTCAAGTGCAGGACAATGTGAATGGCTGTGACTGTGGCCCCAGCACAATATTTGACAATGATCTGGGGATGGTGTTGCTACTGTGAGCAGGGGCTTGGGGTGGGCAGTCATGTCTCAGACAGCCGGGCTGCTGATATTAGACAGGGGGTTGGTAGGCTGCCTCATTCAACTGCAACAGGAAGACCAGACTGCATATCACAAAAACGATAGGAGTCACATCATTCATGCCTACCTTCGAGCCCACTGTGTTGTAATATCCAGCACTGAATCCACCCGTGAATGCTCCATGGAAGCGCTTCCTGCCCTGCTCATCGGTGGCCACCTGTTGGTGGACAGGAAGGCTGCGTGTTGTGGCTGGGTCTGCCTTGCTGCCTGTTGGTAGAGCTGTGGCGAGGCCCTCTTCGTCGTAGAGCTTCGTGCCATAGAAGACATAATCATCCTCATCTGACTCTGGCTCTGCTGCTGCCCTGCTGCGCTGGCTGGCCATGCTGGTGTCAGCGGGCAATGAGGGGCCTAGGAGGGTATCATGCTTGTTCTGCCGGGTACATCAGGGATGTCAGCAGGGCAGGTAACCTATCAAGAGCAGATCTGCTGACCTGATCTATACATCAAAATTGAGTCGATTGGCGACAGCGATTGAACAATACGATCACCAAGATTACCATGATACTCAACGTATGCACACCCGAGCAGGTTGAGTGACGATTATGTTACTACCGAAACCATGGACAGGTTCAAGAGGTCTTCGATTTCTTCAACGCCCATTCAAGGGACCATGTAGCCCAGCACATTGCACGTTTACAGCAGCACTGTTTATTTTTGCACTCAAGCTGTCACCATTCGTCGTTAGCAGAGTAAGCTGAAGAAGTCCTAACAGCACAGCAGGCAACCACCTCAAGGGACAACCACTGGAGGCAGTGCAGGCTTTGCACGTCTAATATCAACATCATAAACATTGAATGCCACAGCTGTAGTGGTTCCTAGCCTTGCAGTGCCCCTGTGGCTCCCAACCGCTGTAGTACTGCTGCTGACAGCTGGTAACCAGTACCAGGCGTTCTTTCATTTCTATGGGCCCTACGCCCTTTCCTGAGTCCGATCATCACGCTGATGGAGCACACCAACGCACAGCACAGCACCATGCAGACACACAGGAGGCTTCGCAGCAGCACCTGCTCGATAGGCAGTCCTCCCCTATGTTCAATGGCAGTGCCCTGCGCGCGCATGGTGGACACGCTGACCGGCCTCTGCTGAGACAGACGTCAGAGCTTCCGGGCCCAAAGTATCCATTCCCTTCTCAGGCAGCGTCAGCACGGCCAGGGGGTTTCCTGCACAGCGTGGTGAAGCCATTCAGAAGGTAGGGCCGTGCTGTGGCAGGGTCCAGCACAGCAGGAAGAGCACAGGGCGCCCAGTGTGTCGACACAGCAGGTGTAGCAGCAGCAGCACCTAGCCCATCTTGTCCCCGTCCGGGGGTTCTGCAGCAACAACAGCACAGCAAGCAGTGAAGGTTTCTTGCTGGTATGCAGATGTGCAGGCTCAGCACGTGGCACCAGTGACATTTGCGTCCCTTAGCATCCCTGAGTGGCATGCATCACCAAGATGCACCCAGCAGTGGCTGCAGTCTGTCTATGAGAGCCCAGCACATCCCTGCGCAGCCGCATGTGCTGCTGTCCCAGCACAGCACAACCCAATCATGTCCGGTTTCCTGCTGTTGTTACTGCTGCTCTGCACCAGGGCGCGAGTGCGTGCGCAGAGCTACACCTTCCTGGACTGGCTGCAGGTGTTCCTGCCATGTGTCAAATGGTTGAGGAGCTATCGCATCAGGGAGTACTTGCTGGTGAGCATGACACAGCCACAGAGAGCCTGCCACATGCATGCGCACCTGTGTGCTGGGGCCTGGCGAGGCTCACCAGCCTGTGATTGCAACCTGGCAAGGCATGACAGGAGCCGCAGTTGGCAACTCAGCACCACAAGCAACAGTTGCAGCTGAGTTGATTGCAGCGTGTGTCACAGCTGTCAACCTGTGCAGGTGCTGCAGCTGGTTGCGCAGCCTGCAGGAGAGTGTAGGCAGCAAAGGTACAGCAAATAGCTAGTTGCAGCCAGCAGCTGAGTCCACTGCAGTGGTGCAACCCCCTCACAACAGCGTGGCGCCTGCATCAGCAACGGGCTGTTTCCTGCTGCTTTCTTATCCAAAGGCGTACTGAGTGTTCTTGCTGAGCAGCAGCTGACTGGAGGTCGCGGGCTGTTGCTGTTGCAGTGGGACATCGTTGCTGGCGTCTCTGTGGGATTCATGGTGGTGCCACAGGGCATGTCCTAGTGAGTGGCTAGACCTTGACCAAGATAACCAGCACCGCAGCCATTTGGTGCTTTTTGTGCAGATCCACATGCGCACCCTGCTGCAGATGCATGAATGGGATCGCACAGCAGCGCCTTGCTGACGTGCGTGTCGCCTGGCTGTATGCCTGCAGCTCCTCCGAACAATACTGCCAGTAGGCTGCACCGCCCAGTCTGTGTGCAGCAGTGCGCTCTCACATATCAACATCCCACGCCTATGTCGATATGCCGTTATGTGTGATGCTTGGGCTCGCGTGCCGTCCCATGTGCAGTGCCAACATTGCAGGCGTGCCCAGCGTGTACGGCCTGTACGGGGCGTTCCTGCCAGTGCTGGTGTATGCCGTGTTTGGCAGCAGCAAGGAGCTGGCGGTGGGCCCTGTGGCTGTCACGTCCCTCCTGATATCCTCCTCACTCAAAGAGGTGGTACCGGGCAGCTCTGACATCACCAACCCTGTGAGTGTGTTGCATGTGCTGCTGCACGTATTTTCTTGTATGACATGGTTTGTTGTTACAAAATGAGGCGAAGGGGGTCGACACACACAGTGTACTGTGATAGCTTGTCAACAGTGTGCTGTTTGCACTGGGGCAGGGAGACACACTGCTCGAACATTATCCTGCTGCATGCATGTGCGATGTAGCACAACCATCGCCTTGCATGGCTAGGTTGTGTTGTTCACGTCATAAACGGCTGTTCCTGCTTGGCTCGCACAACTCTCTGTCTGCCGTGCTGCAGAACAACCCACCGGCAGAGCTTGCTCCAGTGCAGGCGATGTACAACCACCGAGCTATCCAGCTTTCGCTGCTGGTGGCGTGCATGTACACAGCAGTCGGTGTCTTCAACCTGGGTTTCCTGACCAACTTCCTGTCACACAGTGTGATTGGCGGGTTCACAAGTGGAGCAGCTATCAGTGAGTGGCAATGTACTGCCAGTGCCTTGTACACCCTCACGCCAGGAATGTGGGGATATACTGGCCAGTTCTGTCTCGGCGCAGATGTGTTGTTTTTCTTACTTTCTTGCACCCCCATGGCCAGCGGCAGGATCGGCAGAGTCTGCTCGTCTCCTTTCTTCACTGATTGAGAGTATCCTGCCGCTTTTGTGCTGACCTTTTCTTGCCCTCTTGCATGTCTCCTGCAGTCATCGGCATGTCTCAGGTGCGTATATTTGGCTGGTAGGGTCTGGGTCCTGCTTTGACTTATTGTCAGGTACATTACAGCATGAACAGCAAGCTGCACTATGACCTTTGACAATCCGGGCATCTGTGCACTGGTACATGTTGAGGCAGCCGCCACGTGCAAGCTGATGTGCGTCAGCGCAACAAAGTTGTGTGCGGATGCGGCATACTTGGCACACTGCAGCTTTGAAGGAAGCTTTGGCATCCTGTCAGGCGTGGGCCGCTTTATGTGAACGTCTGGCTGCTCTGCTGCTGCGTGCAGTTGAAGTTCATCTTGGGCTACAACGTGCCTCGTGCCGACAAGCTCTATGAGCAGATACACCTCTACATCGAAGGCATAGATGGCTTTGTGTGGCAGGAGTATGTGATGGGCGTGACTTTGCTCACGTGAGTTGCTTGCGGGGACCAATCCTGCAGGGATTCCTGTGTGCATTGACCGTCCAAGCTGACTGTCGGGCATGCTGGAGCGGTGTCAACACCTGGCCACCTACAATGTATGCATGCTGAGACACGAACATGACAGCCTGTCGTCCTGTAGCCAATTAATTTGCCACTGGCCCTTGCTGTCGTACACAGCTTTCTTGATGCTGACTGGTGCTGGTGCCCATTGCCGCAGGATGCTGTTGACCATCAAGTTCTTTGGCAAGCGCTACCCCCGCCTCAAGTGGCTGCGGCCGTTGGGCCCCATCTGTGCCTGCATCGTGGCCATCATTGCAGTGGTGGCAGGGAACCTTCAGGACAAGGGCATCAAGATAGTGGGGCACATCCCTGCAGGTGCGACCCTAGTTAGGGTATAAACGCTGCCTATGGTTCATCATCCACTTGTATCGGGGGGGTTTGAACATGTGCAGGCCATACGGTGCACCGCACACTGCGCAGTGCTCAACAGGCCTTGCTGACATGTTGAGCTATGTGGGGCATACTTGCATACTGCTGGGTCAGTGGATGCAATGAACCCCGTGCGTGACATGCGCTTTTGAAAGTGGTGAGAGGCACAGGGCAGCTCACACGGCTCAGCTCACACGCCTCAGCCTGCCAATCAACAAGGCCTTCTGCCGCAACCCTAGGGTTCAAGAACCGCCGGCCTTGTATAAGATACCCACTCACAGATTACCCTGCTTGCCGGTGGCGCCCCCTCCTCCCACCAGGCCTGCCGTCTCCTACCACGAGCTGGTGGTTCCCCATGGAGGATGCTGCCAGGCTGGCACCCCTAGCCCTGGTGGTGATGGTGGTGGACCTGCTGGAGTCAACCTCCATAGCACGTGCACTGGCAGCAAAGTGCAAATACGAGCTGAACGCAAACCAGGTACGTTGAGCTGCTGGGTGGCGACTGTGGCCTCCATACAATCGATGTATCCCAAGTGCAGCTAAAAATGTGACTCCTGAGTCAGGACTCACAATGGCGACTTTGACGTATTGTGTCGAGCTTGTCGCACCCACTGCACTGTGAATGGACTTGCTGCCTTGCAGCTGGGAGGGACAGGCTGCAACAATGATATTGCAATAATGATGTTGCTGCTGGTGCGCTGTGTTTCTGCGCAGCCAATCAACACAAGTTTGCACCTGGTAAGGCAATGTGGCTGACCGTGTTGTCCTAACGGCCGCTTGTGTGTGTACACATGTGCCATGCAGGAAATCGTTGGCCTTGGCTTGGCCAACTTTGCTGGCAGTGCCTTCAACGCGTACAGCACCACAGGCAGCTTCAGCCGCAGCGCGGTCAACTATGACTCAGGTCAGCACCTTGCAGCCTCAGCTGCCGTCAGCACACCCCTAGTTGCTGCCTCCAGCACTTGAAGCTGCTCTTTACTCTGTTTGCTTGTTTGTTTGGTGTCATGCTTAGTAGCTGCTGTGTGTGCTGCGGCCTGCTTTTGCTGAGAGAACTATGCTTGGGGAGATGAGGTTTGCACACTGTGCCGCCATCAGCACGGTGCTGATGGCGTCCTTCCCTATGCTGTGTCATTTCTGGATTTGCAATGCTTGCTGTCAGTGTGTCAGCTGCGCATCAGCTGGGGCATGCACAGGTCACATGAGAGGCTGCATGTGCTCGCACATCTGCTGCTGTGCTGGCAATGCAGGCGCAAAGACTGGCTTGTCTGGCTTTGTGACTGGGTGTGTGGTGGGCCTGGTGCTGCTGGTGATGACGCCGGTGTTTGAAAAGCTTCCCCTGAACGTCATGGGGGCCATTGTGGTAGGTAGACGGCCAGCCAGCTGACGAGCTTTTGTGTTCCCTTGCCAAGTTTGCCAGCGGCATGGTGCAGTACAATGACGCTCTGTCCTGCTTGCCAGAGGTAGCTGGCAGAGCCAGGGAGTTTGGCAGTGGTGGGACAGAAGTGACCTGCTTGACACATGCATGCACCATGTCGATTCATCTGAGGCACAAGAGTAGGATTATCTTAGGCACAGGAGTAAGATCTGTGGCCGGCACCACTATGGGCAGCTAGTGGGTGCACTAGGACAGGACAGAAACCTGCGGGTGTGCTGACAATGCTGTACTGGCCACCATGCTGTGCTGGCCACCGTGCGACTTTGACGTGTTTGTGTGCTGCTTGAACACTGCAGATCAGTGGTGTCAGTGGCCTGTTTGAGTATGAGGAGGCTGTGCACCTGTTCAAGGTAGGAGGCTGCTGCCAGCCACACAGTGTGAGATGGTGGCTTTCCCTGCCACTCTTGACCTTCTGCTTGCAGCTGAACTTGACAGCGACATGCTGCTTACATGCGCACACGGCACCCGCAATTGCAGCACTAATCCCGAGTGTGCTGCTCCATGCTTGATGCCACTCAAACGCTCCGAGCCGTTGTGTCGGGGGTTGCGGCAAACGAGGCATTGATGGTGTGATGACCCATCACCCTGGATCTAGCCGTAACTGTGCATGGCTTTGCATCAGTTTCCCCATCGGGTGTTGGTTGCCTGTGGGCTGCCGGCACATGCCGGAAGTGGCGCACACCTTGGACATGCCAGGTTGGGCGGGCAAAGGTCGTGTGTTGTGCTGCTGCGCAGGTGCGCAAGCTGGATTGGTGTGTGTGGATGTGCTCCTTTCTGTCCACGATGTTCCTGGGCGTGGAGATCGGGCTGGCCATTTCCATTGGCTTGGCACTCATGATCGTGATCTATGAGTCGGCGTTCCCACACACTGCCCTGCTGGGTCGTGTGGGGCGCACCACAATCTACCGCAACGTCAAGCAGTTCCCAGACTCGCAGGTAGGGTACCCTGTGGGCTCAAAGGGACAGGTGGGGATGTGGGATGAGCAGGTGGGCTTTGGCACAAACGCATTGGGCACCCTAGCAACAAGGGGAAGTTTGTGGACAGTTACACCACATGCAGGTTTATGCGCCTGCGCAAGACGTATCCAATGTCATTTTGGTAGTAATATCGCTTTTGGTCTGATTGTTGCTGTGCAGGTCATTCCAGGCATTGCAGCTTGCCGTGTGGATGCCGCCATGTACTTTGCAAGTGAGTGCTTGTAAATTCACGTGAGACGCAGCATCACTAAGGCTCTTGGAGGCTGACTGCTCTTACCTTTCAAGCTGCCATGCCTACAGTGGGCCGTACACGTCACATGTAACATCTGTAATGCATCGCCGGTTACTTCCAGCTGTAGAGCCATCCCTGCTGCAGTCACATGCATTGGTGTTTGCATGTGTGGCACCGCCTACTGGAGAAGCTGCTGGCTTTGTCATTGGCAACGTGGGTCATCTTTGCTGCAGCGCACATGTATTCGGGCCCTTCCTTGCCCAACAATATAATCCCTACAACCCGGGGCCCTAATTCTGTGCTGTTGCAGACGTGGCGTACATCCATGACCGGCTGCGCAAGTATGTGTCCCGTGCTGAGGCTTACAGTGAAGCAGCAGGCACCCAGCTGCAGTACGTGCTGCTGGACATGAGCCCCGTCACACACCTGGACTCAACAGGTGGGTGCTGCACACACCACTGGCAATGACGCGGCTGGCAGCAGCGCTACACGACTAGGTTATATCTGTCCCCAACGTATCATGCATGGTGGCAATGGAGCAAATTGGTAGATGCCACCTGCCACGTTGCCTTTGGCTGAATGTACTACTGTGATGCATTTGTGTTCTGCTGCCTAATGCATTCGTATTCTGCTGCCTTCAGGTGCCACAATACTGGAGAAGGTGTATGATGAGCTGCAGCAGCAACACATACAGCTGGCACTGTGCAACCCAGGTAAGTCACTGACTCCACTGCATTTGCACACTGTCAACACAGCTAGGCAGTCCTGCACATATGTGCGCGTAAGCAGCTCCGATGCTGCTGAGCGGCACTTTGTTACTTTGTTGCAGCATTCCCACAACCCGCCCTGCTGTGCTCCTGCCGCAACCGTGCTTGTGCACGCACACACATGCGGTGGTACGTCTGTTGGTACAACACCATCTGACTGACAGGCTATCGTGTGCACCGTCCCATGCCCTGTGCCTCTTTCTGTACCCTGTGCCTCTATGCAGCTTGTGCTGTGGTGGCCCTCCTGGAGCGCTCCGGCTTCTTTGACCTGCTAGGCCGAGAGTGGGTATTCGTGCGCATGCACGACGCGGTGCAAACCTGCCTCGCGGCCATGATCTCAGAAGGGCAGGCAGTCAGGCCTCTGTCAGCCTACGACAGCCAGGCCCTGTCACCACGACACCCCGCCTTCACCGGGCCTGGCCCCCTGCTGTTCCACCCACCGGGCCGCCACTCCCCAGACCCTCGGTCGCGCAGATCAGCACCGGGAGTGCCTAGGCTGCAGGATTCCCTGCTGCCGCCTGTCCGTACCATCCATCAGCACGGCCGCCGCTCTTTTGACGGTGGCGGCAGCGGCAGCTCGCCGCTGCTGCCGCTCAAGCATGGCGGCGGCTGGTTCAATCCCGGCGGCAGTGGGGGCCTCGGGGCCTCGATGCACATCCCTGGGAGCAGCCCTGGCAGCACGGCAGCGGCGGCAGCAGGTCTGGCAGGGATTGTGGGGGGTATGGCGAGTGCGGTTGGCGGCAGCAGCAGGATAAGGCCTGAGTCAGCTCCTGGGTATAGATTCGGTGCTGGGGGCGCTGTTGCACAGCAACCCCATGACAGCCTGGGCCAGCAGCAGCAGCAGCAGCACACCACATGGCAGATGCAGTCGTTGGCGAGTGTTGCGTTGGATCGTGCTGCTGCATTCCACCCCCAGCAGCAACAGCAGCCGCAGCACTTCCAGCAGCATCACATGCAGCAGGGGCTGCAAGTGGGCCCTCAGCATCCGGCGCTGTGGGCCGCAAGTGTAGTAGGTACCGCCACAGCAGGCCGGGCTTCTGACCCCGGCATGCAGCACAGCATAGCAGCAGGCCTGCTAGCAGCCGCAGCATCGGCACCACCGCATGCTGTCGCCCTTTCGGGCTCCCTACTGCCGCCCCCGCCACCGCCGCCGCTGGTGCGGGGGGGCAGCCAGGGTCATCATGCCCCACCGCCGCTGGTTGGCCTGGGCAGCCACGCACGCTCATCTGACAGCAACAGCACCCACCCAGGCGGCGGCCCCCTGAGTTCCTCATCCGTGGCTCATCTGCCGCAACCTGTGGACCTCTGTGGGCTGCACCTGCACATCAGCCCAGCTGTGCTGCACCACCCTGCAGTGCTCAGCAGGTCACAGAGCCTGGCTGGGGATGGCGGCGCGGGGCCTGGTCTGCAGCAGCAGGAGCCCCTCAGCAGCAGCAGCTCCTTTAGGCGGCCGGTGTCCCCACGCACCGAGCGGCTGTTTGATGAGGTGTTCAGTGCCAGCAATGGGGAGGACTACCTTGCAGATGACGCCCAGGGCAGCGTCAGCGGGAGCTACAATCACGGCCCAGGGGCGCTGCAGCTGTCGGAGATCTGCAGTGATGAGCAGGGGCTTGGAGGAGCAGCGGCGGGCGGCAGCGGGTTGCGGGAGTTTGGGGAAGCAGCAGGAGCGGTGGGGTTGTTGACAGAGGGTTATGTTGGCGACGTCGGGGCAGACGCAGGCGCAGGAGCAGCAACTGCAGCAGGGGTAGCACAGGGGACGGGAGAACGTCCAACGGGGGAGGTCAGGTTGCTGCTGGACCCAACACAGCAGCCATGAGCAGTAGGAAAAAGAAAGCAGGGTTTGCAGGGCAGGGAGTGTGGACGCGCTCAAAGGATTGGTGCAGGAAGGATTGGGGTGGTTGCGTAGGCGTCCCAGCACCACCTGTGCAGGACATGCCGCAACGCGCATCGTGTATTATTCAATATTGCACTGCAGCTATGTTAAGGCTGCTGGTAGCAGGCCCTGCAGATCAGGGGAGGCACGTTGCTGCACCCAGCAACCAGCCTGTGCTGCGTGAGCTTGTCATTCTGACCGCGTGTGAGGAGTGTCCTTGCACCCTGCTGCACCCATCTGCTAGAACGAGGCTGTCCCCTCTGCTCATCACCTCTGCTAACATGTCGTACGGCTGCACCTGTGTCCAGCTCAGCAGCTGGCTATGCTGGTTGCATCGTATGTGACTTTGTTGGTTCGTGTGCGTGTTGCAGACAGCGCACTTGCTGTCGTCACACCTGGTTGGGACTTCAGGTTGCAGCTGCATGGCTTGGACGAGTTATTCTGTGGCTCAACGCAGATATCATGCAGTGTGGGCTTGAGGGGCAAGCAGTGGTATGCATGCCATATGATGACTGGGGGCGCTGGGGTGTGTTGGGATACTGCGGGCTACCTGTACCGGGCACCATGTGTGGATCATCGACAATTGCACAAGCACCACAACCATTGCAAACTGTGCACAGTGCACAGCAGCACCCAACTCCCCTCTGCCTGGCTCAGGCTTTGCAGTGCTGGTCAGGCCCAGGAAATCGGCCAACCCGCAGGCCTCGGAATCATGGCTGGCAACTGCGGGAGGTCATTAGTCTTCCTGCCATCCCTGCCTTGTACAGCCATGGCATGCTGGTTGAAACTCGACTGCGCAGCGCTCATTGCAAACCCATGGGCCCAAGTGGCCACTTGCATTGCAATGCAAGGGGCTGTCTCTGAGATATGGCAGGGGTGTACAGGGGGTGTACTGCTTTAGTAACATGATCCCGAGTTGTGGCATAAATATATAAATCCGTGATTCATACTTCTTGAAAGCTGGCCAATCACAAACCGCCCGCTCATGTGGCCTTCCAGCGTGAGCACATGGAAGTGCACATGGAGCACATGTACAGGACAGCTGCAGTTGCAGCGAACTCTGAGTCACGCCCAACTTGGGCTGTGTGACTCCACTCGTATGCACCACCGACTTCACTTCAGACGGTTTTTTCTCGCAAAGCTGATTCCAAACTCTCGTCAATCTCGAGGCGCCAGAATGTACAGCAACGGATACGGCATAGTGGCGTTGAGGGACGATGTAATGCAAACAGATGATCCTGGGTTTCTGCTGCACCCAACAATAGCTGCAGTGAGGGCGAGGGTGAGTCTAGCCTCACCATGGTGCTGGCCAGCAGATCTGCTGCAGCATAGTGGCTTTGATTGTTGTCGTGTGCTAGCTGGTGCTGGCTTGATAGCTACAATTTAATGGTTTTGATGATGATCATAAGCAGCCGTGTGGCGTTGCTCACCGGTGACTGCCTCCTTTCCTGCTGTGGCCCCTGCAGACCTTGGACCTTGGGGGAGCGCCCTCGCAGGTTCAGGCATCAAAGAGCCGCTATTACTCCGCTTCAGCTATACCAGAAGAGGTCACAACAGATGGCATCTGCCACCCTACCTGCAGGAACATCGGCGGCACCAGCGTGCGGTATGGATGCTGGGTGGACAGTTGCAGCGCAGTTGTCGTCGCTGCTCCAGGCGATAACGTCAGCCTTGGCATCTGTGAACTGGGTGGCGTGGCTTTGAGCCTGCTGTGGAAGCTGAATGAACGTCGCTACTACTACCCTGAGCACGAGGTCCTGGTGCACTTCACTCACAGCGCCACCATTATGGGGGCAGTCTCACTGGAGGCGGCACCCCGTGGAGGCAATGCAACAAGCCAGATGCTGGTATCACGTAAGTGTGAGGCAGGTCGGCCAGCGGAGTCTTGCGCTGAGTGCCCCACCCATGCCATGTGTATGGCAGTATACTGTAACACTACTGCAGTGCTACTACCTAGTAGGACAGCTGCTGCTTGCCATTGCTAATGCATGCAGCCAAGGTTCAACAGCCGAAACCCATGGCTTCCTGCCACGTGATGCAGCTGTCATGTCAGTGGGCTGCTGCTTAGTACATCGTGGCGTTGCTCAAATGCCTGCGCGGGCCTGTGCTGACATGGCGCTGCTGCCCCTTGCTGCTGCAGTGGTCCGGGCGCTCATCAAGGAGTTCAAGCGCATGGGAAGGAACCTGGTGTTTGTGAGGCACAACCTGGGCAGCAGCATTCTGTTGGACGAGGCGTTGGAGGAGAAACCCAAGATGGCGGCATGCGTGCTCCCCATGGTGCCAGTGAAGCCCTACAAGCCAGCACCGATGCCACAGTACTACCCGCAGCGCACCCACACGCTGAGCGTGCTGAGCACAGTCAAGCTGGTCAACGACGAGCTGCCAAAGGGGTTCAGGGACTTTGGGAACCCTGAGTCCCTTGGCATCAAGATTGAGCCCCCCCTGGGGGACAGGCTGTCGGATCCTGACTGGTGCAAGTTCTGCGGCGTGCCTGTGACCACACGAGCTTACTGAGGTTTGCAGGAAGGAAACACAACCACCGCTAGCGACAGCAGCATCACCGCAGGCAGCACGAGCAGTGCAGCAGCAGCTGCAGGGAGCTTCATTTGGATGGCACAAGCATATGATATGAGCGAGAGGTGAAAGCAGCAGGGTTTGCACGGTGCCTGAAGCCGCTTCAGGGCCACTGGCAGCTGCAGGGGCGGCATTGCTGCTTGTAATTGATCCACTGAGGGTGTTCTGCACACCCTCAACTTCTCAACACTGTGCCAGTGCTGAGCAGCACGCGCATACTATGGGTGTCAGCAGGGTAATGCCATTCAGTGTAAGGGGGAAAGGGCTTGCAGCCCTGGCCCTGTGGCACGCCTGCTTGCATGTGGTGCATTGTGGCCGACGCTGCTGGAGTGGTAGACGGTACATTCTCTTTGTTGCAGGCTGGTGCACTGCAGTACTGTTTCCATCGGATGTAATCTGCCTTGGTTGCGGTTGATATGGATGGTGGTGCCGCCGCCGCGTATGACAGCTTTCCCTTTGAACATGTGGGGTTCAGGCATGCATGTTTTGGCGCACAGGTGAATTGCCACCTTGTGCAGCCAAGCTTGAGCCCTTCAGGTGCATGTGGCATGTTGAGGCGCTATGCAAAACATGGTGGTAACACATGCATGGGAGCACCTACCTGGCTATCACATATCTGCCGTGCCATACGTTTCTTAGCAACCCTTCAAAATTGTGCTGAAGACAGAACAAGCTGATGGCCAGCTCTGATTCAAACCCCAACAAGGCTAGCGCCTATGACATGCTCAGCAGGGCATCGACAGCATGGGGATCTGGATGTTACATTTGCAGGTTGTATTGTACTCAGCATCGCGCCACTCCCATTCAACACCTTGGGGAGCTCCCCTCGAGGCTGGCACACACAGCTGTGGTGACAAGTATGCAGCATCTGCAACAGTTGTTTGTCACAACATGTGAGCACCTGCTCTTGAAGGCCTCTGCTGTGTGCCCAGCGCCTTGTGCTCAGCACTGTGGTGCGGACGACAGCATCTTTGAAAGTGTCACACCAGATTGCATTGCAAACAATCCATACACACAGCCAAAAACAAGTGTTGCCAACCGCCATCCACATGCCCTTGCATGCACGATGTCCTGTTGCTGCTGCTGCTGCTGCCATCTCAGCTCGTAGCACTCAATGAGAACCCGCCACCAGCAAACCGTTGCTGCTGCGACTGCACTGCTCCCGCGGGAACGCTGCCTGCTACCTTGGGCGCTCCTCCCGGGCTGCCTGCTGCTGCTCGCGCTGCGGCTGCTACTGCAGCCGCCGCTGCTGCTGTCAGTACGCCCGGCTGCTGCTTCTGCTGCGCCGCTGCCTCCCTCTCCAGCTGCTCCCGCCTTTTGAGAGAGTAGTACTGCTGCTTGAGTCCCGACAGCTCCCGCGTCAGCCTTTCCACCTCGTAATTGTATTCAGACACCTGGAGGTGCAACAGCATGACATGTAAGCAGCATTGGTGTAAACAACACGCTTGAGTTGGTGTGAACAACACGCTTGACCTTTAGTTTTGCTTGTTCAAACATGACCCTTTTTCTGGCTGCCTATGTTGTGCTGGTGTTGCGCGCTGATTGTGCAGGGCCAGGTCTTGCTGGTGCCCCACTGGTGCCCAGGCCCAATGACAGCATGGATGCCCCAGTACGTGCTCACCTGTGCTCTGTACATGTTCAGCTCTGATGCGAGCGCCTTGAGCTGCTTTGTCTTCTCCCGCAGGCTGGCCTGGTAGATGCTGAGCTGCTCTGCCACCTCCGGCCCAGGCTGCCTGGCGAGGATGCCCTTCAGCTCAACATACAGCTTCTCCTTCTCCTGCACAATCACAATCAAGCAGTAGACGCAAACGCATGTTGCAGCAGTGGCAGTAGCATTGAGGTCCAATGAGGTGATGCCAGCAACTCAGCAATATTACTCACTACAATGTACATCCGCAACAGTTGCTGCGCATGTTGGGCGTCTCTGCTCCTACATCTGCACCCGCAGTGCAGTGCAGTCAGGCCCCACCTGTATGAGCAGGTCCTTCTCCACCACCTCCTCAGTCTTGCTGATGAGACGTTTCTGCAGCGTCTGGATCTTCTGGATCATCTCATACGTGCTAGGGTCACTCCCTTCCAGCTTGCGCCACCTGTGATAGAAGAGAGTTGCAGTTGCGGTTGGCGCCAGCTGCCAAACAACAAGACCCTGGTCGACTTGATGCAGTGCTTGCCTCCTTTGTTTCCGTCATAAAGCAAGTCTAAGAAGCCAGCTGGCCCTGCAGGGCCCGGTCGTCCCAAACCCCAAAGGCAACAGTGTTCTGCTGACAGCTATCATACAGTCTTATCAATGTCCATCCCATGTACATGCTTGCCACAGCTGCCACTGGCAGTGTCTGCAGCCCTTACCTGTGCACGTTCAGTGGGCTCTCCAGCTCCTCGCTGAGAGCCTTCACCTTGGTGCGCTCCTGCAGCAGCTGGCGGCCTAGACTGGCAACCTGCGTGACGCAGTCAAAGGACACATGTAGCCTCAGGGTGGCAGGTGATAGGTTTTGGGTTTGTCTGCTGCACCAACCACTCAACATTGCGGGGTGCACAGGCTATCAAGCTTGGCACCACAAAAGCTGTGCTGTCTAGGCTGCCTGTCAAAAGGGACCGTGTGTGCCTCACCTCTCGTTTGAGGACGTCCACGTTGGCCACGCCTGTGCGCAGCACATGCAGCTCACGCCTCATGTCAGCCAGGCGGACCTTGAGCACCCGGATCTCGTTGAGCCTGTGGCGGACAACAAGCAAAGTCTCGTCAAATGACGGACCTTGACTGCCAGCACGGACGTGTCATGTGCTTACTGATGCGTCATGTGCTTACTGTCACGTTGTGACACTCAGGGTGGCTGCGTAGCTGGAGGCTGCTTGATGTGTAGACGGCCCAGTGAACTTGCAGCTCACCTGTCCCTGTACTGTATCTGCCCCCGGCTCAGCGTGCTTTGCTGGATCTTGACCTTCTCGTACAGCAGCGCCAGCTCGTCGTTGCGGCGAATGAGCTGCGTGCCCAGGATATCGCGCTCGCCCAGCACCAAATCCAGCTCCTTTTTCTGGCGCAGGCGCTCTGCAAGACAAACGACCGACAATAGTAACGACCGCGTTGGTCCATGTGGTTCCGAGCCAATCTGCTCACCCGGCGACATTCTAAGCATGCATTGCGTGCTTCCCTCAGACACACACCTGCATCAGCCTCGGCAACGACGTGATTCAGCTTTTCCAGCTGCGCCTTTTGGCTTGCCAGCGCCGCCTCGGCGTCGTTGATGTTGCTTTTGGCGTTCGAGAGCTCCAGTCGCAGGCTGTCCTTCTCCTTTTCAACCTGTTGATCAACACACATAAGTCGCTTAGCAGAGTGTTGCTCCTTGATTCGTCGTCTTGGTGCAAGCAGACGGTTCCCCCAAAGCCAAGAGTCAAGGCAGTACCTCACAGCACACAAGGCAGGGGCCAGCTAAAGTGAGGTGCCCGCCTGCGCCTGACACAGCAGGGTGATGCCCAGCTAATCAGCTCAAGCCCTGCACGTTCCGTCACATGCTTGCACAAATCATATGACCCCTGGCACAGACCTTCATGTGGTCAAAGTGCTCCTTGACCAGTGCCAGATCCTTGGCAGCAATCTCTTCCTTGAGCTGTTCAATCTGGTGGCTCATGATCTTGAACTTGCGCTTCATCTCACTGATCTCATCCTGCACACAATATCAAACATGCCATGTGAAGAGCATCACAACAGTTGCACACAGTCCAATGAGCACTCCTATTTGCGGCACTGATCTGCTGGTACTGCTCCTACACTGCCTTACAAGCCCACATGTGACCTCAGCTAGCTTGCAGCGCTGCAACCATCTCCCGCTATGTTTGCTAGCTAGCTGTAGCTGGCTCACAGCGCTGCAAACAGGTGCTCACCTGTGCCTCGATCAGTGACTTGCTGTACATGTTCCTGTCCGCACGCACGGCTTCGTACAGCGCCTGCTGCTGCTTCAGCCGGCCCTCTCCATCACCTAGCCGCTTCTGCAGCTCCACCAGCGCCACCTCCCGCAGCTTCACCTCCTCCAGGGCCTGCCAGGTGGGGTGCAGTGCAGCAGCAGGTCCCTCGTCAACAGCCACGAGCTTGCTGGTTCGGATGAATCAATAACATGAAGCTGGAGTACCGCAACTGACGCTGCAGGCCTAAAAAGCTGCAGGACCATACACTGTACATCTTTCACCGGGGCTGAGCATGTCTGAGCCTGAGCGACAACTTCCATCCAGTGTCTGACGTGAGGCAGGCGACCTTGCTGTTGCTGGCCATGAGACAGGCAGCCCACCTGCAAGTAGCGTGCATTCGCCTCTCCTGCCTCCACACTGTACTTGTCCCGCTCCTTCTCCAGCTGCAGCAGCTTCTTGGCAGCAGCCTGTGCCTCCGCTCTGCAGGATAGCGGACAGTACACAACATCATTGCACAGCAATACTCAACCTGCACAGGGCTGCCTCAACCAGCAACTGCAGGCAATTGCCAGACACCCTGATCATGTGTGTGCGTGCTTGTACACACCATGCATTGAGTCGCTGCCGCATCCACGGCACAGCATTCAAGCCTCCGCCACAAGGCTCTGCCCTTTCGTCAACAACACAACATGCCTTGCACCCAAAGCGCTGCGCGCAATCAATACGCTTGACAAACCTGTAGGCAGACACCTCCTGCTCCAGGGTGCGCTTGCTGTTCTCAGTCATCCGCACAAGGTCCAGCTGCTTCTGTGTGGCTGAATCAGCCTGCAGCAACAGTACATCATCACCCACTGGGTCGGTGCCCTTGCTCAAACAGCAGGGCCGGACCCGCCCACCACTGCACGCGGGTGACTGTTGAGGCTTTGGAAGCTCACCCATTCACTGACTGTCAGACGCACCCCATGTCTGTGCCACAGATGGCTCATGCTGTCTGTTGCGCGTTGCGCAACATAGAAGAGCACCCACGCCTGCAGCGTGCCAGGTTGCTGTTGACCGCTGCCAAACCTTGACTCTGACTTGAAGACACCAGACTGATTAAGAGACCTACCTGTGTGCGCAACTTGTTCAGCACGTCCCGCTCGTGTGCAAGCTCGCCCAACCGCTTCTTCTCTGCAGCTGTGGCATGTTGCTCTGCCTCAACATCACGCTCCAGGCTGGCAACAGCAGCCTGCAGGACAACAGGTGTTCCAGGAGAATACATGTCATAATAGCCACACACCAGGACAGGTCTGCTGATTGTGTGGTTTTCGGACTGCTGCTGTTTGCACGCCGCGTGCAAGTGGCAGAGGCTATGATCTCAGGATGGCCGCACATGCACGCCACGTGAATCTGGCCGTCACCAGGTGTTGCTCCTTTCACCCCGTTCAGTCAACTTCATCATGGGCACCACCGTTTCTGAGTTGCCCCTTGGCCTGTTTTGCTGGCCAGGGTGGTACAGCACATCACATCTGAGCATGCGGCAGATCCCAGCGGCGACACTTTCACACCCAACAGTCACACGATCTCACTTACATACATGGCCGTGGCATGAAGCTCACCTTGAGTGAGTCCCTCTCAGTCTCCACAGCCTCCTTCTGCTCCTCCAAGGTCTTCACCTTCTTGAGAGTGACGTCTTTCACCTGCAGGCCATCACATGCACACCACGCCATTGGCGATGTGTCACAGGACGCTTGCACATGTCTGCTTTCTTGCTGTCTGTTTCCCAGCGGCCATCCGCCGGCTACAACGTGGTTGGATAGCACAAATGTCGATGGCAGCTGCATAATGCTGCATGCAATCAAAGTCCCCTGAGCATTCCTCCCTGCTGACGAGGCTGATCAGCCTCAGCATCATGCGCTGAGGTTACTCAAGCATGTACAGTGCTGCACAAGCTAGCCTCCAGCCCAAGCCTGGGTCTCACCTTGATGACCTTGAGTATCTCCACCCGCAGCCCCGCCAGCTCCTCCTCCTTCCCCTTCAGCTCCACCTGGCGTGCACTGCTGTCAGCCAGCAGCTGCGTGTTTGTGTGGATCGCCTCCTCCAGGTCGTGGTGCAGCTTGGAGACCTGCATGCAAAACGGCGGCAGCCAGCAGCATGGTTCGACAGGGGTGGCCGCACACTTTGAACAGGCTGTGGGATCTAACCAAGGATGTCTGCTGAGGCAGGCGATAAAACTGAGCTCAACACATGCAGCTTGCACGATCTGCCTCCAACCCATCACTACACATACATCAGGAGGTACGCTGACCCTGCAACAAGTAGATAAAAAGAGCGCTCTGCTAGCAGGCCCCTGTAATCACCTGTTTTCCTTCACCCCAAGCAGCCTGCACAACCCTACCTTTTCACTCATGGTGTTGTACTCCTTCTGCACCTTCTCTGTCTGCCCGCGGGCCTCCTTGAGCATGCTGTCCAGCTTGGCCATCTGTTCCTCAACACCAGCTATGTCCAGCTGCTTGGCCCGCACCTGCACGCCGCCGCCAAAGGATGCATGGTTGAGTGATGGCATGTTGCCATGCGGGCCAGAGTCCTTACGGCAAGGCATCCTGATGTTGTGCAATTTACCACTCTGCATGAACTTTACACAACTGCAACCCAGGTGCTTCATGTAAGACAGCCACATCCCCTATGAATTCACGGCAAGTCACACAAAACGCATGCAGCTGACCCACACATGAGTTTGTCCAGCAGCCTGCGGCTGACAGCAAGGTGATGCACTGACCTCTTCCTGTTTAGCGTCCACCTGCGCCCGCAAGTCCCGCGACTCCTTCTCCAGCCGCTCACGCTTGCGTGTCTCCCGCTCAGCCTCGCTGCGCTTCTCAGACACCTGCAGGCCAGCAACCAACCAACCCGCTACTGTCAAATACCCCAGCTTACTGCTTTTGTCGTGTGCTGATGCTCTGCTTGATGGCGGCTGCATGCATGCATTCAGCACCGGCAGCTGCCATGTGGTCCATGCTTAATGTACGGGCCGTCTCAAGGCACATGCCGTGGCCTGTGGAGGAACCCCTGCTGGACGCTGTTAGCCGCTGTCTCATGCATCTCAGCACACTCCCCATGGCCCTCCCTCCCTCGGCGATTGCAGGGCCTGTGTGCGCCATTCCTGCTGCTGCCCCATGCCTGCCTCTGACGTACTAGGCGTCAAGTTGGCAGTGCTGCTTGTATCCATATGACATTGCCTTCCCCCAGCTCAGCTGCACACCTGCTGCCGCAGACTGGTGATGTCTGTCTCCAGTGTTTGCCGCTCTGCTTCTGAGCGCCTGAGCTTCTCAGCTGCCTCCATCAAGTCTGTGCGCAAGTTCAATATCTGCTCAACCTGACATAGCAGCGTACAGCACACACACGCCAAAACGGCCGTCAGCACCCTCCGCATCATGTTTGCAGCGATGACGCAACTGCTGCTTGGGATGTTTGCCCTGTCTGCACCCCCAGAGCCACGTGCGATGCATGCAAGGTAACATGCGACCTGCACACCTTGTTGCACTGAGCTGCTGCCTTTGCGCTGCTTTCTGCTTGATCAGAATGGTACCTGCCATTTAGCAGCCTGCTGTGCGCCTACCGCTGCTGGTGGTTGCATCCGACACCGGCACACCTGTGCATCCCTCTCCCTGGTGAGCTCCTCCTTCTGCTTCATGAGCTCGGTCAACGCAGCCTCCTCCCCGCTGCTGAGTGCTGAGCCTGCCTCTGCCAGCCGTGTGAGGTTGGCTATCTCTGCTTTGAGCTGCGTGATAGACTCCTTTGCTTGAGCCTCCTGCAGTGGCACAGTACGCAAACACATGTGGCCAGATGGTGACAGCATAGCATCAGGTCAACTTACCCATGCAGCCAAGTATTGAGCTACACCGGTACCTGCTGCAGGACTGATTGGCAAGTGACTGGCATCAGCAGCACTGAGTCCAGCCAGCACACAGCAGACGCCTGCAACCACTGCTGCTGTGGAAACAAGCATGGCTTGCAGTGAGACCAGGTAACACATGTGCTGCTGCTGCTCACCTTCTCATGGCTTGAGTCCACCATCTTCCATGCTTTTTCAATCTCCTTCTTGAGCGCAACAATCGTCTGCTGATCCTCCTCGCTGAGTTTGAGGGCTGTCTGCACCTTTGCTGCATTTCCCACAATCTCTGAGTTGAGCTCCCTGCACTTCTTGACCATGCGCTTCTCATTGTCTGCAGGAGATAGCAGTCAGCACAGCCAGCAGTTGTCAGGATGATATTCTTCCTAGGCAGTGTGGTGAGCCCATGCACCAGCTGCAAATCGCAGGAGTGTAGTATGCCTGCGCCGCCTGGGCTGCTCTGTGCAGCATTTAAGAGGTAATGCTGCATGTGTAACCACTTCCAACTGCAGCCTGAATTACCGTGCGACTTCTTCAACGCCTTGTACAGCTTTTCATACTCGATCCTGAAGCGTTCCAGTGCCTTGTCACTGGCAAGCTCCTGCAGGACCTGCAACAGAAGAACATACATACAGCAGACTCTGCTTTTCAATCTGCCAACCATCACAGCACCATGCACTGCAATATATATGCTGGACAGCGGACTGAGTTGTGCTGTTGTGCCAGCAGCAACTGGCAGCAGCCAGCCAGCAACCCTCATGGGTGAAGACCGCATGGTATGCGTTGCAACAGCAGCCATAAGGTCGATCAGGCTGCCATACAGTGTGAGCTGAGCCAATCACACGCACATGAGAGCCTCCCTCTTGAAGTCACCCTCAAGTGTCAAAGCAGATGCAGTGAAGTGCGTACCTCTGCAAACTCGCTCTCCAAAGCATCGTAAGCTTTTGTTTCTGCGATACTGAGCACATCTTTGCCTGCAGGGTTGGCCCCTGCGTGCTTCCCGACGAGCTGCGTGGCCATTTCAAGTCAAGTGCATCTGCTGTTCTCAGGTCATCCTGCACTGAGGACGAGCACACACAGTAGAAACGTATTGATACAGCCACAACAAAGCTGCTCCACAACATGTGCTAGGACTGCTTAGTCATCATACAGTAACCAGGTTACATCCAACAGGTTGATTCAAACCGAACTAAGATTGGTATTATCACCCTCGAAACAAGCTATTACACCTCCTCAAGCCGCAGGAACACGTCATCAGCAAACAATGCTGGTGTCTGCATTTCTTCGCCACACCCACCCCCACTCCTGACCCATGATGAGGGCATGCGCAAAAAGCCGCACTGGAAACAAGACCACAAGAACCCAGAGACGTATGAAAAGAGAATGAATGCAAACCTTGACGATTTACAGACACAAAACAGCCCAGATAAGCCAGCTGTTGTACACAGTATGGGAGCATGGTCTACAGGATGCGCATGCAAAGATGGTCCCTCCACTAATAGTACAGAGGGGCAGCAGCATACATTGGCCTAAAACCCCAAAACTGCTCATCAAAAAAAGCCCACAAAAGCAAAATCCGGATGTGACCTTCACCCACATTCAGTGATTGAACGCTGACGCACACCTGAGTGTGCAAGCTGGGGCAAAGGCCTCACGTTGCCCCAAGTACAAAGCCCATTGCATGATCCAACAGCACGCCGCCTTCACACAAACATACAACATAGCAGCATCCTTGCAAGCCCACCATGCAGCACAAGTAACAGCAAAAGAGGATGCATGGCAGATGCTGTTATAATCGCCATCCCCCAGCCTCAACCAGGAATACCTGCGCCAGCACGAAACCAACTCTCCTTCCAAACACACTGCCCGGTCAGCGCTGCCCAGCCACTCCAAGCAAACTGAATGCCACTCCAAGCAAACTGTACCCAGCCTTCCATCAACATGAACCCACACAGTGCAGAGCGCAATTGCAGCCTGCGCAGGTGTCCGCCACTCATCAACCACGAGACGAGCCTTGGCCAACATTCACGACGGAGCAAAGACCACACGGCCCCAGCATCTCACAGGAACGCCATTCTCAACCTCCTGCAAGCCTCAACTTGCCCACAGCACCACACACTCCATGCCTTTCCATTGCACCTCCTGTCCCATGCACGTGCCACAGGGCTCCTGCGCATTGCCAAGGTGTCATCAACAGCCAGCAGCCTAGGTGTGGGCTGCTGAGCACTTCCAGCACACGCACCAAACATCCTGGTGCACACAGCACTGGCACCTCAGCGAACTAGCAGCAGTGACCTGACATGCTGACGCCAGAAAATGCCCCACTGTGCTGCAGCACACCCAAACATGCATTGCAGCACAAAGCTGTGGCAACAGCACTGTATCATGACAGATCCGGCCTTGCAAGTAGTGTATAGGGACCTCACCTGCCTCCCGACTAGCCAACACCACGACTGCCAGAAACTGCCCCGCTGCTGCAAACACCACTCCAACCCATCTCAGATCCCAAAACCCCATGCGCATGCTGCTCATTTGTTCACATGCTGCAGCCTGGCTGTGCCAGGCACACAGGACATGTGTTCATTGACCTACCGCAGCCCCCTGCGCCCCTTCAGCAGCATCAGTGCAACAGCACGAGGCCAGGCTGCCCTAGAAGCTCCTGCGGCCACCTTGGCGGCAACGGCTGCTGCCTGGCATCCGACCTTTGCGCTGAGCTTCACAACACCAACTGTCCCCAGGCAGAACCCCACAAGCCCACCCCCAAACAGCCCAGCTGCTGTAGTGATAACAACCTCCAGTAGCATCAGGGAGCAGCTGCAGCGCAGCGCATTGCGCAGCACGGGCGCAAGGGATGGCAGTACTGCTGCTGCAACGCTGAGCTGGGGCATGAGCCGGAAGGTCAGGTTTGCCAGCGGCCGAGCGATGCGCAGCCCGAAATTCAGCCCAGCGCCGAACCCGTTGACGCCGTGGTGGGTGCCGGCCGCCTGCAATTGCAGGAAAGAAACGTGATATGTGAGCTCCAGGTATGCATGGACCGGCAGAAGGTGAGAAAGCCATGCAATGAGACAGCTGCGAGGCAGACATTGCCCATTGGAGGAGCTGAAGATAAGGTTGAGTGGACCAGAGGACATCTTCTGTACTCTCGTTGAGCAGGCATCGCTAGGCGTGCATAAAGCTTGTGAACTCACCAGGCCACCCAGTAGGATGCAGCAGCGCCAGGCTCTGAATGCCACCTCTGGGCTGCTCTGCAGCTGCACCCAGTACTGATGTGCCCGCTCCCACAGCGACAGGTTGGGCTCAAATTGCTGCTGCTGATATGGCTGGCAGCAGATGTCACAGCGTAGCGCTCTGCTGAACTGCCCTTGCGCCCAAAGGGTGTGTTGCCACTTGCGCAGGCATCTGCAGAAGTGTACCAAGCAAATGGTGTTGGGTCTGCCCAACCGCAAGGCATGTACACTGTTGAATTCACCCCAACAAGCCTTGAAGGACACCAATCCAATCAACTTACTGTGCATGGATGTATTGTATGCTGCCCATGCACCCACAGCATGACACCAGCCCACTGACGCGCTCCTCCTCCAAGCACAGTCTGCACACTCCCTGCGGATTTGCCTCTGGGGAGGCAGGGGGTTCCTTACTGCTGCTGCTGCTGTACAGTTGAAGGGTCCCAACCCCTTCCTGCTGTGCCAATGTGGCCGCGCCGTGCATGCTGTGATGCGCTTGAAGTTTTGTCAGCCAGTGGGGCTGCACATCTCGACGAGTGGACTTCAGCAGCGGTGGTTGATAAACGTGTTGGATCTGTCTTGCTGCAGGGCCCAAACAAAGCCAAGGCACGCTGCGTGCACGCACTGCGACACAATGTGACGTCTTTTAATGGTCATATGTGTCAAAACCAGCGACTCGGACTGACTTTGCAGATTACTCTTTCGAGGTGCCACACTTTGCTGGCACACAGGCAGGCAGCAACTCAGGGTAGAGCGTGGTAGACGTTGATTTTTCAGTCTATCGGAAACCGAAGTCCTTACGTCCTGTCCCCAGCGCAGTACTGCTCTTGCTTACTGTCTCCGCAGCTCATTGGGGCGAGGTGTTGAGATGCTGATACGCCAGAAGTGGTAGTATTAGTGAAGAAGTGGCAGGATGGGCCCAGCCTTGCCTATGGAGGCTCTGGCCCCAGCAGCCTCAATGGACAAAAAGCGGGAAGTGCCGGTGATTGCAGTGGACGCGCTCGCATCGCCAAGGGATGATTCCAGCGTGCCTGAAGCATCTCCAGTCTCCTTCTTACGCCTGTCCAGGTACGCCCATCAGCAGCTTACTCAAGCTGGTTGGTGCTACCACACCAACAGGCTGGCAGCATCACAGCACACAATGCTGCAAGAGCCAGCCCTCACAGACTGAATATGTTGTTTGTCACGTGCGATGCAGCCATGCAACTTCCCTGGACTGGTCCCTGATGGCTCTGGGGACACTCGGCGCTGTTGCAAACGGTGAGTAAGGGCCTGACCCTGACCCTGACCCTGGCCACCTAGGCCTGATAATACTGTTCCAGCCTGAAATGCCGAGTTGATGAATGCCAGGCCCTCTTGTTCACCATACTGTACAGACATACAGCTCAGGCTTCATTATGGCTTTAGTTAATAGAACATGTCTTGGTGTTGTCTGCTCGCGTGCTTTGTGTGCTGCAGGTTGTGCAATGCCCCTTTTTGCCCTGGCCTTTGGCAACTACACAGATGGCTTCACAGCAGCAGACGCCATGTCAGAGGCACGAGCAGCAGCAATCAAGTTCGTGTACCTGTCAGTGGCTGTCTTTGGAGCTTTCTATCTCCAAGCAGCCTGCTGGATCCGCACAGGCAGCAGGCAGGCATCGCGTATGCGCATGGCTTTCTTGAAGTCAGTGATGAGGCAGGATGTGCAGTTTTTTGAGAGCCAGACCAGCACAGGTAAGGGCATCAGGCTCATAACTTTGACGTAGTAGTCAGGTTACCAATTCCAACAGCTTGTCCCGGGTGTTTGATAGTAATTAAAAAGTGCCAGGAACTGTGATGCGTGTGACACAGTAGTCACCATAACAGCAACAGGCCAACACCAGCTGATGTGGCTCTTGCAGCTGCTGTCAATTGTGCTGCTGCTTTACTAGTGGCTCAATCCTGCGCAATGTGTGTGGCCATGTCAGCTGCTGCCAAGTGTTGCAGCTGTGTGTCAGTGCCTGGCCGCTGCTTTAGGGACCTCCGCAACGGTCATGCCACCCCCTGTCATGCCACAACTGGTAGCCCTTGCAGCACTGCTCTGGCAATGCAGACAAGCTACCACTCTGCTCAAAGATGCCTCCAAACGCCTTGCCATGTTCATTGACCAATGCTGCCATGCACTTGAAACTGCTGTCATGCTGATGGCTGCAGGCGCCCTGCTGCGCAGCTTGAACGATGATACAGCAGCTTACCAGAAGGCAGTCAGTGAGCGGCTGGGCATCTTCATCCAGCACATGACAACCTTTGTTGTGGGCTTTGCTGTTGCATTCTGGAGAGGTACGCTTCAACAGCAGCTGTTGGAAATCGCCCTCTATCATTCAGCAGGGTACCACTGAGTTCACTCCAATGCAAATTCTTGCTAAAAGAATACTGAAACACAGCAGGGAGGCTGAGGGAGGCTGTAGCAGCCAGCTCTAGCAGCACAACAGGCAGCAGTATTGGTGCACGCACAGCAGACAGTGCCGGAGCCTCCTGCCAGGAGGTCAAGCACCACGGTGTAGCCCTAACCAACGTGTGTGCTGACGGTCATCAGCCCTATGTGCTGTGCACAGCTGACTAAAGCACCCACCTTTGCCTGCCTCAAGAATGCTGCGGCTTGTGTGTGTGATGCATTGCTTGTGCTGCAGGCTGGGACATGACCCTGGTCCTGCTGGCCTGTTTGCCCCTGCTGGGTGCTGTGGGGCTGGCACTGTCAAAGCTCAGTGCCCGCATTGAGAGCAGCAGCTCAGACGCGTACGCGCAGGCGCAGGACCTTGCACAGCAGGCCATGATGCAGGTGGGTGGTGGGGATGGGGTGGGGTGTGGGTGGTGTATTGTGGGGTGTGGGTGGTGTGGGTGGGTGGTGTGGGTGGTGTGGGTGGGACCCAGTCTCTCTGAACCCCAGATATGCTCAGCAGCTGTGGCAGCAGCTGTGGCAGCAGCTGTATGCAGCTGGCAGCTGGGTATTGATGGCATGTTGCGTTGTTGGTCCCAAAACACAGGCGCACAACGTTGCCATTGAGCCAGAGTTTGCAGGTAGCAGACACACAAATGCAACAACCGCAGACTTTGCCCACCTGGCACTTATGCGGCCCCCAGGCACAAATGATGTTTTTTCCGAGAATCTGAATGGCTGCGTGTCTGACCGTCATGCTGTGTGTGTCATGTGTCTAGGTCCGCACGGTGGCAGCCTTTGGCATGGAGCAGTTCACTGTTGACAAGTATGACAAGGCCCTGGACTACCCTGAAAGGGTGAGGCAGAGACATACACGTTGTTGCTGGCTGATGGGCACCATGGCACACTCCAGCACAGCAGCACGGCCTGCAGGGGCAAGGGGTGGGCTGGTGCAGGGCCATGTTCAACATGGCATAGCTGCATATGGTTTGTATCGAGCTAAGGGGAACCACGCACCCATCAGCCTACATAGCCACCACAGCAACCTACAATTACATGGTGCCACAACCATCAAACTACATTGTGCTGACAATCGTCCTGCCGTCACCTGGCTAACTAACCGCCGCGCAGGTTGGCATAACCCAGGGTTTACTAACCGGCCTCTCCCTAGGCAGCCTCAACCTAGTCCTGTTCTCAGCCTATGCAGCCAGCCTGTACTACGGCGCCACCCGCGTAGCAGCAGGCAGCATGAGCGGCGGGGACGTCCTAGCTGTCATGATGGCCGCACTCCTGGGAGCATATTCCCTGGGCCAGGCAGCTCCGCTGCTACAGTTCTTCCTGGCGGGCCGGGCAGCAGCCGGCAGGCTGACAGCCATTGACAAGCTACAGCCTGGGATCGATGTGGATGCAGAGGGGGTGGTTCCGGCAGAGGTTGCTGGGGAGTTGCGGCTGCAGGGCGTGAGCTTTGTGTACCCTAGCCTCAGGGTTCAAGTGCTGGACCAGCTGGACCTTCACATCCCTGCAGGTGAGGTTGAGGGTTTAGGGTTATGGTTTGGGGTTTAGGGTCAGGGTGGACCTACACATTCCTGCCGGTGAGGTTGTGGGCTGCGTTGCATGTTGTGGTCCCAGTGACAGCTGCCACAAAGGCTGTCATATTGACGGGATGCATTTCTGCAAGGTGTTGGGTGCAGCTTCTGCAACACCCTAGGGCTGACAGGGTTCACAAACATCACCAAGGAGTTACAGAATCCAGCAGGAGAGCATGGATAAGATTGCTTGCCCCGCTATCCATGATGTCACGGCAATATGATGCGTCAGCACATAATCATGATATGGTTGTTGACTGTTCTGGTCAAACCTTTATGTCATTTATTGTGCTACAGGTCAAACACTGGCACTGGTCGGCAGCAGCGGCTCAGGCAAGAGCACAGTGGTGGGTCTGCTGCAGCGCTTCTACGACCCTACAGCAGGCGCTGTGCTGCTAGATGGCATCGACATCAGGAAGCTGCAGCTGCGGTGGCTGAGGTGGGTGCCTGACAGAGGCTGAAGCAGTGCAGTGCTTCCAGCAGCAATGCATATGTGCCATGCAGCAGCAGCCACCCTGTACACTACAGCCTCAAGGATTGGCACAAGACAAGGTTGGGGCAGGCAGTACTGCCTTATACGTCCGTAACAAAGCTTGGAGCGCCTGTACAGGAGTGCAAAAGTGTTGGATCAAGAGTGCCAAAATCCAACCTTTTATGCCCACCCATGTTGGCTACTCAGCAATACTTCCAGTCTGCCTATTCATCCAGCGCGGCCTACTGATTTCTCTTTGTATGTGTGTGGGTGCAGGTCCCAGATGGCTCTCGTGTCCCAGGAGGCCAGCCTTTTTGCCACAACCATCTACGAGAACATAGCCATGGGCCGGCCAGAGGCCTCTAGGGATGAGGTCCTGCAGGCAGCCCGGGCCGCACTGGTGGACTCCTTTGTGAGCCTGCTACCCCAGGGCTATGACACACATGTGGGCAGCAGGGGCATCGCACTCAGCGGCGGCCAGCGGCAGCGGATTGCCATTGCACGCGCCATCTTGAAGAACCCTAGGGTACGGCATTCGGTGGGGCATCCTTTTGTGGGTATCCTGTTGACTTGGACTGTGACATCAGAGCAGGCTGTATCTCGTGGGTGCAACAGCAGCAGCTGGCAGCCGGGTTGATAGAACTGCTTTGCACCTGCCTGATGCAGCAAAGCTTGCTGCAGGTGCCTTGCAGTTGTTGCCTCCCTAACCACAGCACAGCAGCTCATAACAGTGGTCCTGCAAGGTGCCTTGCAGTTGTTGCCTCCCTAACCACAGCACAGCAGCTCATAACAGTGGTCACAACAAACCATCAACAGCGTGTTGAAGCTGATGTGTTGTGCCTCTCTGTTCTATCTATCACACATGCAGATCCTTCTGCTGGATGAGGCCACATCAGCTGCGGGATGTAAGCCTTTTTCCTCCTGTTTGTCAGAATCATTGAACAAACTAACAGGCATCCCTGTCCGCACTTCCTGCCACAGATCCTTCTGCTGGATGAGGCAACATCAGCTGCGGGATGTAAGCCTTTTTCCTCCTGTTTGTCAGAATCATTGAACAAACTAACAGGCATCCCTGTCCGCACTTCCTGCCACAGATCCTTCTGCTGGATGAGGCAACATCTGCTCTGGACTCCGCCAGTGAGGCAGCTGTCAGCTTGGCTCTGCAGAACCTTGCAGGAAGCTCCATCGCTCGCGACAGCTGCAGCAGTACCGCCAGCAACCATGCAGCCGACAGCACCCCCAGCAGCAGCGGCACTGGGGGCAGGACGGTTGTCATGGTGGCTCACAGGCTCAGCACAGTGAGGCATGCTGACACCATTGTGGTCATGGCCAGGGGCAAGGTAGTGGAGCAGGGGACACACAGCGCCCTGCTGGCAAACCCGCATGGTAAGCATACATTCTGAGTACTCGATTGATGTGGGACTTTGACACCGTGAATTTGTGACAGTAGGTTGCAACTTGCTGCCAAGAGTGTTGGCCAGGCTGGTCGGGCTCTGCCAGCCTACCCGAGTTGCCAGCAGCAATTCAAAAGTCTAAAGACAGTTATTCAAAGGCAACAATCTGAACAGTAATGCTGACGCAAGATTTCCCCCACTGCTGCCACTGCCCCTACTCCTCTTCCATCAACTGTCACGCAGGTGCCTACTCCAACCTGGTGTCGCTGCAGAGCAGGAATGGGTCTGGCACGGGTCTTATCGCCAGCCTCAGCCCTGCCCCCGTCAACGAGCACCTTCACACCAGCCCCTCAGATCTGACTGAACAGGAGAGCTACCATTCAGCCAACAGTGCCTTCACAGCAAGCACCCACAGCAGCAGCAACACTAAGGGCTTCCTCTCGCGGCTAGGGAGGCTACGCCGGCGCAGTTGCTCTTCAGGCGGTTCCGGCAGCCCAAAGGATAAGGAGAAGGATCCTGAGGGAGCATTCCACACTCCACGTAGCACCCAGCACAGAATGGAGCTAGCAGCAGCCGCAGCCGCCGGAAAGCATGTACCAGCCCTCAAGGCTGTGAAGGCCGACAAACCCAAGCAGCAGGGGTCTTTCTGGCGCCTCATGGGTATCGTGCGGTCTGAGACACCTGCCTTACTGGTTGGCGCACTGGGCTGTATCGGGCATGGTTCTATGATGCCAGCCTTTGCCACCCTGCTTGCCTCTGTCCTGGCCATCTTCCAGATTGACAGCACAGCTGAAATGCTGCAGCAGGCCAGCATGTATGCAGTGTCTCTGGCAGCTGTGGGTGTTGGGGCGTGCTGTGCTGTGACGGTGCAGTTCTACACCTTTGGGGCAGTGGGGACCAAGCTGGCGAGGAGGCTCAGGGTGATGCTGCTGGGGGCCATTCTGCGCCAAGAGATAGGGTGAGCATGAGGGCGCAGCGGGACATGTATGCATGCTGTAGATACTGCTTCTGTTGAGTGTGCCTTGGTGTTGATTGAGGTCCTATAGGGACGGTGCTTCACGTGAGGTGTGTACTGTTGCTAGTTGTCCCCTCAATACTGCCCTGCACCCCAGCTTCACCCTGTGAACTGAGGCATAATCTGCACAGCTACTTGGCAACGGCGCTATCAGTCTCTTGCAACGACTGTGCCAATGCTCATACATGTTTTCCTGAATTCTCATGTTTGTGCGCGCGTGCAGGTGGCATGACCAGCCAGAGCATGCACCTTCCAAGATGGCCAGCCTGCTTGCCACAGACACAGCCAGTGCCCGGGGAGCAGTGGCAGACATCCTGGGCTTGGCCCTGCAGACCTTGGGTGCCCTAGGCTTTGGCTATGGCATCGCCATCTACTGTGACTGGAGGGTGGCCCTGTTGGTGACTGGGCTGCTGCCACTGCTGGTGTCAGGGGCCGTTATCCAGACCAGGTGTGCATCTATTTAATAGAAATGCACCATCACAATGCTAGATCTGGCAGCCAAATCTGCTGCGCAAGCTGTGTTGAATTGGAAAGCCGTGCTGGCCTGTTTGAATTCTTCCAGATGCTTCACTGCAGCTTGATAGGTGTGGGATGCTTCTGGAGCAGCGCTGCACATTGCAAGCACGGCACTAACACCGCTTGCGTGTCTGCACTGTTGTGCTGTGCAGGTATATGCTAGGAACATCACAAGGCAAGGCTGGGTCAGAGGATCAGGCGGCAGCAACAACTGCTGTCACTGAAGCCCTAGCGGCCATCCATGTAGTGCAGGCATACAACCTGCAGGTAAGGCAGCCGCTGGTGCATTGGTTGCCCTGCACCCATACCTCACTGGCAATTGCGAGCAAACCACACAATGAGGTTACACCCTCTTACATCTACTTAATTGTAAAAGCAGGTGTTGGGAGCACTCAATGAAGTGCTGCATGCAGACATGCGCTTGCAAACAAATGCCACGCTTGCAGCCTCTAGTTAAGGCAGCCCACCAGCATGCTGGAATGTGTCTGCCTGCGCCCCTCATTCCAGAGCTGGTGTGGGACGCAAACAAACACCATCAAGACCTTGGCAATGACACCCGTTCTCATTCTGCTGCAGGACCGTGTATGTGGCTTGTACCAGCACATGCTAGATGCTGCAGCGCCAGCGGAGCGCAAAGCTTGCCACGTCGCCGGGCTGTCACTCGCGTACAGCCAGGCCGCAATGTTCATTGTCACGGCGATCGTGGTGTACTTCGGTGGCGCCGAGGTGTCCAGCGGCCGCGCGACCTTTGAGAACATGCTGAAAGCATTCTTGAGCATCGTCTTCGCATCTATGGGCGTTGCACAAGCCATGGTCAGCTTCCCAGAAATCGGCAAGGCAGGCCCCGCTGTGCAGCGCATGATGCGGTTGCTTTACCCTGACGATGGCGGCAGCTCCGCCCGTGCTGGCGATGTCAGCGAGGCTGGCAGCGACGCCGTGCCAGAGCTGGTCCTGGTGACAGCTGATGATGTCAGCACACACTCGGAGCTCATGCACGGCCGCGTTGCGGACCTGCAGGGTCACGTCGAGCTTGTCGGCGTGTGGTTCAGCTACCCGACACGGCCGGATGTCCAAGTGCTGCAGGACTTTTCGCTGAACATCCCAGCACGTGAGTTTGGTGGTGGAGAGGGCGAGTGATGCAGTTGACTCACGTCAAGTGGCTTGCGTGCTTGCTTGCAGCGTTGCCGATTGCAGCTGTTGCTAGCACTGCCCTTGAGTCCCGTTGCGCAAGAAGAAATTGACGTGCCATGTTCCGCATCCATTGCATGCAGGTTCTACGATCGCGCTGGTGGGCCGTTCTGGCAGCGGCAAGTCGACCATCATCTCCCTCCTGCAGCGCTTCTACGAGCCTGACAGCGGTACTGTCCTGCTGGATGGCGTGGACATCCGCTGCTTGGACCTCGGCTGGCTCAGGCAACAGGTGAGCCGACAGGCATACTGCACCGGCACAGTCACATTCTTTTGCTATGGCTGTCTGCTTTGAAGGCGCGCCCTCGCTTCTTCTGCCGCACTGAATGTGAGCTTTGAAGCATGCGCAGTGCCATGCATGTCGAATGCACCCTGTATTACAGTGCTGCAGATGATTGCAGCTTGCACGGAGATTCCACAAAACAATGTCACTGAAGTTCAGTTTTGTTGTGATCTGCTGTGCGTCAATGCTGCAGATGGGTCTGGTCAGCCAGGATTGCCTGCTGTTCCACGGCACCATTGAGGACAACATCCGCTATGGCACAGAGCAGGCCACGTCAGAGCAAGTGATGGAGGCAGCTAAGGCCGCTTATGCACACGAGTTCATCTTGGCCATGCCTTACGTGAGTGTTGAGTGGTCAGCAGACAGCACCCGCAATGCCTGGCAGGTCCTATCAGAGATATGTTCCATCTGTGGTCCGCATGCACAGATTGGCTGTCTGCTATCTTGCCAGCTGAAGCGATGCTACGCAACATTGTGGCTGTGATCACTGCATGATAAACTGTTGCAGACACCACTGATTTCTGTACATATGTCATTTGTTTGCCTGTAACCTGCAGGGTTACAAGACCATTGTAGGCGGCAGGGGCGGCATCAAGCTCAGTGGTGGCCAGCGGCAGCGCATCGCCATTGCACGCGCCATCATCCGCAACCCCAAGGTCAGTGTGCAGCTGTGTTGGTGTCTTGCAACCCGTCTCAACGTATGACGTATAACGTGCTGGCTCCTGCGGCCTACTGCCTAGCTTGACTGTCAACAACACTCAGCGCCCTGATGAGTGCCACTAGTCGGACTAGGTAAACGGACACGTCAAGCCGTTGACGCCAGCAGTCAGCTGCGGAGTGTTAGTACATGACATCCTCACCCTGTCCACCATCATCACTCAAAAACAGCTAACAATGATCCATCCACACTTCCTGCCACAGATCCTGCTGCTGGATGAGGCCACGTCAGCCCTTGATGCTGCCAGTGAGGCCATCGTCTCCCAGGCCCTCACCGAACTCGCAACAGGCGGCAGGCCCAAGGTCAGCACACCAACCTCACCCCCAAGCAGCACTATGCCTGCGCGTGACAGCCTGGGCAACTGCAGCGCGTCTAGCATCCAAGCAGCAGCTGCCGCCGCTCCTGCATGGGCCCCGAGCGGCCGCACCACAATCATCGTCGCGCACCGCCTTGCGACGATCACTGCTGCTGACACCATAGCGGTGATGTCACCGGGAGGGAAGCTGCTGGAGCTTGGTAGCCCTTCCCAGCTGCTGGGCCGGGGTGGCAAGGGCCACTATGCGCAGATGGTGATGCAGCAGCACCATGCAACACCCTTGGCGGCCGCAGCAGCTTCCTTGCAGTGACCTGTTAGTAAGTCTGTGAATGCCTCTCCAGTGGAGGTCGGCTGCAGCTGCAGGCGCTAGAGCAGCTGCAGGCGCAGCAGCTGCCGTCACCTGAAGCTGCTGACCTGGCACTTGCTGCTTCAGGCCCCCGGGACCTGATGGTCAGGCCCCACTCATGAGGTCCCTGACCAGGTCCCGTTGTGAGGGCCGAGCAGTCTTGGCCATCAACACCTGAGTGAACGTGGGTGTGATTCTTTTTTGCAATCTGGTGAAGATGGATATGGATATTGAAATGAGTCTGGTGCCACCAGTGGGCTTGACCTACCTTTGTGGGCTTACTATGGAATGAAATGATCATGGCTTGTGTCTCAACTAGACTGTATGCAAGCAGAGGTGCGATCTGTGCTGTTGATGGTGTGCGGCGTGGTACGCATTTGGGGTGTGCAGTAGAGGAGGATGCGAGTGTGCTCTGTGTGTACAGGTTCATGCATAGCATGCCTTGGCACCCCGTTTGTCCACCCTACAGCTTGGGTGGTGTAATTGCGTTCTTTGCCCTGCGTGCTGTAGCAAGAGTTGGTGTGTGGAAAGAGCATCATGTGGCTATGCAGCATGCAGCGTGGTTTTGTTGAGGGTTGTTGGGACGGGGAGTGGTTTGACTAGGCAGACAGTGTTTCAGGTAGTCAGGCAGTCCAGCATCTGAGGAAGCTTTTTTCAAGTGCCAGTTGTTGCCAAGTGCCAGTAGTCAGCCGCAAGCCCCATCTGTCTGATAGCACAGGACCATAACGCTGCACCTTTCTCTGATCCACTGCTGATACAAACACAGCATAGCTTGTTGTGTGACTTCTGAGAAGCTGTCAAGGCTGGGCAGCACCTGCAGCACGCATGTGCATCATGCACCTGATGGTGTGATCATGTTGACGTTTATGGTGTGACCTGACAGGACAGTGGTGCACTTTGTCATGCCCGCTGAGCACATGGGCCAGAGATTTGGCAGCGTGCTCAGCCATCCCACAAATGTAACATGTGCAAGAGTCAGAGCTCCTACTTTTGCAACGACAGATTCCCAGTTGGTGAATCCATCAGGAGTCTTGCCTGCTTGGGACGCGCTTGCAGAAATTCAGGCAGTGTGACACTTGATAGAAACATCTCAGACAGTGTTGCAGGACAGGACCCCAGTGCCGCTGCAGCCTCTGGCTCTGGCAGAGTCGGCGCAAGCCTCCAGGGTGAGCCACACGGTGACAGTTGGCAACTGTGGCGTTTTCTGCCTGAACACAACCTACATACAACTGCTGCCCTGATGCTACCTGGCAGTCCAAACCAATTTCATGCATATGGGCGCACCACGGCACATTACCAGATAAACTGTCAAGATAAACTGCGAGCACAGGACCATAGCAGTAAGGTGAACAGTACCGGCACTGGCATGTGCTTCTTGCCAGGCAGCCACCATGCACTGCACACTGTTAATTCATTCATTCTTCCAAAAAGGAGAGCACACTGCAATGTTTAGCACTAGGAGGGGCACGATACCTGCTGAACCCTCAGACGCTTCAGTCGTGCCGGGGACCCTACTGATGCTGTAAGAGTTTGGTCACTTGCCCTCTGGGGTCAAAATGATACAGGCGCAGACTTCGCCTTGATCCCCTTATGGCTGGCTCACAAGCAGCCTGGGGGCTAGTATGCCCAACACACCAACAGGTGGTCATTGATGACCTTGGCAAGCTAGGGCGCAGCTTGAGTTGATATCACCATCTGCTACCCAGCAGGTCCCAGCCTAGTGAGCCGCCTTCACCACCCGCATGTCTGGGCGGTGCAGACTCACAGTCTGATCACCACCGCCGCTTGTCTCAGATCACGGCTTGCAAGCACAATGGTGCCCAACTGTGCCCAGACAAGCACGCATCAGCAGATAGCAGGGAGCACAACCACTGCTGTCAATCACACAACCACCTGCAGACTCTCAGTGCTGCCACTGGCAGCTGTTGCACACAGGGCTACAGCCGACAGCAACATTGACTCCTTGTTATGTCGGCTCACTAACACTGTGGCATGCCATATCTGACTACTGTCACTGATGCAGGCCTGCCTGTCTGCAAGGCTGATGCAAGTATTTTGAAAGCACTTATTGACCATAACATGTGCTGCACCATGTTGCCTGTCAGTCTCTCTCAAACATAAGTTATCACAAAAGGCACTGACGGCAGTCGCACGATGTTGTGGCGCCAGCGGCTTGGACATGGTAGACCCCAGCTGCTGGCCAGAGATATGGCAGTGCCCACAACAAACAGCCCAACCACACAACAAGCCGACCCACCTGCAACAGCATACCTTCATGGCAACAGCACTGACCGCTGCAATACATCCCGCACACCCACACACCCACCGCTGCAATACATCCCACACAACCACCATACATCCCACCACACGCGAGTGACAATTGGGTGCAAGTTTGACATATGCACCACACTGTGACTGAAGCAGGGGATGAGCTTATCGGCCAGCTTCCCTTGATAACACCCGCCCAACCCAAACCACACAATCCAACAACATTCCAGAATACAAGCTGCTGCTGAACCGTGGCGACATGCCACTTGGTGGCGCACACTGCATAAATTTTCTCTGTGCCGCACCTACTAACTTTGTTGTACACACCCACCTGCTAACCTTGTTGTACACACGACTGCATATGCTCACAAGAGCCGTAGGCACTCACACAAGCCACAACCTGCTAAATCGACACTGTGCTCTCTGCTCGAGCAGCACACACGTGGCCTCAATTGGAGGCTGGTGATGCTCCCCGTGTTGTTGTACAGGCTGCTACACCACTACCAAAGTCACTCCTGCTGCCAGGGCACAACAGTGCATAGTGAAAGCACCTTTACTGGTCACTATTGGCGAGCACGCTAGCTGCCTCTTGAGGTGCTACTGCAGGCAGCAGGTAGTGGTAGTCATCAGATCAGCAATTCTGCCATGAAGCAGCAGCAGCACCAACCCCGCACTGGCAGGGAGAGGAGCGGCTGCTTGCCTGAAGCAGGGCAGTGCCTTGCCTTGGCACAAGCCCTGAAACAACCACACAAACAATAACCGTGTAATAAATGTGTCGAAAGGATCAAACACGGCCCTGGGCAAGTGGGTATATCAACATCTCCACCAGGACCGACACAACCCCGACCCTCAGCTTTGACAGATATGGCCGCAACACAACACACTTGCGGTCCAGCAACGGCGTCATAGCATGGACCTGTAGATGTCGAGGTATGTAGCTGCGCTCCTGCTCCAAGACCAGTCCTGCCGCATAGCACGCAGCACCAGCTGCTCCCGCCACCACTGCTGCCCGCTGTAGTATGCGTCCAGCGCCCTGCTGATGGCAGTCTCCACGTGCTGAGGCTCCCGGCCACTGCGGAGCACACAAGGCGCGAGCAGGGCAGCAGCAACAGATAGCGCACAGCAGATGGCATGCATGAGAGGTGGTCAAGCATGCGCATGTGCCATTGTGCGAGTATGATTTTGTTACGATTACACTGGTAACAGTCCTCCACCCACCCTCAGACTCCCCACCTCCTGTTTCCCTCTCTGCCAGACAGTCCCTATCCCCCTGCAGGCAGCTCTTTACGCCCCTTGTAATGCAGCACAGTTACACACCAGCTGCATCAGCACAGCGCAAGCTATGAGAGCACTTCCAAGCAATATATAAGGCCAGCCACCTCCACTACCTTGGCCCTGCCTCCATGCCTCACCACCATGCCCCCCACTAGCCCTCACCCGCCACCGCATTGCGGGTAACTCACTAGAACACAAAGCCGTTCCGCTCGCCCTCCGGTACCGCCGTGTTGGCCACGTCATACACCGTATCTGCCAAGCCGCCTGTTGCGTTGACCACTGGGATTGTGCCGTAGCGCAGGGCGATCAGCTGTGTGAGGCCGCACGGCTCAAAGAATGAGGGAATCAGGATGACGTCGGCAGCAGCGTATATCCTGCATGGAAGGGGGGGGATGATGCAGCTGGGTAAGTACAATTGGCAGCGATGCTGTGATTGACAGACAGCATGCAGGAAGCTAGTCTGCTGGGGCGACCTTAGCATCCACTTGGTAGGTTGTGTGTGTCGACATGAGTTGTGCCCTACTGCATGACGGAACCGGGGTTTCGGCACTTTGACAATTCAACGTGCAGCAGTGCAGCGCACTTGACCCTCAAGAACAGAGTCGTCACAGATGAGAGGCAGTGCTGATGCCCCCACCTGTGTGCCAGCCCTTCATCGTATCTCAGCACAAAGCGTGCATCACCTCCTGTGCCATACTCGGCTGCCATCCGCTCAAACATGTGGTGCACCTCTGGTTCACTGGCACTGCCAAGCACCACCACCTGAGCCCCGCGCGCCAAGGCAACCTGCAGCACCACAAACACACGCGTTTCTCTGTCTACACACATACACGCATGCAACCAAGCCCTTCGCAGCCTCCTTACACACACACCACAAAACACAGGACAGCCGGCCTTGTCTTGTAAGCGTATGCCATCACCCCTGTACTGCGATGTCTGCCAGCGGCCCTGCAATCACTTTGTCAGCTTTCTGCTGGCCTGCTGTCTAAAAGAATGGAACATCCATTCAATTCCAGGGACAGTGGACATGCACTGTCAACCACGGCAGAGCCACTAGCATGCACGTGTCGTGCTGTGCCAGGTACAAGGCGTGCTTGGACGGTGACCCCAGTGCTGATACGTGTCGTCCGCTTTCTTCCCACTCTCCCTGCTGCTGGTGCTGCTGTGCATGTACTCAGCAGGGCCACCGGCGCAGAGTCATGCAGCAAACTACCAAAATATATGCACACGTGCAGAGCGCCTTACCATACAGTATGTACGTCACAACTGCACAGCCTGCTGCCTTACCTTGATGCCATGCAGCATCAGGGGCAGCCCCTTCTGCTGCGTCAAGCGGCTGACAATGACCATCAACGGACGCCCTACCCCACCTGCGACAAGGGGCCAGCACAGCAGGCACACACAGAGTGGCACACCACACGTCATGGGTCCCACACGCACTCCATGCATCCACTCAGGCTGGACGTGCAAGCCCACTCCACCTTGCGCTGGCCTAGAACAGGGGCTGACACGTCAAGGCCGGGGCTTGCAGGACCCCCCTGGACTCTGGTACAAACCAGGGATGCTGGCTGTCCAAAGTCATGCTGCCATGTGCTGAATGGCATACTGATGCAACCCCCTGCGATCTAACACAGTAGGGTGCACGCGACTGACACGACGATGTCGGGCATGAGCGCATGGTTGGCTGGCTGGTGCCAAGGACGCTAGGTCGCGCCAAGGACAACATATGTCTCCTATGTCTTTGCTGTGCTGTACTGTGTACTTTACTGTACTGTGCTGTGCTCAACCCATAGGGGCACCAACACCCCTGCTCGTCTCACCACTCACCAGTTGCATGCCAAGGGTCGACATACGGCAGCCCCAGCTGCCGCAACAGCCCCGCCTTGCAGGTTTGCTTGCCCTCAGGCTTTGCAGCACTGAAGTGGCCACCATCGGGCAACAGAGGGTCGTTCGCTGGGTCCCACATCTGCAGCAGCGAAACAGCTGAAGTGGCCACCATAGTCTACTAAGCTAGCCGTGTGGCTTTCCTTATAGCAAGACCACACAGCAGCACTGCGCAGAGGCATCACTGAAGCCCGGCCCTCAGCTGTCGTTCTTGACAACACATGTTGGCATGAATGCAGGCAAGCCATCATCCAGCCCCCAGCAAAGCATAAGGTTCTTGACTGGCAGGCACACTTCGCACATGATAGGACCTCCACCCATACATGCACTCACTTGGTGGTCAATGCCGTTCAACACGCCACAGAACTTCTGTGAGTGCCGTTCCAATACAGACTGCAGGGCAGGCGGATGTCACACAAATCAAGCACCGTAATCAAGGCAAGCAATACGTAGGCCAGTCGTGTCATGTGACAACCACAGACCGACCATGCCAACTGCCGGCAGCCGAGCCCAGCAAGAAAACATCACACCATCTGCAGGCCGATGCAGCACTGTCTGCACACATGTGTACAGCACACAAGTCCAGCCGGCATCTGTGCAGCTTGCACCTGGCAGCACCACCTCAAGTGCCGCACCCAGCCCATGCTTATACAAGGGCTATGTTGCATGCAGTGCAGCCTGCTGAGGGTATACGCTGCAGCAATCTGCAAGCCCTGGCCATATCCTGCTGTGCTGCTTTTGCATAAGCTTCTGCCTACCACAAAACGCAGGGCTGGGGCCATCTATCATGGCCCGCATGCCACCCACCTGCATGCCAAAGCCAAACTCTGCTTGATACACCTCGCGCGCGTAAGTGGGTGACACCGTCGTCACTCTGTCGGCGAACACCACCCCACCCCGCATGAGGCACACGTCATGGCTGCCGGGCCTGAACCCTGGCCTGCTGTCGTCAAGCATCAGGTGCGGCTGGGCTAGGGCTTTGGGGTCCAAGCCGGCCTTGGTCAGCATGTCCCCCGTCATCCAACCCTGCAGCAACGAAAACGGCAGGGAAAGGAATCACACTTTCAGTGCCTCCACCTTTGCAGTGATGCACATGCCTGGGGTGATGGCTCCTTCTGGATCAGTAGCATGTAGGCTGGTAGGTGGCTGCCAGCTGAGGAAGTCCTGCGGCTTGCCCTTTTGCAGAGCTGCATGACAACAAGTCAATGGGTGGTAGGCGTACAGCTGATGCAACATACAGCAGTAGGACTCCCCGATGCTGCGCAGAAGCTCCTCAAGGAGACTGCACAGGTAGAGACCATGGCAGCTGCTGGTGGCATGGGCTGCTCCTCGACATGCCCCTTGCTGCCTGCCCACCTGAAACGCGATGTTGTGTATCGTGAGCATGGTGCGGGGCCGATGCAAGCCACGCTGCCTGTACTCATGGGCTAACAAAGGGGCCTGCAGCCAGCACCACACCCATGATGTTTCATCAGTACAGGGCCTGAGCGAAAGGCGCTGCCAGCAGTGCCATGCCGTAACCCTCGGCATACTAGCAGAGTCAGCTAGGAGCACCTCTCTTGCACTTGCTGTGTGAATTGTGACAACATGCGGCATGCTCTTGCTGTGTCGCTTTAGACAACAGGCACCCCGTGGGTGATTTATTGGGACAAGCAGCACCTGCAGTGTATTGCAAGCTAGCTGGATCCTGCAGTCCAGCCCCAGCTGATGTACTGTCGCAGCTTTCCTGCCAGCCGCTAGCAAACAGGAGCCACATACCACTGCGGGCAACTGGCATGGGTTCACAAAACAGCTGCAGCTACCCCACCAACTGCGGGAGCAAATTGCCCATCAGCCCTCACCACTGTTGAGCTCTGCCAGTCATGCAGGTGCAGGACGTCTGGCTGCCGTCCAGTCACCACCATGAACTCAAGGGCCGCCCTGCTGAAGAACATGAAGCGCTCCATGTCATCAGGCTGCAGGGCACACAGGCAGAGGCACACACTGTGTCAAGGAATAGCAGGTGGGGGGTTGTGGTTGTCTAACATGCTAGACATGCACACCCCTCAGGGCCAGTGGTTCCCCAGCGGTTCCCCTTAGGGGTAGTTACTCTTTACTTACTCAGGAACAGGTGGTGGGGGTGCCAGTCAGGTGACAGGGTGACCTGCCCGACCATGCATGCATACATAGAGGTAATGCAGTGGGTGGCCGACAGACGGCTGGCTCATGGTCCTGTGTAGACCTGTGTGCTTCCACACACCACACACAGGTCGCAGGGCCACACAGGTTGTGACCTGAAGCCGTGTCTGCTGACCTTGCCTAGAGGGAGGGCGGGTTACTCCCCCCCCCCCCCCGCAAACATCAGGGCCACAAACGACCGCCCTTTCCAGCGCTGTAACAGGGCAAAATGACTCTACTACTGCATACTGAACACATCTGTGCAGCAGGCGCTGCTCGGTAAAATTCAATACTGCATCAAAGAATATAACTGCACACACCTCGCCGTAGAAGCGTCCCCTCCAGAAGAAGGCTGCCTGCTGCTGGGGCTCCAGCATGTACACAGGCAGCCCCTCAACCACCCCACACCAGGCACGGGTGGGGACGGCCTTGCCGTTCCAGGTCACGTCAAACGTGGTCAGGAGCCGCAGCTGGTCCACACACCTGCACACACATACTCGCATGTACTCCATATGTTCAGCATACAAGGATACTCATGTTTTTGACTATCCTTACAATTGTAGGTCAGACTCTAGTAAGCATGCATGAGTATGCATGCGCTCCCCCTGCTGACATGCGGCCACACGGCCCAGCAGAACAATCCAGTTTGATGTGGGGACGGGGCTTGCTCAGGGATCCAGATGTGTGCCAACTACGTCCACCCTACAATCAGACTTGACCAAATCGCATGAAAGCAGTCCTTGCTTGACACAAGCCAAGCAAGCACTGCCAAGCAAGCACTGCCAAGCTTACTGTTCATCGACTGACTAGTGACAGCGCAGAAGAGAGCGCTTGAAGCGCCACACAGCCATGTCAACATTGACTTCCAGCAAGGCGGTGGTTCGGTCTTATGATACCCAAGGTAGCATGCTATCATATACATCACCCCACAAGCCCCCCAACACACAGCAGCCAGATGCTTCCGACGCAAGCCAGAACACAAGGGTGCAACGCAGCCAGCAACATGCAAATTCAGCAAGACAGGCAAGGTCAGGTACAGAGTATGTTGCTGCCGCAGCAGCAGCCGACGCACCCGTAGTTTGCGCAGTCATACTTGGGCATGACGATCTCCACCAGCGTCCCTGTGGCTTGGTGTGCCTTGGCCAGGCTGGTCACGACATCACCAAGGCCGCCCACCTACAGGCAGCAGCAGCCACTAGCGGTTTGACGGATCTCTATGGACACAATGTGTCCGATGGGTGCCTCACTGAGACTGTAGGAACACAACGAACCCCAGGCGCCCTGATCAGCACACTGTGCAGTGTCTCACGTTGGCTACATCTACAGCACTGAGCACTTGACCAACAACACATGTGACAACACAAGCAAATCGTGCCCCACACTTCATTATGTTACCAAGCATCTCACAGTGGAATTCGATGGTACAGTACAGTACAGTACACAGTACAGTACAGTAATTGGGGACAGAGTCCCAACCTCCGCACTAGCCAGCAAGCCACGGCTGATGAGGGCGCCCAGAGGGCCTACTAACGTACGCCAGTCTCTCAGGTCAGGTGTGTGGGCGATCAAAATCACCACCAAGCCAGCCGTCGAATCCAGTAACATTTTGAAGTCCCTGTGGTGTGCTTAGCACCACCAGTGCACCGCGGCAGCAGTCACTGGACGTACCATGGCGCTGCCGTACCCTTGCAGCAGACATGGAGCAAACCCAAGACCTATCAGATGACAGAATCTTAACTTGACCACTCCACTACGGGAGCAGTTTAGAGTCATACTCAGGAAAACGATAGGTTTACAGTTTAATCAGTTGATGTGGGGGTTGCATGTTCTACTGCAGTTGCTATTGATGTTCAGCAGCAATGGAGACAGACCACCATGTGTTGGTGACTCAGGTGACCAACCCCCCCCCCTCCTCACCTTGGCTACCGGCACCATTTCACTGGCCACGTGCATCACATGCACACCCGGCCGCCGCGCCCACAGCGTCTGAGCCAGCAGCTGACCAGCAGCAGCAGCCAGGTCTGCCCAGTGACGCACCTGCGCAAAGCAACACCACACCACTGGCCTTCACGGGGACAAAAAGCTAGCAAAGCAAATGCCATTGTTATCGTACCAAAAGCATTGACATGACAACAGCAGGCATGATTCTGCATTGCACACACTCACGCATGCAAGCTCTTGACACATACGTGGTGTGTCGTCAGAAGTCTTTCACCCAGCATGCACTGTGTGAGCGAGAGGACGTGTGAGATCCTTCCAAAGGTGCAGACACAGCAAAGCTTGGTAGCAGCCGTCACCTGTGCCTGTTAATGCGCACGGCAATTGCACACCCTGTCTCTGAATCACGTGACGTCACGTCACGTGCGCATTTAGTAACCTGCGCCAACACATCACGTGCTGCAAGGCTGCTGCCTGCCTGCCTGCCGTGCTCACCGTGTCCCACACCCTCATGAGCCTGGTGTCATGCTGCCAGGCCAGCAGCCGCAGCAGCTGCTCCTGCTGCGGGTTGAGCAGCCCCTTGAGCTGCAGCGCCTGCAGCAGCAGCACCAACCCGCTGACAGCAGCACCAGGCACTGCTGCAGGCACCACCAGGCCCTCCTCGGGTGCCACCTCAGCAACCACCTGGGCAGGAGAAAACCAGTACAGCACAGCGCAGTACAGTACAGTACAGTGCAGCAACTGGGGACAGAGCCCAACCTCGGCAGTACCCAGCGAGCCAGGGGCTCATGCAGGTGCCCACAGGGCCTATGACTTGTCGTAAGCACGCATGCGGCGGTCTTCTAGGGCCCATGCAACACGAAGGATCGCTCCTTTTGCAAACAGCCCCAGGTCCAGCTGACACACACTGCTTGACCCCGTTTCACAGCTGGCTCCAACAGTCTCCCTGTCCTTTCAGCAGTGATCAAATGTTGACCTCAGCTGCACCCACACGTCAGCACTGCCATACGTCAGGTGACTCGGCTGATGGTCTCCAGGCAACACACAGCGGAGCGCAGACTCAGCACACGGAGCGCATACTGTTTCAAGTGACTCGGCAGTTGCACAGCCACAGACCTCCCCTCCTCCCACCTGCCAGTTGCTGCCCTCGTTGTTGTCCCAGCAGATATGACCCTCAGACATCTGCCCCTTGAACGCGATCTGCACCTCCACATGTGACGGAGTGGCCAGCTGGCAGGCAGGGATCCTGTGTCATGAGCAAACACAAGCCGCAGCGGGCTGTGTGAGAAACTGACTGTGGTGGCAGTGACCTTGCATGCATGCTTGGTCACAAGGGCATGCATGGGTGGGCAGGGTTTGGGGTGGGGAAATGATTCACTTGTTGGTTGCTGCTGCACCCATTGCTTGCATGTTGGCTCCAGGTGGTCTCCCCCGCCCCCCTTCTACTGCTGCATTTTGCTGCAATCGAGTGGCACACACGTGCGACTTGAGTCAGACTGTCACCTTGACCCTGGCCTCAACAGCCCTTCATGGGACCATACGGCCATGTACTGTCTACATGATGACTGTATTACCATGCTTCACGCTGCTCACTTGTATATGCCTGTCCAATTGCCGGCATCCTGTGGGTTGCGGAACAGCTCCACGTCCAGAGTGTGCTGCCAGCCCGAGTGCCCTACATGCGCCCACAGCCGCTGCGCCCCCTGCAGCAACCTGCCTGCTGCTTTGTATTGTATGACCACCTGCAGTACGCAGGTATCAACAGGGGGTAAGATGTGCGTCAGCATCACAGAAGCAACTGCAAAACGCAAGACCTATAAAAAAGGTGGTACACGGCAGACGCTGCTTGCCGCTGCTTGCCACACATGACAGCCAGCACCATTCACAGCAACCAACACCCGTCTCATGTGCACAAGACATCCGATGCAGCATTTACCTGGTATGCTGGCTGCTGCACCAGCACGGACAGTGCCTGTGAGGCGCCCACATCATCCAACAGGAGGTCCCCAGGGCTTGCGATATGTGTCAGCACGCCTGCAGGTACACCCTGCTCCCCACCCATGACTGCCTGCCTGACCTCTACTTCCTGCAGCGAAAGGGATGGCGAGGCCAGTCAGCTGCCTGGAATAGCAACCCACTCTCAGGTCTGTACTGTTGCCATGGCTGACTGGGGGTGATGCAGGACATTCCAGCCAGTCGACGCTGTGATGGCCTGCCATAGCTCTCGCCAACATGGTGTACTGTCTTCAGATGTTGAGGTGTATTGCAACACACACATGACCGTGCAGTAGCTGGAGGCCTCACCACAGCTGCGCATGTCAAACCCTTGTGCTGGCCATGCCCCTGACGCTGACGGAGGCGTCTGCTGCGCGGGCCATGTGCTCTGGTGGACAGGTGCAGGTGCCTGCTGCTATACTGACTACATAGCCGTTGTCTTGACAGTCTGGTTACACAAGGCTGCAGCATCATGGCCTTTGCTGCTCAGCTGTACATGCCAAAACGGTCAGTGCTGGTGTTGCCAGCCGGCCAACAGACGAGCTGTACTTGTACGTCACAGTAACGTACTTGTTCAGGGTTTGAAAGCGAGCGGGTCCTTGGAGAGGCTCCGTGCAACGGCCATACCTGCCGCTGACTAATTCGGTGGATGACAGGCTGTACGAGTTCACCTCTGTGCCTCTCCTGCATGAATAACACACAACATGCTACTTGGCCCCAAACTCGCCCTTGAATGAGAAGACAGTACGCAGCAGTTGCTGCTGGACTGCTGGGAGCTGTAGCAGCAGTCTTTGCAAAGGCAGCTCAGGGATGCAGCAGCTTGTTGGAAGGGTGGAGCAGCGGCTGGGTCAAGCCTGCGGTCATGGCCTCGTGCTACGGCCTCATGCTTTGTGTGAGTGGTCCCCCCCCCCCCCACCTCCTTGTCCTTGTGTCGCAAAAGTCCAATTTGGGACGTCCACAAGCTGAGGAAGGCTCTCTTTTTCGTGTGATATGATGTTGCAGGCGAATGCAGGCATGACAGCGCTGTTTGTGCACAGCTTGCAGCGCCTGCCGTCTTTGCAGGCAACCGTCATCAGCAACGCCGCCAACATGGCAGCAACGGTGCGAGCTGCTGCCAGTCAGTCTCAGCACTTGATACACGTTGAAATTAATTCGATAACATTCTCAGCAGCTTATTTCCCCATCTGGAGCAGGGGCAACCGCGGCGGACCAGGCCATAAGCCGGCGGCCTTGGTCACCTGCCCCAACCACAACACTTGTTGGCATGGCGTTTGCATTGTGCGCAGTCGGTCTACAGCCCAGGCGTCCCACAACGCAGTGGGCATGATGTGGCGGACAGTACTGCTGATCTGGCAGCGCACACACACACAATTTGCACGACTCCTTCCCATATGCTGCAGTGCTGTCAACTTTGCAACTGCAGGGTCTGCTGGGTCACCTGCTGTTTGCAGAGCGCATCACGCTGCGCTGGGCGCTGGGGATCGTGATGGTCATTTCCGGCCTAATGCTCATCAGTGCCTCAGTCGTCAGCACAGCACCAGCACCAGCACAGCAGCCACAGCAGTCGCAGCGCCCGCAGGACTCCAGCAGCAGCAACAAGCCAGACCAGGAAGCTGCCAAGAAGCTTTCATGAGGGCTAGACAGCAGCAACGGCATGCTGTACCTGTGCGTGTCAGCACCAGCTGCGGCAGTAGTGCATCAGCCTCCCTGCAGGATGGTGGTGATGGAGGCAGTCCTGTTGACGGCTCCAGCAGTCATGGCGTGCAAGCAGGTGCTGTTGACGCAACAGCAGATCAAGCGCAGCAGCTGCAAGGGCAGGACATCAGCAGAGCAGCGCATGGTCCTGCTGCTGGTGCAGTACCTGGCGGCCTTACTTCTGCAGACCTCTCTAGCAGCAACGCTGCCAGTACCAGTAAGACAACCAGTTCCGGTGCTGGCCCTGGTGACAACATAAGCACCAGTGCCAGCGCCGCCGGTGACACCAGCAGCAGTAATAGCAGTCCCGGTGACAGCAGCAGCACCAGTGCCAGTGTCAGGCGGCGGGGTGGCCTTCGCTCAGGCCGCCTGAGCTACCGTATGCTGGTGTCGTATGACGGCACAGCGTACAGTGGCTGGCAGCTGCAGCTGCAGTCGCAGGCACGTACGATTCAGGCAGAGATTGAGCGTGCGCTGACAACTGTGTTGAGAGAGGATAGGGAGACTCTGGCCGTGTGTGCAGCTGGCAGGACTGATGCAGGAGTGCATGCAGTGGGGCAGGTGAGCGAGACTGGGGTGAGGATTGTGGGGTTGGATGCAGTGGGGCAGCGTAGGCGGTGGAAGACAAATGGTTCAATGCTGCGTGCGGTCGGTATTGAGAGGGGGGGGTACAACCCGGGCTGCATGCATTGGGGCAGGTGAGGGGGGTCAGGTGTGAGAGCTCAGGGGGGCATGCAGTGGAAAGGTTGATGGTCGAGCGGGGGGCTTGCACGCATGTGGGCAGGTGAGGAACAGCTAGGTTATGGGTTGTGGGGTGCATGCAGTGGAGCAGGTGAGGAGGGTGTGCGGTGTAGGGTTGTGGGGCTGCATCGGTTGGGTGTAAGGGTCCGTCTCCTTGACTTTAGTAGTGCGTGCATTAGTGCAGGGTGCGGAGGTTGAATTGAGGGTTTGGTGGGTGCATGCTGGCGGCATGCATATGATTTGGGTGCTGCTGCCCTTTCCCCCTGTGATCCCCCCCCCCAACCCCACATGTGCAGGTGGTGCAGTTTATGACGAACGTTGACAGCATTGACCCTGAGCGCCTGCCCTACAAGCTCAACTCCCTGCTGCCTCGTGACATCAGGGTCAACTGGATGAGCCAGACAGCCCCAGACTTCAACGTGACTGTGACAGCAAAGCACAAGGTCAGTACGAAAGCATCCAATCCTCTTGCCTCAAGGTGGAAGAAGACCCAGCAGCTGAAGTTGGCAGAGATTGCTGCAACGTCAAATATGTTGCAGCTCTATGTCAGACTGCACCAGCCTACCCTTGTAGCAGGCAATTGTTTTCACTGTTAAAATTATGACAGCAAGGGTGCTCCTCAGAAGGTGCCTGCTGGGACTCGCCAGCTTCTTGCGTTGGTACGCCTCATTGCTACTTACTTCCAGTGGTACCAGCGAACACCAGCCTCAATAATGACCCCAGAACGCACCAAACCACAAGCCGCAATGCTGCTTGAACCCCTGTTGGCTGCAGACATACCACTATAACCTGGACACTGGCGCATATCACGACCCCCTGCGCCTGCGCTACAGCCATCATGTGAGGCACGCTTTCGATGTGGAGCAGATGGTGGCTGCTGCCAGCCTGCTGGTCGGCACACATGACTTCACACAGTTGAGCAACGACTCGGTTGAGCGGCTGCGACGCAACCCCGTCAAAAACCTTCAGCGGTTTGATGTGGTGCAGATGGCGCCGGACCATATCCGGTTTGAGGTGCGTTTTATAGTTGATTCCTGCAGTGTATGAGTACAGGCAACTGACATGTTCTGGACATTCTCCGGCCTGTTGAGCGACGCCAGCACTTATGAACTTCACGACAGCTTAGATTTGGGTGGGCAGTAAAAACTGTTACTAACATGCTGTGGCACTAACCTGGTACTAACCTGGACCTGGAGTAATCGCAGTTTTCTGGCTGACAAGGTACAATGGCAAGGATTTGGTATCAAGGTTGCTTTGCGACACCTACGGTGGATGCCGCCCATCAGCTTCACCTTTCGGCCGCCGTCAGGGTTCGAACAATGGCGCCAAGCAACCCAGTGTTTCGTGTGCGCCGCTGCTGCACTGCACAGGTCCAGGGCACAGGGTTCCTGTACAAGCAGGTCCGTCACATGACAGGCACCCTGCTGGCAGTTGGACACGGCAAGCTTACGTTGGAGCAGCTGCAGCGGCTGCTGGACATTGGCAACAGCCAGCCTCCAGGTACTGCGCTGTACAGCCCCGGGCTTTGATAGCTTTTGACCTGTACAGGTCGCTCACATGTCAGTCAACCTGTCAGGCAAATGATTTGATTCCTACAGTTGGGCAGCCGAGCTGTGGTGGTGGTCCAAGCCTGATGTGTCACTAATAAGCCCGGGTGTTACCGTTACATGCGAAGCCTTCTCCTTGGCTGCCTTGCTGTGTGGCTGTTGTGCATGGACATCATGTTCTGTCGTGATGCTCACTTGGCTGTTGCTGCTGGGATGTTATAATGACGCAGGTGCAGGAGGCGCCTGGCGGGGCTACAATGTTGCGCCATCCAAAGGCCTGCAGCTGTACCACGTGGAGTACCCTGCAGGTGAGGGACACCACCCATGCTGCTGGCTTGCCTAGTGACGCTGGCAGTCATATTACTTTTTGAAAAGGCTGCTTACAGTACGTACTGCTTATAAGATATATACCTTATGGAGGGGCTGGCAGGGGCAGGGCAAGTAGTGCTGACACATGATTTGTAACCAACAGGTACATGTCATCACATGTGTGTTCATAATTGGAATGCATTCCAGCAGAGGTGCAAGGACATGGCATATGCCACAGGCATGGGCGGTTGGCCTCAGAGTTGTTGCACCGTGGCAGCAGCTACTCCAGAATTTTAGATGGATGATGTGACGCTGTCCCTTACTGGTGCTGCCTGTGTTACCTTGCAGGTGTTGATGACCCCAGCACGCTGCTTTACCCTGATCTGGAGCACGATGATTTTGGCAGGTTGCTGTCACGCATCCCAGGGGCCAGCAGCCTAGATGAGGAATGACTGGACGAGCTGTGTGCTGTGCGGTGCTATGCTCCTTATACGTGTGTGCTTGCTCGGGCGTGTGTAATGTAAGGCGGATGTGTCAAATGTAACCAGTAACATGCGGGTGTGGATCTTTGCCTGGTTCTGCCAGCATTGGGCAACTGCCTGTCACGCAGACAAAGTGTGTGGACGGGGTGGGCCTGCCATTTCACCTGTTGACCTTTAGTGCTTCAAAGCGTGCCCAGCTGGTGCCACCAGTGCTGCCTGCAAGTCAAAGTGCTTCGTCACAAGGGTCACCCAAAGAGTCCAAGTCATTCTAAGCAGGATGACTCAGCGCGACGCCGAGGGCCACAAGAGGAGGTGCAGCTATTTGCTGTTGCACCCATACTTGCCACACACAAAACCGCTCACGAAAAGGCAACACCAATGCTGTACACTTAAACATGACAGCACCTCAGCACTGTGTCACACACATGCCTCGATGCAGATCGATGTCTTCCACACACAACCAGCCGTGGCCACCACACTGCCGCAGCCACCACATAATCACCGGTCTGCCAGGTAAGCATTCAGCCTGCGTGTGAGCAGGTCAATAGCATCCAGACTGTCCAGCCACTGCCTTGTTCCAACCGCTGCCACAGCCCCTCCAGCCACATCCACCCCCAGCACCTTGCGCACATCATAGCCCATGCCGGCAGCCTGGGCGCACACATTGCGCATTTTTGTTGAGAACCACGGCAGTGCCCCGGCGTCCCCGAGCAGCGCCAGCATCTCTGGCCCAGGATTAGGCAGCAGTGCGTCTGCCACACTGCCGTCTGCTGTATCCAGCTGCATGTCGTCTGCCCCCGCATCCATAACTGCAGATGTATCCGGCCGGGGCAAGCACTGAGTGTACACAAGCATGGGCAGGGACGGCAATAACACAACAGATTATGGAGTCAGGCAGCCAGGAAGCCACTGTACATGCTACGCCAAAATGCTGCTTCAAAGGAGGGCAGTTGAGCACAAGCACGCAAAGCAATGCCCAGCCATGCTGTCCTCAACCCTGCTGCAATGCTTCGCAAAATCTGCACCTCAGCAGCAGTCAGCTCAACACATCAAGCCATCATCCCCCACACCATCACACCCACCCCCTCACCTGCACCAAGTGCAGCAGCACGACCACCAAGCACTGCTCAATCAAGTTCAGCTGCTTTGACAGCTGGCCCAACAGCACTGACGCCGCCTTAGCCGCACACTGCCTCGCCAGCCGCCTCGCCGCTGCAGGGTCCAACCCGCCAAACGCCCCAGCCGCAGCAGCAGCATGGCCGCGCTGCACATCCCCTGCCAGCACTAGCGCATTGGAGGGTGCCCCTCCATCTGCCATGGTGACCCCAGCTGAGGCCTCTGGTTTGCTGCTGAGTGCTGCCAGGTTGGGGCCCCAGTGGGCCAGCACTGCGCTGACATCCTCAGGTGTGACCTACAGCACATACCCACAAAAATGACATACATCACACTTTGAAGGTGTAACTAGCCATCCATGGTGGGCAAAGACTCATACCAAGCACTTAGTGATGTTCACAGCCAGAAGTTGACGTAATTCAGAAGCACGTGTAAGCTCGCCAGGGTGCCCTGAAACCATAGTGGGTTCACCTTCAGCTCTGACCGTGACAGGAACTCCAGCATCTGTGGTGGGCAAAAGGCTGATGCCGACCATGCAGGGGTCTCACAGTGAGTGGACGGCGCCATGACAGAGGCGTGTGTGAAAAACCTAGGGTGCCCCTAAACCCTCGGCATTCCCACCTCGAGCTCTGGTCGCGACAGGAAGTCCAGCAGGGCCTCTAGATCCTCGGCCAGCTGCCGCACATCACCAACGGCCTGCTCTGCGGTGTTGTGCACTTGCACCAGCGTGGGGCGCCCCAACGCGTCCATCGTCGTCTGCACAGCAGGTGATGGTGGCAACAGAGCAGCAATGCATCGTGCGGTTGGGACATCGCTAGGTGTCTTGCTGCTTGTGCAGCATCGTATGGGGGTTGGGGTCTTGGTTCATCTGTGAGACACATCCACGCACACGCTGGCACCTCCCTAGGTATGCTCTACATGGCTGTTGTCTCTCTCCCCACAAGCACAGTGTGGCAGAGGTGTTGGGAGGTGTTGTAAGCTCAAGTCTCTTCGAGCCACCACACCACCACCACTACCGCCACCGCGCATGGTGCACACGCCACGCCAGCAGGCACACACGCCTTGCACACGGTCAACTTATCTGCAACAGTGCATCAAGCGGCGCCAACAGCGCTGGACAGCCGAGCCAGCTCCCAGCCCGTTTCTCAGCTGCAGCCCCAACACCCAGCCACCCCCTTCCCCAGCCCCATCCTCCTCAACGGGACCTACATGGTTGTCTGGACCGCACAGCAGCAGCAGCTCGCTGCCGCCTGGCCCCAGGCCGTCTGCTGCTGTGCCTGCTGCTCCTGCAGCGGGTGCCAGGGGCTTCACCAGGCCCCTCAGGCAGGTGGCTAGGCCAACCCTCAGCTGCAGCAGCAGTGAACGCCGCCTCTCCTGCAAACAATGCCACAACAATGAACAATGAAACGCGGTCACGGGGTGCTGAAGGTTGAGGCAAGGCAAACATATAGGGGAGCCACCAGCTGCCCTGATGGGTTCCAAAGTGACTTCCCGCTCCTGCACAAGCCCCCACGCCCACCCAGCCAGCCAAGAGGGGAGGTGCCGAGATAGCCGCAGGCCTCACACAGATATAGGGATCGTACACATGTGTTGCAGCTGCAATGCAGCGAGAGCCTGGGAGGAACATGCACTGGCCAGGACTTGGAGTAGGAATTGGCATGTGCGGCCAACAAGTTGAACCTGTCAGACGGCTGCATGCCGGCATAGCCTGTCATAGTGATGCAACTGCATGGACAGCTCAACGGAAGTGGGTATCACACCCTCACTGGACAACAGTGTGCAGAGTGCCACTGGCTTGCATGCCATGCAACACGCAGCCAGCTGGTCTACCGGGAGATCTCACAACCTGCATGACTCGGTCATACTGAAGCATACAAACATTATGTGCTTAGTGCACATCACGCCAGGGTGCTGTTCTCAAGCATGAGCTCACCAGCTGCATTCTGCCTGAACCCCCAGCAGCAGCCCCGTCAGCCCGCTGAGCCAGCATGGTCTGTGACAGTAGCATCATCAACATCAGCAGGGGGGCGGGACAGCATCCCAGCCTCAGGGGTTATCACGGTGCTGATGAAGCTTGTTCATCGAACATGTTCCTTGTACAAGGCTCAGTAGGACTTGCATGTGCCAGCTGAAGTATAAGCACTGCAGTCCCAGCCCAACAACGGGGGCTGTGCCTTCACATACTACAAGCCCTGTGTTGGGCAACAATACACCGATGCATGCTACACAAGCGTGCAGAGCGCTCCTCTCCTCACCAAGATGCCACTGGCTGCTGCATCTCCCTTGTCATGCCCCGCCAGCGCCTGCCACAGCTGCCACATGTCATCCCGCAGCCCCGCCAAAGCACCACTGATAGCAGAGGGCGCGGCGCCTGCCGCTAGCAGCGCATCATGTGAGCGCAGCGCCCCTGGCAGCCTAGCCAGCAGGCTGACCGCCAGTGCTGCTTGCTCCAGCTCCTCATCTCCTGGGGTCCAGGAAGGAGAGGCTGCAGGACAAGGCAGTGCGGGACATTCATTGCATTGCCAAGGGTCAGGTACGTGCAGGGGAGCAGATGGAAGTCAGCACTGGCAAGGTGCCATCGGTGCTTCATCAATCAAAGCTGCAAATGTGATGGAGCGTGTGCATGATCACCAACCGGTCCCGGCTGGACAACTCCAGGCACGGGGGCCTTTAGAACCAACATGGGACGCACACCACTAGCAGCGCTGGGACCAGCCCTGCCCAACAGCAGTACAGCACAAGGTACCCTCGGCCGCCAAAACTTCTAGCCGCCGCTTTATTCCAATTTCAAAACATCCAAACCAACAGTTGCCGCCCAGCACCCAGGCCCACCTGGCGCTACAGCCTCCTTGAGCAGCCTACCCAGCAGCTTGTGCTGCCCCCTGCAGAACTCCAAAGCCTCTGACACCATCTTGGCACTGCCAGGTGCACCACCCAGCAGCGACAGCACCAGCCGCAGCACAGGGCACACCAGCCGCACCAGACGGTACCTGCGGGGGCATTGCGGACAGGCGAGGCATGCTTGATGAAATGCAGTGGTGGAGACGGGCATAGAGCACAGAAGCATTCTCACTTAATCTCACACTGTGGGTGGCTGCTGCTGCGTGCAGATATAGAAAAGGTCCTGCTGATGCCGGTGCGAAATGTTTCCGGCAGCTATGGGTGTCTGCCACAACATGTGGGCATACACGCGTGTACGTACCGTACGGAGCATGGCGCACAACCAGAGAACACTATCATGCAGCTTTCCGCTGCGCCTGTGAGTGCCATGGTACAGGCAATTGTTGTGCAATGCCACTCGGTACAGAAGCCTAGATGTCTGCCCCCTGCTCACCTGCGTGTTCCCGCCTTGTTTTGCCGCATGGCGTCACTGGGGCCCTCCGGGAGGTAGTTGAGGGCCCTGACAGGGTGGACAGTAGCAGCATCAGCACAGCAACAGCAACAGCAGGGGCAGGGGTGTGGGAGGCTGGTGGAAGAAACCAACTTGGCAGCAACAGCCTCTACTCCTGTAGCAGTTCTGCTCAGTGAGAGCCCAGTTAGCTGGCAAAGTAGCGACACATGCACCACACATCACACGCCACATGCACAAATACCTGCTCCATGTGCACATGCTGCAGGACAGACCAGCAGCATGGCATGCTGTGTCCCAAGCCAGCGCCACTTACTTGCAGCGTGCCAGTGCTGGCAGGATTCCTGCATCTGCTACAGCCTTTGTGCTGGCCTTCTGGGCAGCAGGCCCTCCTGCCATCGTGAGAGACAGCAGCAGGAAGAGCTGGCCCTCCAGCACCTGCAGGGCTCCCTGCAGGACGGCAGGACACCATGCGCATGATGAATAACAGTCATGTGACGCACTTGATGCTCCAATGCGGGCTTGCTGATTGCCTGCTTTGCAAGGACACAGACGGCCACCACCTCACGGCTGGCGTCACCGTAAAACAAACACATAGACGGCCACCAACCAGGCATGCCGTGTTGCCGCACATCTGCACCTCACCACAGCCCCTGGCTTGCTGGCTACTGCTGGCAAAAGCACTGTGTCCCCAGCATCCCTGCACTGTACAGTGAACACCCCGAAGGAACATTGGCGCTGCAGCCGCAAGCGTGATTTCTTGAAACCCTTGGTAATCAGAAACAGCCCGCCCACCTGTGCCTTGCTTGAGTGCTGCATGACCACGCCCTCTGCATGCGCCACCACTGAGTCAAGAAGAGCCTTGGGCACCTTCTCCCGGTGGCACACCTCCGCCAGCACAGTAGATGACTTGTCAGCAGACAGCATCGTCGCCAACAGGTGCAGCGCAACAGCCTGCACACATCGCACACGGGCCGCGGCAAGTGAGTTTAGTGAGGGCCTGACCGGCAATCTGTGCGATCTTGCAGTGCCAACAACGACAGGCAGCCAAACGACACCCTGTGCCAACCCTGCACACTGCAAGCCATGCCAAGGAAGACAGGGCCCTCTCCACCAGCTGCAGCACCCCTCTGCATGGCTGCTACTGCCTTGCTTGGCCCTCACAGTAAACCAAATAAAAAGACCACGCCTTGCACGAATACACAGCCTCACTATTCCTCATCCAACGCACACAGAGGTCTACACAAAAACCGACGCGAACAGAGGCTCTACTCAGCTACACAGTGGTTCAGTCACCTGTGCCATGCCTCCTTTGTGTGGAGGTTGCAGGATGTCAGGCAGCATCAGCGCGACCAGCTCTGACGCACAGCTACGCAGCAGGCGGCCGTTGACCTCCTCCAGCTGCTGCTGCAGGGCATCCAGCTGGGCGGCACTCGTGCCTGCAGGGCAGTACAGGGCCCCAGCACAGGTGCGCATCGCAGCATGGGTGTGCGGATCTTGATAGGTATGCAGGCCAGCACAACATGCAGGGCATGCAGGCCGTGTTGAGGCAGTGAGGCGGAGAATCAAGGCTGCTGCCAGCAGCACGGCTGCATGGGGGTTTGCCGCAAGGTGAGGAAAGATCCAACCGCAGCCGAGTTGTGCCTGCTGTTGAAGAGGCCACCGCTGTCACATGCAGAAGCTGTGGTGAGTGTGATGCAGGCTGCTGGATGCAATGTAAAGCTGAAGGGTGATTTGAGAGGTGAGAGCACACACATATCTTGGCTTGCGGGTCGGGCTGCACCGTGCCCAACGCACCTGGCCCTGCTCCACTCAGCAGACATGACAGCACCAGCGGCGGGCAGTCGCCCAACTTGCTGCCCCTGCAAACCACGCAATATTTCCCACAGGTTCAGGCAATTTGAGCCATACAGCGACGCAATATCATGCATGCACACACTGTCAATTACATCGGCAGAAAGGAAGAGCTGCTTCTGTGTACAAGGCATTCGTGCCAAGCCAGACACTGATGATGCAAACCACCATGTATTGCCGCAACAAGGACCAACCAAGTGTGGACCACATCATCGCGTGAATGCCGCCAACTGCCCTGCAGGCTGGGGAAATGAGACATCCCAGTGCCAGCCTCAAAGGCAATATTCGAAGCGACAGCCAAGCCCTGCTGAACGCACTCAACCCACCTGCAGAAGTGCATGTACTGTATGAGGCACACGTACGTCTCCGCACGTAGCGCATTGCTGCTGCCATCCCGCCCGCCCAGCTGGTACTTGCTGGAAGCACCCCTGACACACTCCAGCAGTAGCCGCAGCAACGCCTCACACCGCACTGGCAGCCGAACCTGCATGGACACCCCAGGTTCAGGACAATAACAGACCTTGCCGCATGTTTGGTATGAAGCGGCTGTCAGGCTTGTGTAGTATTTGTTGCTTGCTGCAGCTGTAAGCCATCGTGCATTACCGAACATGCCTGCAGGTACCCCTTGGCGCTTGTGTCTGCTGATCAGCTGCTGACGACTAGCCGGTACGTGCAGATGATGACTAGGCAGCACAAGGCAACTTGCAGCACACACAGTACATGGACAGGTGGCCTATGTTTGTTTGGTTCATTCGTTACCTGACTGAGTGGATCGCCAGGCAAGCCCAAGCTTAGGCTGGCTGCTGCCAACTCTTGCAGCTTGCTCATCAGCACCCTGCATGCAGCCCACAAACATCATGTCACAAGTCATCAGTACAATGCAGAACTCTACTGTACCCAAGAATACTGTTCTCCAGGACTCTGCTGCACCAAGCCCAGCATGCCTGGCTGGCCAGCAAGCTGCCCACAAATGCACCCTTTGACAACTCACAAACTCTAGCTGATACAGGGTTCACAATCTGCATTGCGCTGCCAGGCATACAGCACAACACACATGCTGGCCATATGTGCTTTACATTATGTTTCATCAAACAGAGCCGCCAGCTGGTCAAGGGCCAGTGTGCTTACAGTACAGTAATTGGGGACAGTAACGAGACAGTAACATACAGTAATTGGGGGCAGACTCCCAACCTCCGCACTAGCCAGCAGGCCAGGGGCTCATGACGGTGCCCAGAGGGCCTACTATTGTACCCAAGTCTCTCAGGTCAGGTGTGAGGGCTTACCTGCAGCACCCTGCCAGCTCTGCTGCCAGGCCCATCTGGCCCCTGCTGCTGAGTCCCGCCACTAGCTGCAGCACACCCAGCAGCGTGCTGTGCAGCAGCTCGGGGCCACAGCCAGGTGCGGTGCTGCGGTTGATGAGGGCATAGGTCTTTGTGAAAGCTATGCTGACAGCCTGTACCCAGGTCTTGGCTGCAAGGCTCTGCGCACCTGTGAGTCATGGGGCAGGCAGACGTGCAGTAGTTCAAGATATATTGCCACTTGCACATGCATTTTCACTGAACTGCACAGTCATTAGCTGTTGAGTGTGCAACCACTTTGGCATGTGCGATGTGAGAAAGTCAATGCATGCTTGGCTTGGTGAATAGCCTTCTGTCAGCACTTTCATAGCATCAGTTGCTGATCTCCCTCTGCTGATCTGCACACACCTGCCACGAGTGCGTGTGCGTTGAGTGCAGCAGCATGCCTGAAGGCTGCCTGTACAGCCTCCCTGGCAGCAGCCTCGATGGGTCCGCCCCGCCCGCCAGTCTTTGCCACGTAGTCATCATAACGCTCCTGCAGCAAACGCTTCAACACCTGCAACGGTAGACAGACAGCACAGCACAGTGCGCACCACATCGCTGAGTATCCCTCTTCATAGTGGTATGTTCCTGGGCTGCTAGGAACGTGATGGGTGCAGGCCGTGACAGCGCCCAACACATCAGACGTGCACGATGACAGATGCCACGCTGCGTGTGTTGCGAGGGGACATGACACTATATCGAGCGCTTCAAACCCATCTAAGCCTGGTCAGCAAACACTACTATACTCAACATGATAGCCAGCAAGGGGCAGCTAACAATGTCATCTGAAGCCCAGATGCCAGGCACACCTGAAAGTCAAACACAGGCTGCCCGTAGTCATCCATCGTCACCACGCCAGTGCTCTCCATGACACCCGGCTGACTCAGCAGCATTGCAACACTGATGTCATCCACCATCATGTCCTGCTGTATCTGCTGCAGGTCCGATGGTACCTCAATCCCCTGCTGCGGCAACGCCACCCCACAGATGTGCTGCAGCGAGAGCAGCGCTGCCGTCCCAGACGCAGACGCATACGGGTGCAGCGCCGCTGGAGTGCCGTTGGCGTAACCTGATGCGCCAGCTGCCACGGCCGCTGCGCTGGAGCTTGCGCCGACAAGGGCAGCCAGCAGCGGCTCTAGCATGGCTGTCTGCCTGCAACGCAGCAGCGCCAGGCCGTATATCTGCAGCAGCGAGGCTCGTTGGCGCAGGGCAGCCACCTGCAGGAAAAGGAGCAGCGGCCGCAGCAGCAGCATCAGCAGGGAAGATGTGTCACTCGTAGGCATTGTCGACAGCCGTAAACAAAGCCTGAATGGTGCCCGCGAGACAGCAGCTGTACTTGCAAAGCGCCATGTGACTCAGTGCATCAGCACATACAGAGCGACTCAAAGTACAGGAGTGGCAGCTGCTGTTTGTTCTCCTTCCATGTTGCAAGTATTCAGCCGTACCTGATGGTGCACATCTGCATCACCGCCTGCTTGCCCAAGTGCAGAGCCTGCAAGCAGAAGCAGCGCCGCGCAAAAAGTCGGCGTCAGTTCAAAAGCCAACACAGCCACACACCCAATCCTCTGCTCTGTTGAACCACAACGAGCTGGGCCCTAAACCCTAAACCCTACATCCTGCTTTTGTATGGTATCCAAGGACCAAGACAGTCAACCGCACGTGTCTGCCCCTCATATGATGCAATCTCGACTGTCCTGCCGAGATGCTGTAGCTGTTCGCAAGTGTCGAGTCGTGTGTCAACACACAAAAAGGTGTTGCTCACTTCCTGGCAGGGGCTCCACCAGGATGCCGCCCAGCTGTGGCAGCAGGTGCCCATAGGCCTCGTTGCTGGGCTGCAGCAAGCTGAACACAGCCTCACACGTGAGGGGCGGCTCAGCAATGCAGAACAGCAGCTGCAGGCACTTGGCAAACAGTGCAGGCTTCCGCAGGTGCAGATCAGGCTCCTGCAGGACACACACAGGGAAGGGCGTAAAGAATGGCTATGCGAATGCTCCCGTCCTGGGATGAAGTGCGGAGTTGGTGCGCAGCGATGTGACGTCGATATAGTGCAGGTCTGCACTGCACACACAGGCGCACTAAGCTGCACACAGGTGTTTACCGTAGCGACAGTGCTGCCAACCAAGTGTCGCATGAACTGCATGCCGTGTTTGAGGTCACTACATGGCAACCGTCGTCTACACGCTTGACTCAAGAAGCCCTGATGAAGGCTGATCCATCCAGTGGCACGAACAAACCTGCAACGCCCTCAGCACAACAGACAGGCAGCTGTCTTCGTGCTGTGGCTGTAGCTCTTGGTGCCACCACCCCGCTGGATCCGAGCCGCTGTCAAATCCGAGCAACATATGCGCCAGGTTGGGAGCCTCTGCCTGCTGCTGTAACGTGCCCAACATGATGTCCAGCAGCAACTCAGCCCGCGTATCAGAGGAAGGGCGAGGCACATCACCACCTGCACATATGCACCACAACAAAACGAGGGTTTGTGGCAGCGATTGCCCACGCCACACGAAACGGCCAGCCCAAGCCGGTGTGGAGGAGTGTGCAAGGGAAGAGGGTTGCACCCGGCAGCCCCTGTCAAACACCTCAATGCCACCCCTTGGCGGCAGGGGTTGTCATGAGGAAAAAACACTCACTACCAGAATGCACCCTCTTCTCCTCCCCACCTAGCACAGTATGTGATCACATCGTATTAAAGGTGGCATACCTCCCTGAAAATCCTATCTCTACCCTGGTAGCTTTCACACTGGCATCACAACATGTCTGCTGGTCCAATCCTGCCCCTGTAGCTCTGGCCCTCGTTTGCTGTGTGCTCAGCACAATTAGACCCCTAGGGTGTCTGTTGCACCTGGGGGCATGGTGGGGACGTGGCGACTGAGGCGCAGTCACACACGTTCGCCCCCCTGAACAACGCGGTGTGTCTGGCACTCCATGTCATCTCTATCTATCTCTATCTCTATCTCTGTGCCCAGCACAGTGCGGCACTGCCTCACCTGCCTCCTCTGCATCCCGCGCTGCCGACATGCCAGCACTGACACTCTCGCCAGCTGACGGGCTCAACAGAGCAAGCTCCAGCGCCTGCCAGAAAGCAACGGCGGGAAGCAAGCGTCATGAAAGCATTCATAATCAAGACATAACAACAAGGCACATGGCATTCACACAATCACACCGTGAGAGTCCGTGCGATCACTTGACGTACAGGACTGCCAGCAACCAAGGAATCAATTTTGTCTCAACCCTACCTGGGCCAAACCCTGCCTGATGATGATGGCTGCTGTGTCATCATAGTTAGGCTGCAGCAGGCCGACCATGTCTGGCAGGCGCGCCGCAAGCTGGCTCAGCAACCGGATGGTCTGCACCGGCACAGACAACAGTAAAGCAGAGTGTGGATCAAGTCAGCGCGTGTTAGTGGCCAGCAACTGGTGGGCCAAACCACAATTGCTGGTATTTTTTGCTGATGGGCTCTCAGCTGAGGAATCTGAGGCCCTCCTCAGTGCTGCTGGGAAGGGATCCCCCCCAAAGACGTTCAGTCCTCCCTCAGAGCGCGCTCAGACGTACTATGTTGTCTAACTGGATGCGTTCCTTGACACTGGCACCGCATGCACCGTGTTGGCTCCCGACGGGGTGTGCAAGCATGTCCTCAACCATGAGATAGATGTTATGAGCTAGAAGTAACAGCCAGGTGTGTTCAAACACCAACCCGGATGAGGAACATCTACACATCAACTGGTACGACCTGTGCACTACAGACGGTCACAGTGCAGGTCTCCGTAGCACGACCATCGGTCTGGGAGTGCAAGTATTCTCCCGCCAACACGCACCTCATACTGCAAGTCCATGTTGTTGTACAGCACATACTGCAGCAGTACGGCCAGCCGCCTGGGCGGGTTCACCAGCTGCACATGCAGCGGCGACACCCGCTCCCGCGTTGTCATGCTGTTGATGGCCTCTGCTGCACCCACGTCGTACTGCAGTGCTGTGTTGAGCAGCTTGAAACCCTCCAGCACTGCAGCCAGCCGGTAGGGCCCCTCGGTGCCGCTGTTCATAGATGCCTGCAGTGCACAGTGGACCACAGTTACGACCAGTCAGTGTCAGGGGCAGCTGTGTGCGTAAGGACTCAGTCATATGGACAGTACTGTGCCGCAGCGGCTGCATGTGGCACTTGCCTACAAGTATGTTCTGCTGTTCACACTTCCAGGAGGGCGCCGCGAAAGTAAAACCTGTACCCCCTTGTGAGATCAACCAGACGCAGGAGCACTGGCAATCAAATGGCACAGCAATATGGAGTCATTGTGCCCTTTGTTGTGCCCTTTGATTGCCAGTGCTCCTGTGCCTGGTGAGTTTTGACAAGGGTAAAGGTTGAACTCTCACGCCGCCCTCCTGGCAGTGTTAACAGCTGTCAGTCGGTATGAACACATACATGTAGGCAAGCGCATATGCAGCAGCAGTGACTGTCACTGTGCGCAAGATCACCGCCCTTCAAATCACAACACCGCCAGGAGGACCGCACCGCACCACATGCTTGGGTTTCTGACTGTAATTCTTGGAGGGCGAGGTGACCACACACAAATGTAGAACCCAAACCCACAACGCCGCCAGGAGGACAGCACAGCACAGCACAGCACCTCACCTCCAAGTCAGTGTGCGGCCCCAGCACATTCTGCAGCAGAAGGTCCAGCTGACGTCCACCCATCAACGACAGCAGCACATGGAGCCCGGGTGGCGGCCGCTGCAGCATGTCTGCGGTCGTCAAGCACACGTGCACAGCAACCCACCACAGCATAGGATTCAGCGTGCCTACCAACAACATAACGCGGTTGTGCAGGGATCAAATGCATCCATATGCAACCGTCAACAATGTATATGCCGTGTAGCGTTGGGGGAAACAGGTGCAGCAAGCAGGTACTGCCGCAGCGCATACGTACTGCTAGTGAGTATGTGAATGTGCATGTCGGGAAGCAGGAGTGCAGTGCCGCATGCCCTGTAAAACTTACGCTGTGGTCCCAGGTTGGAGGGCCAGCTGGCCAGAGCGTCCAGCACCAGCTGGCAGTGCCTGAATGTGATGGCTGCCAGCTGCCACTTCTGGTCCGGGTCCCTGGAGCCACAAAAGGGACACAACACGCTCTTCACGGCAAACGCTAGCTCGAACCTGCCACATCAACATGCTAGTGGCAATTTGAGGTACTTCTGCACAGCAGCCACAGCACCTGTCGGTGCCGGGCAGCTCATGACAGGAAATTGTGCAAAAGGCATGTGATGGTGACGCAGCGCTCGGATCTGTCTCATGATGCACATTCTGCAAAAGGCATGTCATGGTGACGCAGCGCTCAAATCTGTCTCATGATGCACATACACATGCAGCATGCTCACTTGTAAGGCCTCGTCCAAATATGGGGCACCACGTGCTGCAGCACAAACAGGGTGTAGTGGGAGACCTCCACGCCGCCTTGCGGCAAGCCCATGGGGCCCAGCGTTGTGAGCAAGGCATTGACCAGGTCAAGGAAGGCCATCGTCTCACTGTAGTCCTCCTGCAGTGACCAAGGCCATGCAGGCAGACCCAGCACAGGGACAGGTAAGGACAGCAGCCGTCAGGCAAAACAGGCTGCCGGCAGCTTTCCAGGCTATGGCTGCTTGTTCTAACGATCTGCTCTCTGCACTGTGCACAAACAAGCACTTGTTGACAATAGCAGCAGCGGCTCAGCTTGTTTCAGTAAACTTGGGACTCCCATCCCTTGGCCCTGCTCACCTGCCGTGCCTCTACCTCAGTCACTTGCAGCAGCAGGTCAAAGGGGTTGTAGCCTGCAGGCACACACAACACCACAACACAAAGCCAGGTGTGGGTGCTCTTGCGGTCTGGCAAGGTATGGCATGCAAAGCTGCCATAGGGCTAACAGGTGGCCCCAACTGGCACTTCCCAATGCTGACACCAGCTGACAATGTGCTGCACCCCAACATGATAAGCAGCCACATGATTGTCATTGGACATACAGCAGTTCTGACTGGATACAGGCACAGCAAAAGCAAGCACCACCAAGCATGCACACCATACAAAACAGAGCCTTGGACACCTAAGAACCCTGTTATCGCACCCCTTGCACCCCTAAACCTCACCTTTGAACTCCATGGATCCCGTGGCAGCATTCACCACAGCTGCAGCCAGCAGCCGCTGCAGCAGTGCTGGGGCAGCCTCCTTGAACCTGGCCATGGCTGCCAGGCACCTGAGCACAGAGACACAGCGGCGCATGAGCCACAGTCCCTCCAAGGCAGTGACAGCTGGAGCTTTGGCTCTGCACAGTCATTGCCATACTTCTTGATGCGCGTTGCTTCGGCCGCCAGGAGTGTGCTACACACACGTCTACTACGTCACAAAGAGTCTACTGCGAGTTTGGGAAAAAGAAATGCTGCAGTACACAGACAGAGTGTTGCAGCAGCCGAGCGCGAGTGCCAACACTACCATAACACATGCATTAATGCGATCACCTGGTGCTCAGCTCAATGCCGACAGTGCAACTGCACTGATACGTTGTCGCCCCTCACCTGTCGACCGCTGCCTTCACTTTCGTGGACACTCCATGGCACATCAGCTGGAACAGTGGCTCGTAGATGTTGAGCCCACCAATCACCGGACCCAGCTCCCGCTCAAGCCCCTGGAGAGAGGCCCGCACCTCATCAGGATCCCCTGATGATATGACGGCACTGTGTGGGCAAAACATGGAGCACACGCCCAGCAAGGCCGCCGAGCGGGACGAAAACAGTGAGCGGGAGGAGAGGTCAGTACTGGGTTGCAGACACTGGCTCCCAAGAGCCCCAGCAAACCTGCATGGCTGCTCTTTGTAGCGGGCATGCGCGCATTCCGTGTCTGCCTCTGGATGGCCCCACCTAACAGAAAGACCACAAACTGCTGCAACATTCAAAATCACTGAGCGGCATCTGCACAGCTTGCACTGCTCATCACGGAAAAGTCTTGCAGCCGGCACACCTGAAAAGGTCCAAGTAGGCTATGAACAGCACAGCATCCCCAGCCGGCATCAGCTGCTTGTCTTGTGTTGCCAGGAGTCCCGGGTGGCCGGCAATGTGGCCTGCCTGTGCAGCATTGCGCTCCATGTTGTCATAACGCTGGCAGTACGACACGATGGACCTGCATGACAACCAACATGGAGTGGGTGTGCAGGTGAAACAAGCTGAGAACCGTGGGTCACACACCCTGCAGGCAGCTGGCGCAGCCCCATGCGAGAAGGACAGAAGCAGCGCGTTGGCACAGTACACTTCAGCTTCAACCCTGATCTGCACGGCGGACCACACAGTGCGGCCTGCCATGAACGTCAACAGAGAGTCGTTGCCTGCTGCAGGATAAGGGGAGTGCACACTGGTCAGGCTTGGCCTCATCCAAAAATGGCCTCATCCAGAAGCTGTGGTATGAAGCGAAACAGGGGAAAAGGGGAAAAAACATCAGGGACTGCATTCACTCACCCAAACACCTTGGCCCATGTGAAGCTCTGCAGCTTCTCCTCCTGTATGTTGTGCCTGAACTGCTGCAGGATGAACCGGCTGCCCTTGGGGCCAGCTGCCAGGGCAGTCATGATGCCCAGGATAGACACCATCACATCCGGCAGGGCGGACATGTGGGGGTTCACCACCACCTGCAGCACAAATGAAGGGCACACGGTAAGCTCACAAGCAGCCAAAAGACTCCAACAGCAGGTGACAAAGTGACCGCAACTGTGACATATGCTTGCCGCCGTCCCCCATGACACAGCCTTGTAACGTCTATCCCTCCAAGTGCCTTACACACATGCATGTTGAGTTTGAGCTCTCCAATGCGCACAAGTCACACCGCTTACTACTGCTGACCCCATCACTTGCGTCCCAACAACAGTGAGCGGGTATCACAGAACGTCCACACTGTGCTGACTGTGCTGTCTGTGCAGCACGCCAATGCAGGCTACAGAGATAGCGCTGACTCACGTGGCTCATAAACATTGTGACATGCCCAGTGGCAGTAGGTGCCTCCCTGTCATGCCACAGGCCCGGCCTGACCCTGAACACGCCCGCCAGTGCCTCCATCAAGGACGACAGGTCATCGTGCTGCGCTAGCCCCACGTGCTGCACCTGCTGCTGCCCAGCCAACCACCCCACTGCAGGTGCCGCAGCGGCGACTGTGAGCGCGCCTGCGGTGCCAGCTGCTGGTGTGGCTGGTGCCACAGGGAAGGCAAAGGCGGCCACGTCTGTGTGCGTGCCGCGCGGGAAGTGGGTGCCGCCTCTGCTGCTGCTGACGTGCTGCTTGTGGTGAAGCTCACTAACCTCCAACAGCCGCCTCGTAAGCGCCCTGCAAGTTATTGCCACAACAGCACCAACAAAGGTTGTTCACTTACTGACTCGCGCTTAGTTCCTTTTGTGTCACTTAGCGGTTGGGAACCACCAAGTGAGACCAGGGTAGAGACTTTGCCTCAGAGGTGGGGTGTGCTACATGCGCAGACATTCAGCATGGGGTGCAGACATGCATGCTTGACACGTGTGCAAGGCAAGCACAGCTGTGTGTGACTGAGACCAACACGCACAACAGCACCCAGCAGGGTGTACCATGCCCCACCTGCTGTTGCTGGCATCAAACTGCAGCGCATCTGTCAGCAGACCGTAGACCAGGCGAGCGCACAGGTGCCTGCATGATGACATGCAGAGCAGTATGGCAAGTGAAGAAAGGCGCAGGGGACTCATTGAGCACAGGCAGCCAACGCCAGTGTCACCGCTCTCCTTGACAATGCAGCCAGCAAAGGTATGTGTCAGCAAAACAGGTGCTGCTGGTGACCACGGTTGTGCTGGCTAGCGCGCCTCGCGCACCCAGTTGGCGCTGATGGCGGTGACGCCTGCAAATGCGAGCACGTGCACGTCCCACTGTCCCCCAGCTGGCCAAGCCCGCGAAAGCTATGTGACAACAACTTCCAGTGTAGCTGCATTGCCCAGCTAGTATGGGCCAATGGCAGGAATCCTATGACGTTACAATACAAAGGGGATGTATCAAGGTGTTCCTTTCTTTCTTTAGTATAGCAGCCCACCTGTGCTCCTCTTCGGCCTCTAGCTGGAAGGACACAGAGCTGAGCAGCGCCGACAGCGTTCCCAGTGCCCGAGCCTTGCCAGCTACCTCGAGCAGCGCTGTAGCTGTGGGCCCTGGGGTGGTGCCATCAAAACCGGGGCTGCTGAGAGCCATCTGCTGCTGCCCACCCGCTGCGCCGCCGCCCGTGCTGCTGCTGCTGCTGGCGATGGCATCTTTCGTGAGGGCCCATGCAAGGCACAGCACTGCTGAGAAGCCGTTGTCGGGCTTGGCCACTGCACAGAGGGCGACATGCACAGAACGCAACTGTATCAGTGGCATGTGCAGCATGCTGTCACAAGATGCAAGTGAGCTCCACAGTCAGTGACACAGACAACTGCTGCAGAAGGACAAAGAACCAACAACCCTGCGTGCTGACGATGCCAACAACGCACAACAACTGACCGCCCAGCAACAGATGAGTGTACAAGACAGCTCTTTCCTATTCTTGTTGTTGCTGACACCCTGCACTCAGCTACTGGGTATGCAGCCAAGCAGGTATGCAACACCAACCACTCACACTTGTCCAGCTGCTCCTTGAGTGCAGCAGAGCGCAGCAGGTCAGCCATGGCCGCAGGGCTGCCCATGCGGCCGCCTGCCACACTGTCCAACGACAGCGCTGCCACAGCAGCCAGCAGCACAGAGGTTGCCTGCTGCACCAGCAGGTGAGGCACTGACGTTCCTGCACATTGAGGCACAGTGGAGACACAAACAAGGGTGTTCATGCATGCCATGCCATAACCATATGTTATCCTCCCCACAGCTATGTGTTGCAGCCTGCAGGAAGTTGCGGAATTGGCAGGCATTGCGCAATGCAGCACACACGATTGACGCTTGCCACTATGCCGATGGGCAAGATACAAGCAGCCACCTGATAGCACACCACAGCGCGTCGCAGCAACAACGTCCTAGATAAGCTGACAGAGTTTATCCCACTGTTCAACTAGTTGTACACGTGGATTAAAGGTGCTACTGGTTGGTAGGGGCGCCCATGCTCACCTGCTGCCTTGACCTTGCCGACCAGCTGCTCCAGCAAGCCCAGGATGTCAACCACAGTGGCAGGCTGGAGCTGGTTGGGACTCAGCACCACAGCGTACAGCAGGGCGCGGCACAGCTCAGCACGCTCCTGCACAGACAGCAGGCGCAGTCGCGACACGTGCGTACACAAAGACAATTTCCGCTGCTGCAGATGCATCATTTTTGACTTGAACCAGGATGTTCGAAAAGCGCACAGTGTGCTGGCCTGAGGCACACTGTGCTGGCCTCAGCAGCTCCTGCTGTGTCCTGATACATTTGCATTACCACCATCCCGCAGCAGTCATGCGCTATTGACAGGCTTGCCAATAGTCACCAACATTAGGCAGGTATGTTGGCACGCAGAAGTTTGCATTGAGGGCACATCAAGCCAGCCGCACCTCTCCAAGGAGTGCAGCACGTGTTGTCCTGTCGCTGGGAGATGTCCAGACCTCTGCATGCCCTCTGTTGTCGACAGCATGGTCCTGCATACGCAACAAAACAGGCAGACCCCGCTGAACAGACGCGCAGACCCTGGCCCTTCCCTGTTGCAGGATGGCGGGTGCGGCGGCTGGCTGTACCAGCCCGATGCAGCCCCATGAGCCCCACCCTCTCAACTGGGCTGCAAATCAATGGCAATAACTGTACGCCGGCAACCGCTACGTGCTGGCTGCGGCAGATTTGGCCGCCGGGGTTGACGCTGGCACAATCTAGACTGCTATAACATGTTTGGTGCTTTGCCCACCTTAACGACTGCGACAATCCTGCTGATGAGGGTGTTGCGCCCACCCGCCTCTGCCGACAGCAGCGCGTCATTGTTGCGCATCACAACCGCCAGCTGAGGGTCTGCCTCCAAGCACTCCCGGATGCTTGTGAAAGGGGACGGGCCACCTCTACCTGGTTCCTCAGTGCCTGCGATATGCGGAAGTAGCGAGCAAGCCGCGAGGGCATACGATGAGCAACATTCTCCCATGGAGTGCGGAAGTGTGCAACACGCACGGCTTTACATGTGTTTTGCCAAGGTGGTGTGAGCAGCTACGCGAAGCTTGAGCAGCACAAGCTGCCGCTGCCTGCTGCCTTTTTGTTGCCTGCTGCTTGCCTCCACTCGCCACGGTGCAGGTTTCAAGGACAACCCTAACCCCTCAGAACGAGACCCCAACAAGCAGCGGCAGCGGAGGCTGCCGGAGGAGGAGTGGCGACCCGGCACTGTCAGGAGAGACGCTGGCGAGCTGCTGGCTGGGTATGATGGCAGTAGAGCTGCATCGACATGCACATTTCTTTGGGAACGCGCATGTTGAGCTCGTGAGGCAGTAGCAAGCACCATGCCAAATGCAGATGGCCTGCCCCTGAGCAGCCGCCTGTTCCACACTCACTCCTGGCCTCCTGCGAGATCTTCACTTCCACTTGGTTGAACAGCTGCAGCAACAGCAGCCTACACAGGCTGCGGGCACCCAGCAGCCGATCTGACAGGTACACGCCAAAGGCACAATCGGTGGAATAGTTGCCAAACTGTGGTCACGGCACCGCAGAGGCAGCAGCACAGGCAACAGCACGATGAATGTGGTGAGCAGGGCCATGGTTGCAGGTTGCAGCCGCAAGCAGCCACTGAATAGACTAGCTGCCTACAACAGCTTGACACACAGAACTACCAAAGACAGAACACACATTACTAGGGTCCTTGTCGCTGCCTGTGCGGCAGTGATGCACATAGTGCGCCTCCCTCAAGCTGCCGTGTTGTGTGACTGCCTGCTGCCATGTGCTGATCTTAGTCTTGCTGTTGCTGTGGTGTGAGCACCTGTCCATAGATTCATACTGTACACCAGTGCTGTCTGCCTTACTGGCCAGACCCTTCGGCAACTTTCACTGGCAGTGCACCTGGCCACAGACGTGAACTGCATCACAACACAGTCTGAGCTCGCCCGCAGCCTTACAACGCCACAGTGCACCTGCTGTCAGTTGCTGCTGCGCACCTTGTCCATCACAACCTTCATCAGCTCAGCACATGTGTACTCGTCAAGCTGCAGCATGTCACTCAGCTCAGGAACCTGCAGGACAGCCAGCACGTGTGCCAGTGCATGTCATTGCAGGACACGGATGTTGCAGAGGGTGCAAAGGGTGCAGGGGCACCGCAGATAGCGGCTGCGCCCAGGTTGACTGGCTGCTGAGCAGAGGTCTATATGCCCACCAGCCGTGCTGACACTGCTTTGTGTGCTGGATGCGCATGACACAGGTGCAAAAGCCCTGCAAGCCACCATCCTGACTATCCTGACCCACACAAACCGCTACTACTGCCACTGCTGTTGCTGGCAGCTCGAATTTCTGTTACGGCTGTTGACCTGTTACGGCTGCTGAGAGCGCCCACCCTTGGAAAGCTTGGCTGGCATCATCAGGTGCAAGGAAACAACTGTGTGGGTGACAACAGTTGGGTGACAACAATAGTGGCGATGCAAAGGCTGGTCTCCTGTACAGCGCGTCTGCTGGGCACCACTGCAGGCTCAAGCTGTCGGGGCTACTACTGGCAAGGCAACACAGCTGGCTGGCTACAGACAAGCATATCGACTCACCAGCCTGGTTTTGGCATCATAGTCCAGGTTGAGCTCCTGATTGGTTGTCTGCACCCTGCCTGTGCGAACCTGCTGCCGCATACCAGCATCTGGACCCTGTATGCACGATAAAAGGCACACGCAGCCAACTCTCACTTACTCCTGTATGTTGCCTTGCACACCGCAAGCTGCTGCCGCTGCAACTCTGATCTGCTGCCCGCCTGCTGTCAACCAAGCACACGGCCAGGCCCGTCACACAGCGTGCCTACCTTAATGTGAAACAGATTTAGCAGCTTGTCCCTGTACTGCTCCAGCTCCAGCTGCAGTGTGGCAGCAGACAGGGGGCTGTTGGGCTGTATCTGCTGGGCTGCATCCCACAGCTTCTCGTAGTCCTCCATTCCTGAAGCTGTATAAAGAACCTCAAGATCAAAGATGCATCCTTGTGGGAAGCAAGATGCGCGTGAAGGAAGGAAGAACGGCAGTCACGATCGAGTGATCTGCAAATCAACGAGCCCTGTTCACCCTGTGTGCATATGGACTGTAGTTGTATGAAGAAACCACTATGTATGGTTTCAATGTTTGTTGTCTTTGAAGGCGATCACGTAACAATGAGTAAAGGTGTTCAAAGGAGGCAACCTGAAGCAACTGCTGGCCAGGACACACAAACTCACAGGTTGCCCCATCAGCATGCAGAAGGCAGCCAGTATCGATCCCCATCATCCCCACGGTGCTTCCCCAGATCCCCAAAACTAGCTTGGGCCATGGTTGAGTTACACGCAAACTGCTGCCGATTGCTGCACCAAAGTGGTGGTGCTTCAGGCAGGACTATGAGCTTCACAAAAGAAAAGGCTTAGGCCGAGCAGCCTGGGCTCCACGACAGGTCAGGCAACGCAAGACACAGGTGTCTTGCAGGTCTGCAGGTGCACAACCTGCACAACCTCAAATATCAACCAGAGAGGCAACTTGCAGCAACTGAACAACTGCAATCTACAGCTGATGCTTGAAGCGCTTGCAGTCAACATGAGCATGCTTCTAGGCATCCCTCCAGCCTGCGCAAAGGACGTACCACAACTTTGCACAGTAGCCGCAAGTGCGCAGGACACAACGGACACCTCTCACATCCATGCATGTGTTTCAACTTGGTCTAAATTTGTCCACCTGCTACAAGTAAACCTGCTACCAGTCCAGCAAAGCATTGAGAGTCCCACACGGGCAGGTCTCTAACAAAGCAGCTGCATCGCTGCAGCTGCTGCTTCCTGTGGCTGCCTGCACAGCATGCATCACGGCAAGCTTGACACCACAACCAGCATGCATCACAGCAAGCCTGATACCACAAGTGAACCCACACAGGCTTTCCAGCCTCGATTTTTTGAGAGTGTATTGCTAGGCAATCAATGCAAATGCGATGGGGGCAAGGAGCAGGGGCCCAACCAAACAGAGAGCATAACAAAGATGGAGCCTGGCATTGTGGAAAGGACCACGCACGTGTTGAAAGAAGCAGGCAGCCAACACTGCCAGTAGGGACACCCCTACACCACAAGAGCTTTGCTGCGCCACACGGCCACAAAGGAAGAACACCATGCATGAGGATGCAAGACAGATTACACTAGACAGATCATGGGCAGTGCCCACCTATGCTACCAATATCACAGCAAGCCAAGCATGCAGCCTACGCCCACACCCCCACTCACGATTTTGAACCAACAAAGTGAAGAAGAGAAGAGACAAACAATGCCCACACACCTCCAGCTGGGCTTCCACCAGCTGGGCTTCTGGGCATGTCCTCCCTGGAACCATCAGCCCGCCAATCAACCCCCACCCCCATTGTGTGCACACACAGTCCCTCCGCTGGCCGCTTGCTATATGCTGGGCACAACCTGAAACCCTTGGGCCCTGGCGCAGTCTCCAGGCCCACACGCAGTCCCTCAGCTGGTGGCTCGGCAGATGCTGAGCACATCACGGCTGGGGCCCCGGCGGCACCACATGTTGGGTTGATGAACACCACTTCCTTCCAAGGGAAGCTTCCCGCAAGCTGATGAACACACGATACAACCACATACATCACTGCCAGGACGCTCGCTCACATTGGAACACACATACCTGCTCAATCAAACAAAGAACAAAGAGAGCAACCAAGTACTGACATGACCCTCCCAGGAAAGCCAACCCTTGGCAGCAACATCTACTGCAGGCCTAGCATGCGGCGCAGCTTGAGGAGCTTGCCACCTCCTGCCGCCGCTGCAGCGCTGTCAGCATCAGCAGCCACCCGGCTGGCAGCAGCTGCCAGCTGGTCAGCTGCTGCAACCACCCCCTTGGCCTCTGGATCAGCCTCCGGTGCTGCTGCCTGCTTCTCAATGTCAGCCCACTTTGCCAATGCACGTGGATCAAGCTGCACCAGCTGATCAGCTATGCTGACTAGCTTCTCCTCATTAGCTGGCTGCACTGGTCCTGCAAGCTGCTCGTCCGGCTGATTGGTGCTGGCTGCCGCCTGTGGCTGCACAAAGTTAGGCCTGTTGGCTACCACAGGCGACTGCTGTCCCTGTGTGGCAGCAGCACCTGCGTCAGCGCCGGCAATAGTGCTGCCGGCAGTGGCTGGGATGCTGGCTGCGGCTGCGGGTGGCTGCTGGGGTGCGGGGCTGCCCTTGGCAGCGGCTTTGGCGGCTTTCCTGGCCTGGCGCTGCTTGATGCGCTCCTCACGCTGCAGCAGCTGCTGCATCAGCTTGTAGATCAAGTTCCACAGTTCTGCGCAGGTGAAGGGCAGAAGGAGCAGCAGCAAAGCGCGCAAACAGTACAAACAGACAACGGTTTATACAGGTGTTCAGTGCAAATTGCGATACGCCAATGCATCTGTAACCTCATATGCACACGCGCACAGGCAGTTGCGAACTGACGCAGCGACAAAGCCGCACCACAGCGGTGATGCACACCAACTGAACAAGCGACATCTTGGGGGACCCCTGGGGCCTATTGACGATCATTTATGCACTCCAGGAGCTTCAGGCTCACTCACCCTTGATGCTTGAAGTCGAGGGCAGTTCATCATCGTCGTCCTGCTCCTCTGGGTCACCAGGTGCCGGGCTGTCCGAGGGTGAGCTGGTTCCTGTGGGGGCGGGGCTGCTGCCCTGCAGGCGGTCTGGCTGGGGTGAGCCAGGGGGCGTCAGCACCTCGGGCTCCACAGGCGGCTGCTCTGTGAGGGGTGAGGGTGACGGCTGGGGCTGCTCAACTGCTGGTGAGGGGTCGACAGGGCTGGGCTGGGGCTCTTGTGGGCCTGGAGAGGGTGATGGGAGCAGCTGGTCAGGGGATGGCTGAGGCTCCTGCGTCGCTGGGGAGGGGTCGACGGGGCTGGGCTGGGGCTCTTGAGGGGTGGGTGAAGACTGAGGCTCTTTCACTGCTGGTGAGGGGTCCACAGGGCTGGGCTGCGGCTCTTGTGGGGCGGGTGATGGCTGGGGCTCCTCCACTTCTGGTGAGGGTTCAGCAGGGCTGGGTTGTGGGGTGTCAGGGGTGGGTGACGGCTGCTGCTCAGCATCAGTGCCGGTAGGAGAAGGTTGGGGTTCCTGCACTGCTGGTGAGGGGTCGGCAGGGCTGGGCTGGGGCTCTTGTGGGGTGGGTGAAGACTGAGGCTCCTCTACCAAGGGTGAGGGGTCCACAGGGCTGGGTTGAGGGACGTCAGGGCTGGGTTGGGGCTCCTCTGAAGTGGGTGAGGGTTGGGGCTCCTCCACTGTTGGTGAGGGGTCAGCAGGGCTGGGCTGTGGGATGTCAGGCTGGGTGATGGCTGCTGTTCAACATTAGTGCTGGTAGGGGAAGGCTGGGGCTCCTCCACTGTTGGGAGGGATCCGCTGGGCTGGGCTGGGGCTCCTCCACTGTTGGTGAGGGGTCTGCAGGGCTGGGCTGGGGCTCCTCTGGCGTGGGTGATGATGGGGGCTCCTCCACTGTTGGGGAGGGATCCGCTGGGCTGGGCTGGGGCTCCTCCACTGTTGGTGAGGGGTCTGCAGGGCTGGGCTGGGGCTCCTCTGGCGTGGGTGATGATGGGGGCTCCTCCACTGTTGGGGAGGGATCCGCTGGGCTAGGCTGGGGCTCCTCCACTGTTGGTGAGGGGTCTGCAGGGCTGGGTTGGGGCTCCTCTGGAGAGGGTTGAGGCTCCTCCACTGCTGGGGAGGGATCCACAGGGCTGGGCTGGGGCTCCTCTGGAGTGGGTGAGGGTTGGGGCTCCTCCACTGTTGGTGAGGGGTTTGCAGGGCTGGGTAGGGGCTCTTCTGGAGTGGGTGAGGGTAGGGGCTCCTCCACTGCAGGTGAGGGATCCACAGGGCTGGGTTGGGGCTCCTCTGAAGCGGGTGAGGGTTGGGGCTCCTCCACTGCTGGTGAGGGATCCACAGGGCTGGGTTGTGGGGTGTCAGGGGTGGGTGACGGCTGCTGCTCAGCATCAGTGCTGGTGGGAGAAGGTTGGGGCTCCTGCACTGTTGGTGAGGGGTCGGCAGGGCTGGGCTGGGGCTCCTGTAGCGTGGGTGAAGACTGAGGCTCCTCAAATGCTGGTGAGGGATCCACAGGGCTGGGTTGGGGCTCCTCTGGCGATGGTGAGGGATGGGGCTCCTCCACTGTTGGTGAGCGATCCACAGGGCTGGGTTGGGGCTCCTCCACTGCTGGTGAGGGTTCAGCAGGGCTGGGTTGGATGACGTCAGGGGTAGGTGATGATTGCTCGCTGTCAGTGCTGGTAGGGGAAGGCTGAGGCTCTTCCACCACTGGCGATGGGTCAGCAGGGCTGGGTTGTGGGGTGTCAGGGGTGGGTGACGGCTGCTGCTGATCCTCAGTGAAGGTGGGGGAAAGCTGAGGCTCCTCCACAGTGGGTGAGGGTACAGTGGGGCTGGGCAGCGGCTCTTCTGGGGTGGGCGACGGCTGAGGCTCCTCCGCTGCTGGTGATGGGTCAGCAGGGCTGGGTTGTGGGTCCTGTGGGGTGGGTGACGGCTGCTGCTCAGCATCAGTGCTGGTATGGAAAGGCTGGGGCTCCTCCACTGCTGGTGAGCTCGGCGCCGGGCTGGACTGGGGCTCTTGAGGGGCGGGTGATGCCTGAGGCTCCTCAAATGCTGGTGAGGGATCAATTGGGTTTGGCTGGGGCTCCTCTGTGGCAGGTGAAGGTGGCGCAGGCGATGGAGAAGCCTTTGGCTCCTCCACGACTGGCAATGGGTCAGCAGGGCTAGGCTGGGGCTCCTGTGGGGTGGGGGAAGGCTGAGGCTCCTCCACCACTGGTGAAGGTTCCGCAGGGCTGACTGGTGGGATGTCAGGGGTGGGGGAGGGCTGAGGCTCTTCTCCTACCGGTGAGGGGTCAGCAGGGCTGGGCTGGGGCTCCTGTGGGGTGGGAGAAGGCTGGGGCTCCTCCACTGCCGGTGAGGGCTCCGCAGGGCTGGGCTGAGGCTCCTCAAGGATCGGTGACGGTTCCACAGGGCTTGGGGATACCTGCTGGAGGCCAGGACTTGGCTCTGCTGTTGTTGCTGCTGGACTGGGCGATGGCGAGCTGTACACCACACCCGGCCCCGCGGGTCAACAGGAGAGGGGCTGTGCACTGGAGTGACTGGCTTGACTGCTGGTGACGGGCTTGCTGCTTTGGTTTGAGGTGCAGGAGAGGGGTGGACGCCGCCTCCATACACTGCCCCATACCAGAAGTTCCCATCAAAGCCATACCCTCCGGTTTTGTTCAGCTCCCCGTAGTAGAAGTTGGCAGCTACTGTGCTGGCACTGCTGCTGTCTGCATCCAGCCTGAGACTGCTGTCTGGCTCATAGGCTGACCAGTCAGCTTCCAGCACAGGCTCTGGAAGCAGGATGGTGGGGTCGTCCATGTCGATGCTTGCTGCTGTGCTGCTGTCCACCTGCACTGGACGGGCGATTGCTGCAGGCAGCAGTGACAGGGGCCAACAAGCAGGGAGGGTATGATCAGCAGGTGCAGACATACCGTGGTATATACAAACAGTGCGTGCAGGGTTGCCCTGGAAGCCCCGCACAGCTGCTCTGTGCTCTGAGTAGCAGCTGCTTTGGCAAACTCACGCCCCCAAGCAAGGTGTTGGGGCATGACAATTGCAGGCATGCTTTTGAATCAGTATCGTGCGTTTGGTGAGTTATGTATTTGAAGCTGTTGCAGGCTGAGTGCTCAAACACCCAAAGCAACGTCGCAAAACACCCACCATGTCCAGCACAGGCTACTGCTGTCAGCCCCGACACACGAGCATTGAGGCATTTAGCAAAGCTCACCCTGGTTTCCACATGCTGCTGTCACCAGCACGAGCACCAGCAATCGCCCGCAAAGGCTTGGCATCTGCCTGGGCAAGTTGTGCTGTCTTTGACCCTGATCACGTTGGCGCCTGAGAGCGCCGTTTTTGCTTGTAAGCCTTCACTAGTAATTTAAAGTGTATCCTGCTGGTTTCCTTGTGTGCTGTTGAGTTGAGAAGGTGCCGCGAGGCCTGCGCGGCCTTTAGCGCCTCTTGTTGTGCAGTTGCTGTGCAACAAGAAGCGGCAGAGTGTTTCAGGCCAATTTGGTAGGATCACGCGTGTTGATGCAGAGCAAGCTGAAGTGGGTCTGCACACTGTGCCACAGGTGGTCAAACTGCTGAGGCTGACTAACCATGACAACACAAGAGGACATGATGCGGCATCATTGATGCCCCTTCCAAGCAATCATGCCAGTGGTGCAACTGCTATAGTCAGCTCAACGTGGGGGTACAGCAAGCACACACATGCCGGATTGCACGGTGGTGTCCTCCCACCTGCTTGCAACTGCGCAAGCATGCTTTGTGCCTGCAGCTGGCATCTTCACAAGGGGAGTGGGACGGCGAAGAGGCCCGAATGCACACTAAAGGCTTAGTATCGTGGTCTAGGCTGCGATGGACTGTCCATGTGACAATGCTTCACACCTACGTGTCATGAATGGACTGATGAGGGGTGCAGTTGCTGACATGGTTGCTGCTCTGAAGACAAGTCATTGTCCTGGAAGTTGGCAAGCCGTGGTGCCTGTGCTGCCTTTCAGCAAAGGGCACATCTCACAGTTCCTGGACAACTGCACTCGTTGACTATGCGCATGCCCCACCCCAGGCAACAGCACAGTATCGACAACAGCGTCACCCTGCTAGGCATGTCCATCCCCCATATAAACTGCGCTACACACAGCACAACATGTTACACACACTTGTCAGCTGGCACAATCTACCATGTCACCCAACAGCAGCTGAAGCACATGCAGTGATGGCATCTTGCAGCCATGCTGATGTTGCTCGCAATCTCTCGAACACTGGGGCCCGTTTCCTGCTGCACATGACAGTTTCTCGGCCTACTCGTAAACACTGTGTGCTGAGTGTTCCGCACTGCTGCTGCAACAGCGCGCAAGGCGCTGTGCTGTCACCCACAGCACGGCTTTGATTCAAACAGCTGCACAGCAGGAATGCCAGACTCTCCTAACATCAGTGCATGAGGCGGCGGCCAAGTTGATTCTGCAGGCGTGCTGGCCTCTCCACAGGTCCTGTCGGCCTGTCAAACTCCCAAGGATCGACTGCCTTGTTGGATGCCAGCCTGGCAATTTCTAGCCCACGAGCGCCTGTCTTGAGTCCATCTGCTGCTCCATTTCCGTTGGCAATTAGGTCACTAACCAGCGAGAGAGTGGCTGAGATTGCTGCAGTCTCGCGGGCCCAGATGTACTGATTCTGCAGAAGCTGCCGGGAGCTGTGGCCCTCGAGTTCTGCAGCGGGAACAGCAGCAGCAGTGACTGTTGGTGCAGGACGTTGCGCTTATGTGCTGGCCTCACAATGCTCAGACATACCACCCAAACAACTGGTGTCACCCGAGGTGCCGCTTGCTACTGCTGCAGTTGCTACTGCTTGCTGTTGTGCCCAGGTTGAACGCGGATGAGCGATTGAAAGCTGTCTAAAGCACAAGGACATACCCAAAGTGTGAACTACAGGCACAGACGTGCACGGACCATACCTTGGGCGCGAGCAACCACTGCGACAACCAGAATGAGGGCCAATGTGATGCGCTGCATGGTGAATATATAAATGTTGAAACCTTTTCGATAGTTTTTTTAGGTGCACACGTCTATAAGGGGATTCGTGTCGTGTTCTTGATAGGTCAGCTGGACATCTGTTCTGTGCACGAGTTAAACAGCACCTGTTGACGCCTGATAACGACTTGTAAAATCAATTGTCATCACAAGACAAACATCGAAAGTGTGAATGTGTCAATCAGCAGTCAACATGTCAACTTAACAGGGCCAGTCAACACCAGCGTCAACTGCATCCGACAAACAACTCTACCACCGCTTGACCAGGGACATAACCATCATCAAGCCGTCCAAGGGGTTGCCTTGCTTGTTCTTGCGCCGTGCTGCTTGCTGTGCAGGGGTCAATTCCTCAGCCTGCAAAAGCAAACACACACACAGGAGTGCCACTGAAAGTTCCAGGCTCTGAGTAAGGTGTGAGTGCTGCTTCATGCTGCTGAGCTCTGCTTGAGTGCACAAGCCCCCCCCCCTCGCGGACATCACCATATCCCACCACTTGAACAAGTTGAACCCCCAGCTGCTGCTTTGAGCAGGTACTACCTAGCAGGTGGTAGATAGTATCAGCCTTATCTGTTTCTGGAAGCAGGTAGAGCAGGACAAGCCACTTTGATTTTCTTCTGACTGCAGTGAGGGGTGCTTCTCTCGAGTGTTCCTCTTCCCTCTAGCACTACAGACCCCCCACCCCCCCCACCCCCCGCCAATCTTCCGAAACATGAGTCCTTCCCCCTGCAACTCGCTACCAAGGGACCACCTTACCTCTGGGGTGACAGCTGCCAAGGCAGCCCTCCAGCCCACCATCAAGACACCAGTCACTGCCAGTGAGATGCCAATGAATGACATGGCAGGCACATAGCCCCTGCCGATGCTGCGGATGGCTACGCCCAGCGGCACACCCACAACCCAGGTCTTGGCGGCAGCTGCAACCGCAGGGCCGACCTTGCCGCCCTGTGCAGCGGCACCATAGCCGCCCAGCAGTGCACCGGACGAGAACCACCCTGCGAGACAGCAGCACAAGTGGCAGCAGCGCTAGAGTGACGTGACAACAGCTTGCACTGGAACACAGGTTTTGTCACGAGCGCGACCTCCACCCACAATCAGTGACGAATGAGTGCCACTGCCGGGATTGATCAGTGAGCGATGCCCACAGACACCCCCTCCCATTGCTCTTTTTGATTTCGACTCTGCAGCCAGCCAGGGATGCCCGTCTGGGCCTGCACAGATGTCCTTAGTGTTGATTTCAGTTCATATCAAACATGCGTCATGTGACACATGCGCAACAGATGCCTGATCAGCTGCAGCCTGGAGGGCCTTCAATAGTGGGGTCACACCCCCCAGTCTCCCACCAGCGCACACAATCCCCCTGATTCTGCTAAATTGGCAATGCCGTTGCTGTATGGCATCCGCGCCCAAGCACCATTCAAGCTCCTCATAATGCAACACATAATGCAAAAGCCGTATTGGTGGATAGCTCAGGCTTCGTTTAGGGAGGGCAGCACAGCAAGTGCAGGATGCTGGTGTGCTCACCAATGATGAATGGCAGGGCTGTCTTGAATGTTTCATCCAATGTCAGGGGCTCCCCATGGCTGTGGCGCCCCACTGCAGCAAACGCCAGCAGCACAGCGAGGTCACCTGCAGCAAGCAACGCCATGCGCCTGCGGCAGCACAGCAAGCGATGGGGGAGAAAGAGTGTGCAGGATGTGTTCAGTGATTGTCGGAAGAACTTGGTGCTGCTGTTGCAACTGCTGTGATAATGCAACTGAAACTGTATGCACGTACTTCCCCAATGCCAGTGGTGTGACGCCGCTCACCCCACGCAGATGCATTTGCTGCATCTGGGACCAGCGCTGTGTGTTTGCAATCATGCTGCATGGTGTTGCTGGATGCAGCTGCTGCATGGTGCGTTGCTTGACGTAGCTGCTGCATCTGCACCCGTTGGCTGGGGCTTGCGCCAGTCCTAAAGCGGTACCACCTTGATCACAGCCATGGCTGCCACATCCACTTTCACAGAATGAGCCAAACATCCAGGATCACGGCGTTGTTTCGACTCAGCTGCTCGTCAACAAAGATTTGCCCACTTACTGGGGTGATGTTGGAGCATCGTTCTCTCCTCTGTCGACAGCTGCAATACCAGAGAAGGCTTCTGGCCGGCTGTCCAAGCTCACCATCTGCATGTCAGACACCAGCAATCAGCAGCCTGAGCGCGCAAGGTGTCCTCCAGCTACGAACTGTCCCAGCATGTCGCGAGTACCATCGTGGTTGCAAGCACAGCATGTATGGATCACGGCTGCATGTGCACAACAGCTGCTAGGCTGTGCGCCCTTTATGCAATGTACACACCTCTACAGGCTGGCCCTCGGGTCCCATAATCAGAGGACCACCATTAGGACCCCGCATCATTGGAGGCCTGCGGGGGACACCCTGTGGTGCTGCTGTTGTGTTGGGCCCCTGAGCTCCGCGGCCTGATGTGCTGGGTTCCTGAGCAGAGGATGCCACTACCAAGTGTCGGACACGGCTCTTGGGCACTGCAATAGAGAGTTTGGAGGGAAGTGAGACTTGCATCTGATTGATCAGCAGCTGCCGGGACCAAGTGCCACCAGAGGCCGTGGTGATCTCGCCAGATCTCTTGTAGCGGCAATCGTATGTTGTTTTCCGTGAGGCCGGGCCATTCTGCGCAAATTGAGTTGGTTACGGAACGGGTTTCGATTCGAGGTTTCTGGCTCACAGCTCCTGGCCAGCCCCAGCAGCCACTTGGGTAATTGTGGCTGCGCTATGTGCTGCTGGAAATGGAAGTGATGGTGCACCACCCCTCCAGCTGACTGATGGTGACCTGAAAGGACTTGTAAGTGAAAGCTTGCTGTCTGAGCATGATATGTATGATAGGCCTAGGATCCTGTTGGTGATAGGCCTAGGATCCTGTTGGTGCACCACCCCTCCAACTGCCTTGATATTTCAGCCTGCGTGCACCGCGTGCAAAACCCACTTTCCTGCCATATTGGTAATGGCCAGCTGGTTACCCGTGCTAGTCAGCCGACAACCACAATCCTGTCAACTCCACGCAGCAGCACTGGAAGACATAACGCCTCCAGGCATGAGGGCGGCCTTGTCAAAGCAAGAGCTGCAACGCACCCCCGCACTCATGAAATCCCACAAACCCACCAACACTCAACCAAAGTGTCTGCTCTCGTAACACGCCCATAGATGCCATAAGACATCCTGAAGCTCTCATGCAAAGAATATGTACAGAGCTCCCTGCACTGCTCACACAATCGCCTTGGCGGCAGATAGGTTCTACTCCTGCACCAGCCCTCTCACCACAGCCTGTCACGCGCTCAAGGCTGGCTATGTACTACCTTCCCTCTGCGCAGTTTCAAGCACAGCACAGTGATGCATACTGCCACTGCATACAGCTGCAGCCTATCAGCTGGTTGCTGCCCAGTCGATGCTGTACAAAATGACGTCCAGTACAGACGACACCTCACGATATGCCCTCACCAACTGCCCTCTGCAGCCAACTCTGGTAGTGACAGGAGTTTAATAACCGCCATCAGATGCAAGCAGGGTGTCACATAGAAAATGACAAATCCTGGTCACCAGGACACATACCGTACTGGAATACCCACAGGGTGCATCAAGGCCTTGACGCATTCGTGCGTCCCCAGTGCTACATCCCCAAAGCCTTCAGGCCTCGCACACAAGCGGCCCGTGCAGGCAGCTGACCTGCAGCTTGAGCAACTGGTCCCCCACAGCTCAGCAGCCCCCCATAGGAAGAGACCATCTGCAGGAACATCTCCCTCCCTGTGATGGCGTGTGCAACACTGCGTGCTGGCACCAGCAAGCAACTCAAGCCCTTTCCACAGGCGCTCGCTGATCAAGGCACATTATGCAGCCTCCATCCACCCTGCAGGGTCACTTAGTAGGAGTAGGAAGTGATGAACCTTTGACTGCCAAAGAAGCCGAGGCCGAGGCAGGGATGCAGTGACAGCTCTCAAAAGCGACCCACCATCGCCTCCCCAACCCACCTACTGCCCCATCTTGTGGTGAAAACCACCACCGTCCACTGGGACCTAACTTTGACAGTCGCAAACAAAGGCCCAGCTGCTTGCTACCACTGACGGGCGTCAGGGGCTGCCATGATGGTGAGCAGCAAAAGCAGCGCAGCCTCAGCTGGTGCAGGACAATGCCAGCAAGCCCATACAGCCTGACGCTGCAGAACCCGGCACCGCCAAAGATCAATGACCGGACCATTCGATCAAGGATAACACCTAACACACGCAATGGCACATGCTGTCAAGCGCGCATACACGCACACAGCGTAGACACCCAGCGTCCACTAGTCGGTCAGCTCACTGAGCACGCATGCAGCCGGCGGTGCAAGGTCAAGCACCTGCTGTGCCATGATTAACAGCACTCCCATGGCCATGGCCGCCACACAACACAACACGGCGCCAATCAACCATGGGGCGCCATCCTGACCGCACTAAAAACACCACGGCTTGTATGGCTGAGGTGCAACAGCTGCAGCCCATGTAGGAGCATCAGCAACACCGTATCAAAGACCAGCGCTACCTGGGATCCACCATATGCCTTGGAACACATGATGGATCTCAGGCAAGCCAGGCAACAGCGCAGTGCCATGGATCTAAGCAGCACAAGAGTGTACGTGCCACATGAGTAACTGAGCAACCAGGACCTCCTCAGCAAGAGCCCCTTGTATGAGGCACAGCTGCACGCACGCATGGGCTGTTGCGGGGGGCAGGACATGTCATACCTGACACCCAATGTCACATACCAAATACCATGAAGGGTGTCGGCTCCCAGCCACGACTAGCTGGGAGGAATGGCAACAATAGCTGTCAGAACACCAGAAGAAGTCAACAACCACGTCCTTCCACGGAGCCGAGCACTGCAGTGCCTCTTTTGCTGCAGGCCGTAGTGTCCGGACCTAAACACAATACCCCATTCAAGCACCGGACCGCTAGGGCAGCCGTCAGTGTTCGAGGCGACAAGGCTGACAAAACGCAGGAAAAACCAGCACCCGCACCACAGCAGATGTCGCAGCTGCTACATCTGCTGCGCGCGGAGTGCCCGACAACACGACAACACACAACCGACCACGAAGGGCCAAACCACGACAACGGCCACGACAACGGCCAAGTGCTGTAAGTGCTGCTGCATGACTTGGCCAGACCATGCCTACTGCCCCCCAAATGTGCAGCGCACCAGCACACAGCTGTGCTAGCTGCCTCGTACACAAACACTACAGAAGAAACGAAACACTGCGCGCGTTGCCGCAGCATATGCCATGGCAACAAACACCGCTGAAGCGTATGCTGCATCAACCCCTACTGCCTGGCCGGGACGGCGTGCGCGCCCTGCCAGGCCTTGACGGCTGTGGGGTGGTACAAGGACCAGGGATGCACAGAGCACGACCATCTTATACTGGCAGGATGCATGCTTGCATCTGTAATGCTGCGACCCTGCTGCCTACCACAGTACATGTTCAACACCCACTAGCAGGTTGTGTGGGCAACTTGCGATTGCTCACGCGCAAGGCAGCTGCCCATGCGGGCGTGCCTCCAGTCTGGAGACACCCAGACCCAACAGCAGGGATGCACACCCTACACAACACATCAACCCCACGCCTTGCACCCCCATCTCATGTGCGCACATGTTGCCTTGACACACAGCGCACTCAAGTGGCTTTCCGCCAGCAAGACAAGCTGAGGTCAGCACACTCTGCGTCACAAGCTCAGGCCAGCACACTGTGCGCCACAACAGAAGGCGGCACGAACCACGTCCTTGCCGGAGTGCATAGGTGCCCGCCATCAACCAACACAAGGAGGCTTGCCAACACACCTGCAAAAACATACACAGGCTGCAGGCAGGCTGAAAGACAGCACCGACAGCTTGCAGATGCTTCGCCCCTCACAACGAGCCACACCCGCAGAGTGCGCCGCCCTACAATGACAATTGCTGCTCCTGTTGAATAGGAGCAATGCCATGCATTCAGTAATAGTGTGCTACAGCCACCCGTCCATGCACGCTTGAGCCCCCTCATCAGCTGTACATCCCCATGTTCAGCAAGACAAACAGGCCCACCCCAACAGCCAGGAAAGACACGGCTGCGAGAATGTGAGGATGCAGGTGCGCGTTGCTGTAGTAGCAGCCCCTTCAAATCTGCCACACAGACACCTGAAGCCCGTGCGAATGTTGTACTGCTCTCCTCGGCTGTGGGCTGTGCTGCAGGAATGCTGCTGGACACAGCGGGCAAGTAATGGTGCGACTCAACAAACCCCCACAAAGCCAGCATGCATTGACACTGAATGAAATATGTACAAATGGTGGCTGTCCACCAGCTCAGGCCAGCAGAACCACCGCAGGAGACACCCTGTCACGACCAGCAGCAGCAGCAGGATTGGCAGTTGCACAGAGCAACGCGCACAGGCTGCCATTCACATGCTGCCACCCGCATACAGCACGGTCTGCAGACCTGCTGCCTGCAGTTCACTGCGCTGCAAACCTGCTGCCTGGGATGCAGTACACGGCACTGCATCCCAATAAGCCAAAGGGGCACATGGGTACTGGCTTTGCGCAGCTGCTCAGGCCAGCGGCCCAACCCAACGAAGCACACACCCATACTCTGACAACCCTCAACTTCTGCCAACAGGCCACCCACGCGTGACAACCAACCAATGGCAGCTGTGTTGAAGGCAGAACAACAGCAACTGCAATGACATTGCCTGCATTGTGCGCGATCTGCATTGACAGCATCATCTACACAGCTGCAGGACCACGCCCTGCCGCCGCGCGGCATTGAATGTCAGCTGACAAGCGTCTGCAGGTGCAACACCCAGCTGCACTCAGCTGCTGCCACTTGCTGGTAACACCCGCAGGCCGCTCAGCCAACAGCAGCACCAGCCGCGCACCAACAGTAAACATCAGCTCCCACACTGCTGTACCCAACCCCACACACCAAGCTGCAGCAAGGACTGCTGATGCCGGCTGCACCAGGGTGTGTGTATGAAGGTGCCTGCCAGCAGCGGAAGGGCACAAGACGCCAGAGCCTGCCACACAGTCGATCTGCTGCAGCAGAGTTGCAGGCACTGAAAGCTGGGCGACCAAGCTCCTGTACAGTGCTTCGCTGAAGTCAGCTGCAGCAACATGGCCATGGCCATTCAGGTCCCTGGTCGAGCAGCTTGGTCAATCAGGTCCAAGGTCCCGTCCTGCTGCCTGGCTGCTCATCTGGCAAGTGGTCTGACGCTGACAAGCAGCTGCTGCCTGTGGGGCCTTGGCTTGCACAGAATCCCGCTGCTGTGCCGGCCTGCAAGCACAACAGTTGTGCACAATTGATGGACATGTCAGTGTCGAGAAGACGAGCTTGGCCTTGAGCAGCCTGACGCACACGTTCGCCTCGATGACTTGGTGAGATAGTTTGTGTAGAAGACACGTACGCAACCCAAGACTGTTCATACATGACTGCTAACGTATCGTGAGACGCTTAGCAAGCAGGACAGTGCAACAGGAGGGGTATGGAGAGAAGGAGGATCGCTCAACACGTTTGTTGCAGGAGCACCACACCCACCTGTACAGCGCGTGGCGAGAAACTTGACGCTGACATTATTCAGTGAAGCACACCCGCCACCCACAGCTGCCAGAGTGGGCAGCTGCCGCACTGACACTGTCCAGCTTGTAGCCCCTGTGCGCATATCTAGTCAAATATGTTTCTGCAATCATGCGATCAGAGTGCCTGTCTAAGTGGGTTCTGGTTATGTCGAGAACTGGCTCAAATATATCTGAAATCAGTTATTTGTAACAGGATATCTCCTTGACTTGAGTGGACGTGAACCCCATCACGCTGCTAAATCGGCCACACAGCAGCACAGAGAGAAACTTACTTACCACACTCGCATTCAGCACCCTCTGGCTGAGGCAACGGCAACTGCCCACCCAAACCCAGGCCAACTCACACACCTTGATTGCAGATTTCTGGCCCTCAACCCAAACCACCTGGAAAACAATTGGCCTAAATAGTCCAGCTTGGAACACTGCTACCAGGGATGGCAATCAGGGACAGCCTGCAGGCTGCAGCAAGGGCAACGGGGCTCACACGTATCCCACCCAACCACAACCCAACCTACACCCTGTCACCGCTGTTACCTGGGCAGCACAGTTGCCTGCAGCCACTGGTGGATGTGACATTGCCTCATGCATTGGTGGCATCAGGGATGCCTGTATTGTTATTGCATCGACCTCTTTAGAGGAAGATGCTAATGAGGCGGTCTGGACATCCCCCCCCCCTCCCCCGGGGGAGGGGGGGTTGGTCAAATAGGGAGGACAAACCGGCCGTTGGCAGACCGGCTGCGTGCAAGGCGTTTGTTAACATCATAAAAGCGAAGAATCCAATCCGTTTGAACAGCAGCAGTGCGTTGATCGCGCAGTCGAAATTGCAGCTCACACATAGGGCCACCAACCGAGCATCCCTGCGACCAAAAGTTTGTAATTGTCTTGCTGTCAATGCTGAAGGTGTCCGTTTGGCTTCATCGTGGCTGGTTGCAATTCGCAAGGAGGCAATACACCGACGTGTTTCCTTGCGAGATAGGCCCTGCATGTCCGCCTAAGATATGTCTTACTGATATTTATGACTTCTGTTACCTTCATCGCAGTGAATGGCAGCATGTAGGGGTGCAATACTGTGGTGCGCGAGGTGCAGCAGCAACAGGATGGTTGCCTTATTTATGCTTATTCATCAAGTGTAAGTCGATCGCAGCAATTATTGCTCCCTCCGTTGATTGTCACTCGGTTGTCACTCATCCCGGGTTGGGACTCATCCCGGGTTGCCAGCGGCTCACAGGTTTTCCAAAAGGTTAATGCTGTTTGTTTGCCCACCACGGACCTAAGATGACCAGGCAGCACGGTACTTTCATGTTCTGCCGCGATTGCGACGGACAGGCAAGGGAGGGGAAGTCAGGGAACCCACCAGCTGGAGACCTGAAAATTAAGAAACAACATGCAAAGTCATAAGGAAATGCACAGCATGACCAACGTCCGCCAGCTGGTCAGCAGACCACCAGTCCCCATGCAGCATGAAGCAGTGACAGAGTCACTGCTGCACTGAGCGGTCTGTCTGTGCAAAATTGCTGCGACTCAAGAACATGGTTTTGGGGCATGTGATGCAGGTTTTGGTAGGCGCAGAGAATTTTGCACAGAGAACACACCAATTTCTCATCTGGCAAACCCCCTCCCCCAGCAGAGGTCGATGCCGCACTGACGCCACGGGGGCGTTAGACGTTCTATTGTGGACACAAACCGGGCCGTAGGTGCTTTGTGTTTGGCAGCTGGCAGCTGAGGCTGCTGGAGCACTGGAGGGTCCGACTCGACCCGATGCAGGCATGTATCCTTCTTGGCTACAGTACATACCAGGAAATGTTGTGCTTGTGACGTGCAATACAGTTAATGATTATTGCTGCTCATGCAAGTGCCGCTGATCTCTCACTGTGGGTCCCTTCCAACTGTCAGTGTCTGCCTGATGCAGCTGCTCCCTAGTCCTGCCTGCGCAAGCCCGACAGCACCAGCACTACGTAATATAGTGTATACAGCAGCTGCAGAACGTACTTTGGTAACTCAGCTAGCAGGGTGACCCCGGTTTGCCATGGTGGTTACACACGAAAAGGTGTGCGGTCTGACAGGTAGATCAAGTAATCTGGTTGATGCGGGACAAGCATTTACAGTGCAGTCCCATGTCATCTCACCAGCTGCCACAGCCAGGGTCAGTGATAAGATACCAACAACACCCTGATCCTGAAGAGAATAGCCGGGTAAACGAACCTATCACTGCCTCCACTGTAGACAACAATGGACCTGCAGGGTGCCAACAAGCGCATGCCAGCACCCCTGCAGGATGGCAGTATCTCAACATGCATTGGATGTCATGCCCTGGCTTACCACTGCTGAGCCTCAGTTGGGCTCCTCAAAGGGAAGCATCATGGCGTACATAAGGTGTGAATCCTAGGCTGCCAACAGGTCGTCACTGCACCACCAAAGGGTGCACTAGTGGGAAACCTGCGCTTCCCATCACACCAGCGTGTGACTCCCTACACGGCAAGCACAACGGCAAGAAAAATAGGGATAAACAACTGCTGCGGCACAGCATTGTACTGCTGTGCTGCCACCCACCACGTGTGCTGTGGTTGCCGTCCATCCCAACCCCCTGCTGGTGACCTGCGCGAATGACCCCCCGGCAAGGGCGCTGCCTCTCAATCACAACAACAACATGTGGAGACATATACTCAGCCAAGACAACCGCATGCCCCAATGCGGTGTGCCATCCCCGCCAGACAGCTGGCCAGCCACTGCAACAAGGCAACGGCCCTGCAACCATTGGCATGTAACAAGGCGTGCCTGTTGCATGTGCCTTTATGCAGCCACAGCGCGACACACCCATAGATTTGACTCTGGAAAGCCAGCCCCGGTTTCCTGACACTGAAGCTGCTGCCTAACAACACTTGCACTGGCATGCCCGCAGCATGTGCCCAGACAGTACCTGCATGCCCCTTCACGCCTGTGTGCAGCACAGCACAGCACAGCACCAACACACCACCATGTAGAGCCCAGTGATGCTGGTACACCCAAAATTACAGTATCTGCTGTTGCCCACGTAAGTGCTGGACCCAATTCTAACTCGCCCTCAGACACACCTGGCAAGTATCAGTGAGAGTCACGGAAAAGGCCAGTTACAGTCCGTCAAAGCGCCAGACAGGGGCCCCAGCAGCGCCTTTGCTGCAGTAACGTGCAACTACAGCAACTGCAATCGCAGTAGGCGGCCTCCACAGAAGCAGTTGCACAGGCTTTTGTTGCTGCAGTGTAGACACAGGCAACTCTCTCCGCCACGCGGCAACCACACACCCCATGTTGCACCTCTGTCCTCACTGGGCCCTTGCCCACCAGCCACGCCATGCATGCATGCCGCAAGAAGGGCCTTTGAAAGGCCAACACCCAGCTGAGTACGGCCAGGCTCAGTCGAGCCTCAAGTCAAGGGCACAGTCACCACCAAAAGCAAGAGAGACAACACAAACGCATACACCAAGCCGGCCAGATCGGCCTGCACACTGTAGACCACACACAACACACACCATACTCTGCTGGTGCAGCACAAAGCGCCACTGAGCACGATGGGCCACTGAGCAAGCTGAACCTCTGAGCTGGTTGGCAGTCCAGCTGCCACAGTGACACGCGGGCAGGTGTCTGGTGGGCCAGGCCCTTATGTGTGTGACGTGAAAAGGGAAGGGACAGGCAAAGAGCAATGAGACACCCACTCTGCTGCACAGCTGGCTGTGGCGCCAACTCAGTCGACCAACTCGAGGACAGCACGGCACAGCATGTACGCACGCTGCCACACAAGGCTTGCATGCTTTCAGGCACATAGGGTGCCGCAACGGCATACAAAAAGAGACATACACAACACAAACAAGAACAGCTACACTGTGCTGAGACCGGACAAAGGCAAGAGGTACAGTCCTGAGCATGCTACAGGCATACAAACAAGGCAAGAGCCCACCCCAATACCCCTGAAAACTCTTTTTTTGGGTGAAGCATGAATAGAAGCCCCCTTGGGCATGAACACAGTAAAGAGGTGGCTGATGGAAGGCAAGAGGAACCTTCGGTTGCCGGCATAGGCAATGGCAGTCGGGCACCTTCCTGGTCATAGGGCCCCATATGCAATTTAGCGCTGCTCTGGCCGCACCACAAATCACGCTGCTCCGTTACCCCGCACCCATGCTGCTGGCAGCAAAACAAGTCAAGGCATCGATGGCACAACACAGGGCTTACGACAGCCACACCGCAGGAAACACGGTGATACACACGCCTTGTTGCTTGTGCAGCGTCCGACGCTTACAAGTGGCACTTGTAACGGGCAGCAGAGAGCCCTGACAAGTCTCATGCAGCCAGAAGTGGCCTTGCCACACCGTGCCCTATTGGTCTGTAGCTGTCTGCAGTACTCAAACCAGGCAAGTCACACAAGTCAAACCCACACAACACAACTACGGTCGATGCTAAGTCAGCTCAGCATGCAACACAGTACAAGGCGATACAATACAGTACACGACACGGCCGTACAAGGCCCCTGCAACGGTCAGCACACACGAACAACTGTGCATGCATGCAGGACACACGCACACCAGGTCGGAAGGGTGCCTGGCTGCCCTGGCAACAACAGCAGCTCAGGCCAACAGACAACAGGCAAGGCCTGCTGGCTTGCAGGTCAACATAGCCCGTGTGCGCATGCATGCAGGCAACACAGGGCTACTAAAACATACTCCAATCACAGGAAATCGAACACAGAGCCAAGAGGCTGCCTGGCATGACCGGCAACACAACTTGGCTCATAGTGGCACGATGCACATAACCCATCGAACAACACATGCTCCCCCGCCTTGGCAGCAGATGCTGGCTGTACCTGAACAGGCTAATTTGTTGACTGAGTCAGCAAATGCATGCCACTCAGCAGGTGTGATGTGCTCCTGGCGTTGCAGCCAGTGCCTGTCTCAGAGTATTGCGAACACAACACCACTACTGAATGTCAGCACCATGCAACACAGCACAGCTGCCTGGCCAACACAACCGTCCAGCTGGCCTGTGAAGAGAGCATGGAAAGCGTACTGCTTGGTTGAAGGCATATCCATCAGACACACAATGGCCAGCATGCAGGGAACGTTCCAGGCCCAGGCTGTCTACACACACTAAGAAAAAAGGCTGTTCAGGGGTGAATCACTGGCTGCAGTGCCTTCCCATGACTGCCTGTGTATGTAGTTGCCGGGTGGACTAACACAATTGGGGCAGTTGCCTGTTGCTGGTTAATGCTGCTCGGGTGATGTGTCCCTGGGGTGGAAGAAGCTGTGTGGTGCAGCAGGAGCTCCACCACCACTCTTGCGCTCGCATTCAGTCCTGAACCTGGACTGTTGTGGGTGCCATGACTTCAATCTGTCCAGCTCCCGCTCGTAGTATGTATGTTGGGACGAGCTGGACTTCTGGCTGCTTCCACCATCACTGTGGCAGGGGCTGCTGGGGGCCCAGGAAAGCATGCCAGCTGCTCCGGTGGAGTTGGGTGCCTGCAAAAACGTAATTGACGTTTGCGTATGCGTCAGCCCGTGATGATGCATGGCTGGCGCAACAATGCACTGGGTGCAGCGGGACGAATGCAGGACAGCAGTATCCCTGCTGCATGGCTGGCGTCACGACGCACTCACCGACATTTTATCTTGCACATAAACCGACTGTGAGAACTGCATAAGGCCTTTCGGGTCCTGCTTGGTGTCCAGCTCTGTTCGGTTTCGGTGGGCTTTGGGCTTCTCTCCCGTCAGTCTACGTTGAATCTATCTCTGGTCCTCAACGTGGTTAAGTCAGTGAAAGCGTTGTTCGAGCTTGCTTGCGAGTGCGCTATAAGACAGTTTTGACAGCTGCGTGTATCTGGGTCTTTAATAATCTGAGGTCAGCCTTAACAGGCGTCCCCCATTATGAAACTTTTTTTACTGATACTGGTGTCAACGTTCAAGGCGTATTCTCGAACTCACGCATCACCCAAGGGCACTGCCAGCAACAACAGCAAACAACTGTCCTGTGCCCATTTGCAGCCCCCGCCTCAGATCTGCAGACCGTGGTATCAAAAATGCTGGCAGCATTATCGCGAAACCTCCGCAGACTGGTCACCAAGCAGAACTTCCTGCTGGCACTGGGAGTGTGGTGCCTCTCACAGGCCAGCATACTCCTACTGCACAATAGCTTTCGGCAGCTGACCGATGAATCTATCCTGGACCTACGAGCTGAAGGTTACTCTGAGGAGGATGTTAAACACTTGCTACACACAGCAGGAGCACAGGGTCGTCAGCAGTACATATGGATATCCCTGTTAGATCTGGGAGTGTACATGTGGGCCTACACCTTCCTGCTGTCTGGCTTGCTGACTATGGCAAGTATGGTTGCTCCTTTTGAATTCTTCAAATACTTCAACTTGTTGCCATGCCTGGCCGTGCTGTTTGACGTCGTTGAAAACATCTTGACGCTCAGTATGCTGCTGACCTACCCAGACCTTGTTGATGCAGTTGCACCAATCATGCCGGTTGTCAGCAGGTGGAAATGGAGCTGTTTGTACTGCTGTGCATGCTTGGTTGGGGGCTCTGGCTGCTACTGTGTTGCAGTAGCAGCCGGCCTGGCTGGCAAGCGTGGCAAGGGTCAGGCAGGTGGCAGCAGCAAGCAGGAAAAGCCCCTGAAGCAGCAGCAGAAGCAGCCAGGCCGTGCAAAGCGAGCCTGAGCACGTGCTTCATGCTGGCAAGTCTTTGTTGCAGCTTATCTGTATGGTGTAACAGCGACAAGCAAGGGCTGGTTACTGCTGGTCCAGCGCAGCAGGTTGTGTGGATGGCTGCAGCAGCTGCTGTCACAGGTGCCATTCATCTTGTGGCAGAGCAGAGACACCCCATGCATGGGCCTTGCACAGCACGTCAAGCTTTGATGTGCGCTGCACGCTTGTATAACATATCAGATTAGCAGAAGCGCCCGCATGGGGCTGTTGTCGCTGTGTGTTGCTCACTTCGAACGCTTGCAGCAGCAAAAACCGCCGAGCCTGGGCGGACGGAGTCGCAGTCATGGGTGCAGGATATGGTTCAGTGCTTCCCTGTTTTGAGCAAGCATGGCAGCTGAAGCTGATTGGTGCCGTCAGAGGGAGGGGATATGTAACTGCTGAGCAAGGTTACACATAGGCTCTTGGACCTACCTGCATGGGCTTGCACTTGTCCAGCTTCAAACATCGGCAGCAACATCGTCGCAAAGACATGTGCATGCAGCATTAGCCGTGCGCATCGATCCGCATGCTGCCAATTGCAAGACTGAACAGGCTGGGTTGCAGTGCGTGCATGTGTGGTGTGTGATCATCAACACACTGTCAACACACTTTGAAATGAACATGCTTACACGCCAGCTGCTATGCGCCACAGGATCAAGGTGTTCAGATGACAAGTGACACAGGGGTGCAGGCTGCAAGCCTGTGCAGGCTGGAGCTAATTTCTGCTTGAGAGTGGATTTCGATAATGGCCCCACAGCTGATGCAATTTGGGTGCAGCCAGAGTGTTGCTCATGAGCCATCCACCCTGCTAGGATGCTAGTCAGTGATGGTGGTTCAACAAAGCACGATGAATGCGTTGCAACATCTGCCACCTGTGACGCACGCCCAAAACCGCGCACTCCGAAATCTGTGGGCGAGACGGCTCGATCTGACGCAAGTGGCAGTTGGCCCGCAGGTGACGCACCGACGGCGTTATGCGCTCGGACTATAAATCACAGCAACATCCTCCACTTTGTCAAAGCAACGAAGCCTCTTTCTTTTCAACGTCCCAAACATTCTCCAATACACCCAATCGCATTCAAGCAGTTCCTCGCAAGATGATGCTGACCCGCGCTGTCGCCCCCTCCGGTGTCGTGGCTGGCCGCACCCCCAGCGGACTGGTTCCTCTGCGCCCCAGGGGCCTGGTCATCCGCCGTTCTAAGGTAGGCGATGCGGCTTTGAGCACTGCATGGGTTGGATTGAGCCTGGACAGTCTGGATTGAGCCTGGCCAGTCAGTGGGCTGAGACTCCCACACAACACTGAGTGCACTTGTGAAGAAAGGTGGTATCTCGCTAAGACAGTGTCTGGATCATTTTCATGCTTGCAGGACGACGACAACCAGGTTGACACCAGCAGCCAGGGCACTAAGGCCCCCAAGAACCCCTTGACTGGTGAGCCCCTGCAGCCTGTGTCTGACCCCAAGCGCGAGGGCTACCAGGCCACACAGAGCATCCCCCAGTCTGGGGCCACCAGCGCAAGGGTGCTCAAGCAGCTGGACGCACAGCCAGAGGGGAGGCCTTTCGGAGGTGAGCAAGGGAAGGAGGAAAGGCTTGGTACCAGCGCACCAGAGTGGAGCTGTCTGTGTGTGAGTGATAGACAGCTGCCCGGCGCCTTGAATGCATTGATCAACCATGTGCTTCGCGGTCCCAGTTTGACCAGTGCTGCATCATGCCGTACATGGCAGACACTGAGGCTGAGCCTCAACACAAACACCAATATCTCCATACAATCCCTGCTGCCTGTTGGTCATCACTGCAGCTGCCAACCAATCCTACTGCTCTGCCGTCCTGCCCTCATGTGCCCAAATGCAGAGATCCAGGCATATGATGGCTTGGCCCCCGAGATCATCAACAGCCGGCTGGCTATGCTTGGCTTTGCCATTGCTGCCTACTTTGAGCTGGTCCAGGGCAAGGATGTATTCCAGCAGGTCAAGGCCTACCCCCTGCTGACAGTGGCCACCTTTGTCCTCTTCTCAGTGGCCAGCTGGATCCCCTTCCTGCAGGGACAGAGCTACAACGTCAAGAGCGGACCATTCACACCAAAGGTAGGATCCACGTGGAGATGGGGCAGTGCCCAGCGCACTTATTAGCAGCAGGTTGCCACTGGTGTGTCCAAGGCTGCATCTCTGGTGTAGCCTATGGTGCTACTGCACGGCTGCAGGTGTTCATTATTGAACTGCAGCAAGTGAAATAGCGTGCACATGTGCGCCACACAAACTCACCTTGTTATGGGGACAACACCTGCTTCACGAGCTGCTGCCTTGGCAGTTACCAGACCAAACATTTTCTCACAACAGCACTGTGGACTGTTAGCCTGATACAGTAAGCAAAGTGACTTACTTGGCGCATCAACCAACTAACCCGGCCCGCCTGTTGCTGCGCCCTTGCTTCTGCTGCAGTGGGAGGTGACCATTGGCCGCATTGCCATGCTGGGCTTCACAGGCCTCATCCTCAACGAGGCCTTCTTCAAGCAGCCATTCTTCCCTCACCTGTTCTGAGCATCAGGGTGTGGCAGTACCTGGCAGGGTGGCTATGCACCGGCAGCCCAACCTGATGTCTTGCCTTGTTCTTCATCTCTTGTTGTCAGCTTGTTGTCGCCGTTAGTATGTCGTATACGCCTAGTAGCATGTTATGTTTGCTGAGCTGCATTCAGCTAGGTAGTCAGTTGTGAAAGTGCAAAGTGAGTTGTTGTGCAGGTTGGTCAAGTTGTCATCTCTTTACATTTCTTATGGATGCAAACCTTGGCCACTCTGCCAATGCCATGCAGCCCACAATTAAAGGCTGGCATACTATAGCCAGCCGCTGTAGTATCACACATGTTGTAATAAGATCGTAGAAGCTGAACCTGCCGTGTCTGTCAACGGAAACAAGTGAATAGTGATGCATATGCATGTGCAGCTGAAGCTATACGAGCTTCGAGGCCCCCCAACCCTTGGCTCACTGTGACCTGAAGGTGCCTGGCCAATTGCTGTCCTCCTGCTGGGCTGGATGTTGCATCAAAGCTCCGCTGTGATCATTGGTGCTGGGTCATGCTGGCTCACATGTGTGATCGCGCAGGGGGTGTATGTTGAGACAAAACTGTGTGAATAAAAATGTTGTTGTGCAGCTAGCTTTGTGAATGTATGGTCATGTGCGCACAATACTGTGTGTACTTTGAAATGGTTGTAACACTGTTGCAGTTGCATATACATAACTGTTGGTACCTCTGGCATTCTGTTGAACAGTTTGCAACATTTGTGTGGGCAAAGCCATGCGTGCAACACTACACCCTACAATCCAACAACCAGCTACAGCTGCCAGTACATCATTTACATATGATGTTACCCGTCGCACCAACAACACTCTCATAGACAGCCAACCCCTCTGCCATACATCACAAGCAACACGCGTGTGACACATTGCTGCAGCACACACCCACCTGGGCCCCCACAATATAGCAAATTGCCACAATCAAATATTGTTGCAAACACTGTGACAACTTCTGTACATCCCCCTCAGCTTCAAAACACCAAGCCACAACCAAACCATATACTGCTGGCAAAACAGGCACCAACCTTTTACCTACAACGTCAGCAAGACCTATCCATACAACTGTGCACCATATCATGCAACGCATCGACAGCCGCACGCGACAATGCCTCTGCTTCATTCGCCACACCCACACCCCCAGCTGCTTGCAGCCCCTCTGGATCATACCCATGCTCAAGATACATCGCATACTGCCGCTGCCCGCCCCGTGGCCGTTGCTGCGCAACCTGCTGTGCAAACCACTCATCCTGCTCAGCCTCCCACAAGTGCTGCCCCTGCTGCTGCCCCTGCTGCTGACCACCCTCTCCTAGCTGCAGCTGCTGCTGCCACTGCTGCTCAAGCTCCTGTAGGGTGAAGGTGCCGGGCACAACACCACCATTCCCAGCCGCAGCCTCCCAGCTGCCATTGCCTGCCGCTGCACCGCCATCTATAGCACATCCTGCATGTAGCTGCTCCTGCGACTCCTGCTGCTGCTGCCAAGGTGCGCACTGCATAGGGGGTGCAGCAGGTGGCAAGGGAGGGGGCGTCCCAACCATCAGCAGCACATGTCGCAGCCGTGGCAGCTTCTCCCACGCGTGCCGCCTGACAGCCACCAGGAAGGGGACGTTCAGGCACAGCAGCTTGGGAGCTGACAGCCGGCTGCCACCAGCACCTGGGATGCGCTGGGCAGCCCTGCAGGCACAGCAGCAACACAGCACAGCACAGCACAGCACGGGAACAGGACACAAACATGAGCACAGCAAGACCCAGAGACGAGGTCTATGCTCACGCGTACTTTGCATGCATGCAACGCAGTGCGCATGCCAGTGCGGCCGTGACAGTGCGTGGTGAGCGGGTATGTGCTGCATGCAACTAGCAGGCTGAGTCTCCATGCATCAGCACACTGCAGCAAGCTCATTGCCGAGCGATTTTGTCGCTTTTATGCGCGTTTCGCCTCACCTGCCTCCTGGCAGCAGCACCGGCAGCACCAGCAGCTGCACATCAGGTGCCACTTCAGGCAGCTTCTCCACCAGGGCAGCCAGCAGCTCAGGCCGGTCTCCCTCCTGCACCTCACACTCCCCACCAGCTGTCTGCTGCCCTTGTGCTGCTGCTTCCGCTGCGGCTTCTGCTGCTGCTGCACGCTCCATGTGCACGTCCACTAGGGCGGACTGCACCCGAGCAGCAGTGGCGGCCTGCCAGCTCATGCTGCCATTTGCAGCGGCAGTCAGGCGGCCGGAGCTGCTGCTGTGGTGCTGGCAACGGTTAGACGCAGCACCACCACACCCATGCTGCTGCTGCTGATAATAATGATGATGTCCACCACCAAGCCCTTGCTGCTGCTGCTGCTGCTGCGGCATATGTCCTTGCTGCTGCAGCAGGGAGCTGCTGTGCTCATGCACCCCAGGCCCCTGCTCCTGCAGCTGCATCTGCATGAGGTGGCGCACACTTGGTCGTACCCATGCTGCTGCTGCTGCCGCTGCTTGCTGGCGCCCTCGTTCCCGCGCAGCAGCAGCAGCAGCAGCCTCCCAATGCAGCCGCCGCAAGTCCAGCACTGGACCGCCAGCTGCTGCCAACAGGGCCAGCTGCTGCTCAATTGTTGCTGCTGCTGGTGTGCCTGGGGGGATGACGGTGGTGCCTCGCACTGCCTTGCAGCGACTGGCATTGTCACCTGCAGAGGAGCGAAGGTCAGCACATGAGTGCAAGCAACTCAGCACAACAGTGCTAGGACCCCAGCACGACAGCGCAAGACCAGACACACTCATTGGTTCAAGGTTGGTGGGCGGCTGCTTGAGACCGCTGCTATAAGAACAATGTGTGCGCAGGAGAAGAGTGTTTTTCCAACTGCTATCAGCAAGCTTCTTTGATGTGTGTTGGCAGCACCACCAGCACAGAGCAGTGATGATGCAGCCCAACACAAGCGCCTGCCTTTCTAAAACCATGCAGTCTCTCCACAAGCTACTGCCTGTGTGGCCGCAGCACACCCACCTATGCACTCCATGATGAGCCTGTGTATGTCATGCCAGCAGTCGCCAGCAGGAGCGTCCCGCCGCCCCCCACGGTCCCTGTGAGCCCTGCCCCCACGAGCAGCTGCCCTGCCTCCACCAGCATCTCGCCCGCCTCCTGCTGCTGCTGCTGGTTGTTCCTGCTGCTGTGGCGGCTGCAGCTGCACTGCAGAGCTCAGCCACAGCTCCACAGACGCAGCAGCAATGCTGTCAGTGCCACTGCTGCTGCTGCTGCTTGCCTGGTGACTACTTCTGTTGCTGCCGTTGCTGTAGGAGTTGGTGTCAGTGCGCCTGCTGCAAGTGCTGCCGGCATTCTCAGACATGCTGCTGTCACAAGGGCTGTGTGTGAGTAAGCCAGCCCAGGGGTCGGGTGGGGTGATGTTTCTGGGGATATACAGCTCGGCGAGCAGTGCCTTGTTGCTGACGACTGCTGCCATGAATGCGCAGGGCTGGTGGCTGCGAGGGCTGCTGCTGCAGGTGCTGATGAACACACCAGAGGTGTGGCCTGAAGGGACGTCCAGCACCAAAGAAGCATCCGGTAGGCGCCAACAATGAGTTGCATGTATAGTCAAAGCCCCTGTGATGTAGTGCTTGATGAGTCATAATGATCTACTAAATCAACACCCCCTCAATATGGGTGGCTTCAGTCATGGCTAGTTGCAGCAGCTGCTGCCGGGCAGGACGACGCCATGCTGCTCAAGCAATCAACACCACCCAGCGGCCCGCCCGCCCAGCCTCCCACCAGCAACCAGCAACCAACTAACCTGATAGGCTCCCAAATGCCAGCCATGCGAGCTGTGTGGGTGTCAGCAGCAAGGGAGGGTCTAAGCTGCCAGGGTCCTCTATCCTGCTGAACCCTCGACTTTTGCCAGGCTGGCCCGGCAGCCAAGGCGGTATCTGCACTGTCTGGGGCGGCGGCGACCTTGAATGCCTTACGTGATGAGCAAGACCAGTTGCTGCTAGGAGGACCTGCCGGGCTTGCTGGTCTGTTGCTGCTGGAGACAGTGGTGCAGCTTTGGGGCTGTGTGCTGCTGTGCTGCTGTCGCCCGAGTGCTGTGATGGTGGCCACAGGTGTGTATGGCACGCTTGTGTCCACCAGCCTGGTGTACTGTTCAGCCGGACCATGATGGATCTGCTGCTGAAGCTGAGGCAGATCAAATCCCGCGCTGACAGGTGCCCCAACAGCAGCGGCCAGCACTGCTCCCAGCGCTCCTCCCACGTGTCCATCAGGGAGCTCACACACCTAGGTAGCCAGAATGAATAGAAGGCGATACTTGCAGTACAGTTGGCCTACCCTGAATGTGACCAAGAACTTATGGTGGGGAAGTGCTTGTTGAGCAGGAGTGCAATAGGGGGGCTTAGCAGCAGGCCTGCTCGAAGGCTCTCATCAAACTCGCACAAGAAGCACATGGGTGCCCGAACTACTGGCATGTTGCAGTGTGTGTTGCAACTGCCTGTCATTTAGTCACCGTTCCGCAACCGTCAGAGAGCCACAGGCCGATACACAGACATATGTTGTTCAGTTTACTCAAGTGACTGTATGATTCCATTGGAGATTTTGAATGTTCTTGTTCAGCCCCCAGTGGCCAACCAACCAATGGAGGTCCCGAGCTTGTGGAGAAGGAGGTAAGTGCCCGGTGAATTCTGATTTTGACAGCTTTGAGGAGGATACAGGTGATAGGTGCCTGGATTTTGGCGACTATTGGTGCCAGCGGGAGTGCCAGTGCTGTCGCGCGCAAATAGGGAACACTTCATGAAGGCTGATCAGCAGCCTCAGGCTGCTACAAAAGCTTTGTGAGAGCTCACATTGCCTCTAGCGTATCATTCCAGTCACTTTGCAGGATGAATGTGGCTCGAAAGCGGTGGTTCGCTGCTGCTGTGTACACTGACCAGTTGCAAATGCTGTGTGGGTGTCTTGCTGCAGGAAAGACGGGTGAATCTGCCTGCATCAATTCAAGGGGCGCCTCTGAAGACGCCAGCCGCTACTGGCAAGCTACTGTCAAGTCGTGGACAAACGGTTTCCCTCCCTGCAGCTCCACCGGGGCAGGGAGTCTCTCTGCACCCCCCGGTGCTCTTCTGGCCACAGGTTGCTTAAAACTCCTTGGGGCCCGGCCCTTGGGGTGGCAAGAACAGTCCAGTCAGGTCCTTCCAGCCTGGCTGTGATGGTCCAGCCTGCACGTCGAGCACCGGGAATACACTCCTGCATCATGACTCATGAGACATGTCATACCAGCCTGCATGTCAGCCCTATGTCCAGCCTGCATGCATGCCTTTCCGGTGAATGTGCCTGTAAAACGCTAGCTGACAATGTCTTGAAGACGACATCGCCCGCCGTCATACGTGGAGGGATCCCTGCAGCTCCACCGGGGCAGGGATGGTCTCGTTGTGCTGCTTCTGGCCTGGGTACGCTCGAAGCTTGACTGGGGGCCCGGCCCCAAGAGCAGAGACGTCATCCAGTCAGGCTTGCCTGGCTGTGATGGTCCCGTGGGAGGACACCCTGAACGTTCAGCACACAGGGTTGGAAGTTATTTTGTTGTTGGTTGTTGTTGTTGAGGCAGCAGTAGTGTGGCAGCAAGCGTACCAGCCCAGCATGGGGTAGGCGTGGCTGCAAAGCCACGAGCAGCAAGTCAGCCCTGCATGCATGCGGCCTCTCCGGTAGATGTGGCTGCAAACGTCACAGGCACGTCCGACTCGTTCTGAGGCCTAGTAGGCGAGGTTTGGTATCAGTAAAAGGCTGGCATAAGCTTTTTGAGTTTCAAGGGTATAGCTGTGGCATGCATGTAACTTTGTGGGTCAGCATCTGTTTTGAATCTGTTTTGAATCTTCAGCAACAGCCCTGGTCACAGCATTAGCAATTGAGTGGTCACCTTAGGCCGTGTGCGCCACTACAAGGCTGAAGCCTGCCAGGTGCCTAGGCAGTACACCAATAGCAATAGGATGATATCATCGATGTACCTTTGTTACAAAGTGTTTGCTGACTGCACATCACACCAATCGCCCTGTTGGCCCTCAGCACCACATGCTTTCACAGCAGATCACATCAAGGGTGTCCTGCAAGCCAAGGCAGCCGCTGCAGTGGTAACCCTGCCTGCTGCTTCACTCGCTGGGGTCCAGCACAGTGCCCACAAAGAGGGGTGTGCTCGTGGCGTCGTCAACCAGCATGAACAGGAAAGGCCTGCGGCACAAAAAGGCAGGGGCATGCTTCAGCAGCAAGCTACATATCACATGTGCCTAGCTAGAGGTTGTTCACCTTACAGTGCAAGGGCGCAAACAGACTGTGAACAAAGAGCTGCCAACAGCTTTGACTCCTGATGCCTGCAGAACCTCAGTCAGATGGCATGCAAACGTCACCATATGCAAATGGTATTGCCAGCACTGTAGCCGGTGAATGCCTGACACCCTGCTGAACCAGCATCATACACATTCCTTGCAAGAAGACTTTCTGCCACATCCCACACCTACTTTCCTGTTACACGGATATCACATAAAAGCAATACAAGGCTCACCTGTCCAGCTTGATCTGTGGGGGTTCTGCCATTATCGCGGTGCAACGCATCATCACTACAGACGTCACAGCAGCCGCCTCTGTGCCCTCCTCGTCCACTATCACGCACACCTGCGAGACAGCAGTGTGGACCACACACAGCAAAATCTTGCAAGTTGCATGCAGTGACTGGCAGGACACGAGATGCCTGAGCATGCTGTGTCCTTCATGACTGGGTCAGCTCAAAGCCAATCAACCCTGCAGCACACAGGGACAACTTTGACACTGCAGCCAGCACTGCACCATCATGACGAGCCTGAAGATTTGAAATTCTACACCAAAAAGTACCGGTCCTTGGGATAACCGATCAATGCTTGTGTGTAGGTGTCAGTGTGCGATCATACCTGCGCTTGCTGAGTGCCATGCAGGTACAGGTCTGAGGGAAGTTCAGTTCATCAGCAGGGCCCTGCACTCACCGACTGCAGCACGTCACTGATGAAGAGTGGCTCTGGGCTCAGCTTGCTGAAGTCAGCCCTGGAGCGGTCAAAGGCTGAAGCTACACCCAGCTGCTTCAGGTGCTGCAGGGCACAACAGCACACAGACAGGCAGATGCGAGCTGTTCTGACACATGCTACAGATTTACAGTTTCAAGGTTGTGTCCTGAGCAGTGTGGCTGGCAACCACAAAGCCTTGCCACCGCGCCACCCAACAGTCTTATGGTCCCACGTTGCAGCCGCCGCTTGTCACTCTGGGGGAAGGAGAGGGTGAATTTGTTCAAGTGGTGTTGGTGACGTCACAGGACGGGCCGCACCCACCCTGCACTGCTTACCGAGCTCAGTGACATGCACTCATTCTTGACAGTAAAAGCCCTGCCACCCCAACCAACTCAAACTGTTATGTACCCGCGCTGCAGCCGCCACTTGTCACTGCTGGCAGGCACGTGAATAGGCAATGGCATTCCTTTCATGAAACAAAAATTCCACCCACCCACCCAGCGCTGCTTACCGAGCTGAGCGACATGCACTCATTCTCACAGAGACAGCCCTGCCACCACCTCCAGCCCAAATTGGTACAAACAGTAAATGCCATCGCTGCACTTGTCACTGCTGTGACGCACGTGAACTGGCAATGGCATTCCTTTCATCAGACAAAGTAAACCCGCCCACCCAGCCCTGCTTACCGAGCTGAGCGACATGCACTCGTTCTTGACAGTGAAGCGCGGCATCTCCAAATCCAAGCCTGCCGGCGACACCTTCCTGTACTTTGAGGCGTCCAGCAGCTCCTCTATCTCCAACTCTGCTACAGCAGCAGCAAAGCCGTGCTTCAGCACCGACTGCTCGCTTGGCAGCACTGTGACTGCAGAGATGCTGCAGCCCTTGTAGGGAAGGCGCACTGCTTTGTACGCGCTGGATTCCGTGTACTTCACCACGCGGTCGGGGCTGCTGGTGCGGTCCGTGTTTTTGAAGGACTTGCGCATCATTTGGACCTGTGAGCAGATGGAGATAGAACGTGCAGCAGTTGGCAGTAGGCTGCGCAATGCCACGTGAGATCCCAGCCCATACTGGCGCGGTGGGAGTGCACAGCCACACATTGGCTCATGTGTGCATGGGCGGGTCTTTGTGGCAGGATGACACGCTGTGACAGCAACTGAAGCACTAGCTGATGTGCGGGCACCCACCTCGACTTGTGAGCCACCCTCAAGGGTGAAGGGTGATGGGAGCGTGGACTCTTTCTTGAAGGACAATTCCCACAAGCCCTGCAGCAAGCAAGCAAGCAAGCAAGGCAGCCAGGAAGAAATTGTCAGAAGTCAGCGCAGAAGCTGCATGCTGCGGATGCCACAGACACATACAGCAAGTCAGTGCAGTAGTGTGCACAGCAGCTACCTGCACATGTGTACAAAGGTGGTGCCATTACTGAGCTACCAATCAGGCAACAATCAGGCAACAACACTGGCGCCGTTATCCCATACTGCCTGAAAGCTGCTACATGGCCACCGGAAATGTTGCTACACGCTCCAAGTAGCTGCAGCGGCCACTGTGGCAGCCAGGCACGCAGGCAGGCAAGCACCAGCCTGTCATCACTGGTGACGTCACAACGGTCGCTGTTATCAAGTAGTGCTGCACACAGCCAAGGACAGACCGGGACCTTTGGTTACCTTGAAGTACACTGCATTTGTGAGTACAAGGTCAAAGGGTGTGCCAGGAGGCACAGCCAACTTGATGAGGCCCTTCGTGACACGTGCCGCCCACTCATTGATCACGTCCACACTCTCAGCCTGCTGCGCCTCTGCCTGCATAGCAACACCAATAGCAGTGTGACAATCTCCACATCAGTCAGCACCGTGCACACTTACACGGACACCTGCACTACCTGCACTTGAACACACGCAGACTGGCACACATTTTGCTGCTGCTAATCCATTTGATGATTGTGGGATTATCGCTGCCGGAAACAAAGCCAAGGATCCACATCAAGTCCAAACCACCCTCACATGGAACAGCTCCTTGGCAGCTGCTGCATACTCAGGCCTGATGGGCCAGTTCTTGGTCCATATGCTGGATGCAACCACCAGCTCACAGTCTTCGCCTGCCTGAGCATTCAAGCTGTTGCTGAGTGAGGAAGCGTGCTGCAGCAGCTGCTGGACATCTTCAGCAGCTGCTGCCTTGGGCTGCACCAGGCCTAGCAGGCGGGACTTGTCTTGATGCAGCAGGTGGTACAGCTCCTGCTCACTGCCACCACCTGCAATGCAGTCCATTGAAGCACGCAGTCGGCCTCAATGGATTACCTGAATAGTGTTGCAACACCCTGGGGTGCGCTTGCCCCGTTGGTACAGTCACTGTACACTGAGTGTACTGCCATCTGATCCTGTGGGATCACAGCCTGGCGACTAATGCACTGACGGTGGTGCAGGTGATTTGTTAGCAAGGTCAGGTGAGCGGCAACCCCCTACGCTTGGCAGCATGTGCCAGTTGAACATGATGATGATTGACAGCAGCTGCGTGCATGGATACGCAATGCAAGGCTGGGTTCACAGCAGTTCTGAGCATGCACCACGGTATGTTAGGTACCAAAAGCTGCAAAACTGACCTGCACCTCTCAAAGCCAGCGCTAGGGCAACGTACAGACTGAATGGGGATGTGAAGGCTCCAGATCCCCCCTTTGCTATGGGGCCTAGCTTCTGCAGCTGCCATGCAAAGCCTGCCACGTGTGCTTCGGTCATAGACGCATTTGAAGTCATTATGGCGAGACTACGGAGGGGCCTAAACTGGCGAGGCGTGTGCTTGCAGAGGCTTGGACAGCAATTCGGACAAAATGGGCTGGAACGGCAGATCGCATGCATTGACAGCCAGATTAGTAAACATTTGTCGACTGCAACAGGGGGTACCGATACATCGAGTGGACCCCGACAGGTTCCAGTCAGGTGAGTCAACGGGTTACGGGAGTGCGACCAGAGCGACCCGCTCTCGGCTTGCCCAAGCAGCGATGAATTCCTGAGGCTGTCAGTACTTAAAAGCAGTGTACTCAACAACATGCCATATTGACAGCACATCAAGTGTCAGTGGTGCCGGCAGTACTGCTGGTAGCAGGAGGGACTTGCAGTATAAAGCTCCAATTCAGCCCAAAACAAGTAATGAATGTCAGAGAAAACATGCTTGCCAGATGATACACGGCACATATGGGCCTCGGATGCCCTTGCCAAGTGTGGCCAACCCCAGCACATGGTCTGGACCGAGGGCGTCATGCCAAGGGCCTGCACCATGTGCAGTTACCACCACACAACGTGCAGGCCTGCCCAAGCTGCAGGCTGCGCAAAAAAAACATGCAACACTCCAGTCCGCCCCCCATACAGTCACCACTAGGCAGAAGGCCCAGATTACCCCCCCCCCCCCCTGTCATTAGAGACCCCTTGCATTCCCTGTCACTATGTCCCCGCTGAAGCACTGGCACCAGACAGACACAAAAACAATCTTTGTCAGGAAACATGGGAGCAAAGGGCTCCATTATGCTTTTAGGCATCCAGGCTCAATCGCTGAGTCAGAGAGGAGGGGTCATGGCAGAACCAGCATCGCAGCTGGTACAAGACAGCAGAGGGCTGTCATACACTCCAACCCCTGCACCTAGGGATGTGTGACAATGTCATCTTGATGAAAGCAACCAGGCTATAATCAATCAGGATAGAAGGGCTTCAGATGGACGAATGCTGGACCAAACAGAAACCAAGTGGGTATGCCCTGCAGAATACCCGGTAGCTGCGCACGAATGAACACGATGATCCTCAGGCTTAACTTGCTGCATGCACCAAGCTCTGGACATCCTACCAAGCAGAAAACACACGGTCAGATGGACCATGTCTGCTACATTGCTGTACTGCTCACAACCAGCTCTATCAACAGGTGTTATGGGGTCACTCACAACAGCTGGCTGGCACCACCCTGGTTGCCTGCAGTAGCTGTCACATTGATCACAACATACCCATGGGCACACTCAGCATACAGCTCTGAATCATCCCCATACATACTACCCTTACGATCCCCGTCAGCAACACGCTTGCTGTCAAAGCCTTGCTGCACCTGCTGCGGCTTCGCCTTTGCGGCTGCTGGGGCTGCTGCTGCGGCTGTGATTCTCATGATGCTCTGATTTGTGGCATAAGCTGCTGCAGCCTTGGTCCTGAACATGAATGCAACCGTGTTTGAGAAGCCCTGTCGCCAGGGCCTGGCAGTGAATGCTGACAGCAGCATGTTGAGGTCCTGCAGGTACAAGACAAGAGGACAAGCATAGCAGTCAATATCAGCTACATGCAGCAAAGCCCATCTGCTGTGCATATGTTTGCAGTGGGGCAGCCCCTCACAGGTCCTGCTGCCCAATCATGTCAAGAGGGCTTATCTCCGCACGCAAAATTGGCGCCGCTTACCTCGACCTGCTCTGGCATGCGCGCCCCCAGAGTTTCTGGCATCAGAAGTGTGAGCAGTCCCCCCAGCATCGCCAGCACACCAAAGATCATGAAGGGGATGAACACCTGCAGGACACGATGCAGCAAAACTTTGAGTCGACAGCAAGTTGGTACGTGCATCAGCAGCAGCACTCCTCAAGGCCAGCGCATTTTCAAGGTTGCGGCCACCCACTGCCACATATACACCCATCGATCTGACGCAACCGTGTCATATGATTCTCACATACTTTCAGGCTGGGCCCCAGAGCCTTGCGAAGTTGGGCAGACAAGCAAGCGCTACACATTGTTCGTGCTTGTCACTTGCCTGGCTGTAGCCGCCCACCGAGCCCATCTGTGCCCCAGCCATAAGCAGGAAAGGTGCCGTGACGGAGCCCAGGCGGGACGCTTGGCTGCAGACGCCCATCACTGACGAGCGGCAGGATGTGGGCAGCAGCTCCGCAGTATAGATGGAGATGACAGACTCGGCAGCTGCAGCAGCAATGACAGTGCGGCCCACACAAACTTGTGAGTAATCACTGGTTTGTGTTATGCGCAACTAGCTGGCATTGCCAAGGACATGCACAGCAGCAAGAGTGAGCAGGGCTGGGCCTCCGGCAACATGCATGCATACGGCAAGACATGTGCTTACTTGCTGTAGATCGCGCCGCACTGTGCGCCTTACACATACGCCATCAACCATCAGGCTGCAGTACTGCTACCATACGAAAGTATGGTAGTCATCTTAGTCATGCTGCATGTGGGCCAAGAGAGGCCCTGCACGCACCTGAGCAGCCAAACTTGCCGACGCCTGCAAGCACAGCTTGCGTGATGCCACCACTGACCATGGCACAAGCAACACAGGCACCACCGCCCAGCAGCTGGCCAAGAGCAACAATGTTGTGGCGGCCCACACGGTCCTGCAGGCAGGAGGACAAGACACGTCTCAGTACATGCTGGTACTGAGCACCTCTACTAGACTGCAGACAGAGGTGGCGCCTGTGCCTGGAAAAGCAGGACGACGCAGAACAATATTCATACAGTGACAAGGCACGTCTCTGGGCGGCTGCATGTCGACCACACCATGCGCGCACTTGCCTGACCATACCAAACATGGCACGACTCACCACTGTGGGGCCAACGACGAACAGGGCTACGCACTCAGCAACGACACCAATGGCAAAAGTCACGTATCTGCAGCAGCAAAAACAGCAGCAGAGCAAAGAGTTTGAATTCAGCTATCACTGGCAGCAGAGGGTTAGACATATAGGCAACGAGAGCAAAGGCATGCCGACAGCTGCTTGCAGAAACAGGACCATGCTGGTTGACATATCTGAGCCTTTAAACACCGCATGTCAGCAGGCATGGGGGCGCGTATGTACAACACGGGTGATGTCATCGCATGCCAAACTAAAGAAAAGGAACTCACATGGAGCCTGGAATGCCTCCACTGCCCATAGCAATGCCGTAGTAGTTGAGCATCAGTGAAAACCAGTTGATCAACAGAACAACAAGCCGGATGGCTAGCCGCCGCTCCCGCAGCAGCTGGCAGAGCCCCAAGGGTGTTTCGTCCTCGCTGCCCGCTGCTTGCTGGTCGCATACACCCTCCTCTGCGGACAGCTCCTCTGGCCGTTGCAGTTGCTTGCTGCTGACGCTGCTAACAATTGGCTGGCAGGGCATGCTGGACTTGTTGGCGTCAGCAACTCGTTGCATGATGACAGTTGCCTCCTCTGTGCGTCCATGGCTGAGGAGCCAGCGTGCTGACTCTGACACCAGAGGGTACAGCAGCAGGATTGCTCCGTTGATGCATGCGGCCGCCAGCACAAGGTGCTGCCAAGCTGGCAAAGCATAGCCAAGTCCCACCATCACAAACTCTCCCACCTGCGTGTAAGGGCGCACCAAATCAGGCAGGTGCCAGGACGCTCAGCACAACAAGGGCGCTGTATCATGCCTGCATGCACCAACCATGCAAAGCACTGGTGCGCCGTCAGCATGACAGCACGCTGTGCGCGCCTCACGTGTGCTGAGCTCACCCGAGCAAGTCACTGCAGGAGAGGTTATCCTGCACTGTGCCGGCACACTCACCACAAAGAGAGACAGGGAGGCGATGCCAGCAAGGCCCCTGCAGACAAACAGCACGCGGCATGCGACCACCTTGAGGCATGCTGGCAAGCAGGCGCCATAAAGCGGTTCAGGTAGGGTTGCAGGATGCTCAGCACAAGCTCATCATGGCCACCAAGCATGCCACAGCAAGCTTGCATCAGGCGCGTGGCTGTCATGAGTGACACACCTGAAGTCAGGGCCCACGGGCTCTGTGCTGAGCAGGAAGATGCAGTGAGACTGTCCTGCAGCGCCAATGCCTGTCACAGCGCGCAGCGCAGCCATTACCCAGTAGGACGGGGCAGCGATGCTGGCTGCCATGGAGGCGCCGATCAGTGCTGTTGCCAGGAAGAGGGGGATGCGCCTGCCCCAGCGGTCGCACAACCAGCCAAACAGGCCGGACCCGATGAAAGCACCCATGAACATCAACTATGAGGTGCAGCAGACAGCACAAACAAACAGCCACTTGATGAGCAGCTGCAGGGGGCAGGCAGTTGAAGCACGTTCATCTGCCCCAGCACAGCTGTTGAGCCGGGTGCACACAGTCACATGCTGCGCTGATGCAGGTTGTCGATGGATGTTTGGCGCCTCTGTGTCATGACCTTCCAGACTGCTTGTTACACATTAGGACCAGACCACTTACAGAGTTGACAAACTGCACACGCCATGCCTGATCGCACACCAGGTTGAACTTCGACACCAGTGAGTCTGCAGCAGCACATCAAACCAGCGACAGGCCGTCACACAGTTATTCATCTGACACGGGCAGTGCAGCAAGCTGTGGGTGCTGGGCACAACCAAACGGGGTTGGCATGAAGGCAGCTGCGACCTGCTGCAGACTTTGAACAGGGCAGCATACCTTCGTTGGTCCACTGCCATTGGTCTGCAGATAGGCTGCAGAACCTCTCGCTGCTGGGGGTTTCTTGCTGATAGACAGCTGCACATGCTGCATCTGCTGCACTCCTGCACTACCAGCTGTGGTTTGCGATGGGGTCAACAGTGATGAACACCCACAGGAAGAAGGCTGCTGCGTTTGCAAGCTGTGGAAGGCTTGCCCACAGGAGGCATCGCCACTGCCCAGGTCCCCACTGGCCAAGATGCTTAGTAAGGGCAGCATCATAAGTAAGAGGTTGTTCATGAAGAGGCGGCAGGGTCTTGGTGCCCGTCATGTTGAGTGGATGAATCAATCAAGCCTCAAGTAGTATGATGCTGCCTTGCGGGTGGTCTATGGAGGTGGCTGAATTCAATCGAGTTTCAAATAGTATGATGCTGCCAGTGCCTTGCTGCTGGTCTATGGAAACAATACACCCAAACTTTGATAGCCCGCCGGATGCAGAACATCAAAAGAGTAGTGTCTATCAGAGACGAAAGCCACTATAGATATGTAGATCATAACCTTATCGTCGATGTATTGATCAGACACGCAGGCTGTCATGTCTCCCACATAACAACTGATCTGAGTTTGAAAGGCGTTTCACGAACATCTGCCAGGATTGACATGATTCCTAATGTCCTGATTTCGGCAACAATCATCACAGCTGGGCAGCAATGGATGCACCGTCCTTCGCCGACCCGTGGCAGCAGCATGACTTTTCGGATGTAGATGTGCTCCTGACAGCAGCAGATACCGTACTAGCTCGGTTCCCAGGTTCCCAGGTTCCCAGGTCACAATGTAATCCTCAGCAGGTCCCCATGCTTCGCGGCCCAGGTGGGTTGGCTTTGGGGAGGTGGAAAGCCCCCCCCCCCCCCCCGGGTGAAGGTCAGCAGGGTGAAATCTGACACCAACAGGCGAGCCACCAATGAACATCAAAGCACAAATGAGCCTTGTTCCCTACTTGTGTGTGCTAGTTTAACAGCCAGCGCAACGTCAATTTACACCGCTCCAATGTCACAGCAACCACCAGTCAACACAACACAGGGTCCGATGTTGCTGGCTGCCATATTCTTGTACTGGCAGCGCAAGCGCCCACACGAGGAGCATGAAACAGATGGAGGGCAGCCTGGCAGCGTAATGCAGCAGGGTGACAGCAGCAGCATGCAGCAGGGCGACCAGGCAGGTGGCAACGGCAGGCCTCAGCTTGTGCTGGAGCTGCAAGACGACTCAGAGCAGGCCGCAGCACTTGCAGTGCTTTCAGGAATGTATCTGGTCAAACCGCTGCCGGAGCTCCTGGTGGAGCTGTCCCAAGAACAGCAGCTGCAGGCAGCAGTCTTGGCAGACAAGTGGCAGGTGGCCAGCGCCAGAGAGACAGCAGCACAGCTGCTGGCAGCAGCAGGCTACACGCAAGCCAGTCTGATAGAGGCCGTCAAACAGCGGGTGCTGTCAGCTGTGGCGCTGCCTGACTGCTTACATCCGCTGCTGAAGAGCGTGCTGCTGCCCCTGTTAAAGACCTTGAGGCACTGCCAGTGTGGGCGGATGCAGGACTGCGACTGCAGTTACTGGGCCTGTCCCTGCCAGCCATGGAGCTGCTGCTGTCCTGCGATGAACTCAAGGTGACACCAAGCGCTTGATCAAGGAAAGCATGCCTAGTGTACTGCATCGCCATCTCTTACGTAAGCTGGCGCTCACCCTCAACTGCACACAGTGCACTGTTGTCAATGTCAGTGCAGACATGTAGATCAGGGCAATTCGATGCCCGCTGGCTGCAGAGCTCACCGTGCTGACACCAGGGTTTGTCTGCTACTATCGTACATCGAGGCATTGACAACTGCTGGCGATCTGCATGGCACTGCGCCCTACTGCTTGCTGTTCCTGGTGTGCAGGTTGCGAGTGAAGACACAGTGCTGTATACGGTGAGACGCTACCTGGACCGCAGCAACGGCATACAGGCGCAGCAAGAGCATGCCAGGCAGGTGCTGGCGCCACTCATCCGCTGCCAGCACCTCTCACAGTTCTGGCTAGCCTCATCAGTCCTGATGACATAGCCCACACCGCCTCTGTCTGAGCTGCAGCCGCAGCTGGGGCTGCTGATGCTTCTACGCAGTGCGCAGCCAGGTGTCGTGATCCAGCAATCGCACCTGCAGGAGGTGCTGATGGGCGCTCCTCCCAGCTGGGCGCTGGGGCAGCGTGCTAACAGGCATCATGGGCGCACGGTGCCCAGCGTGTCTGTAATCTGGGACGTCGACATCAATGCGCTGCACAGCGCTGCGTCGTAGAGAACACGAAACAGTCTCTCAACTCACTTGAGTCACTTATCTACACAGCTCCATTGGGCGGCCTGACGTTCGCAATGACAGTCACCTGCACACCACATGATGCCGGCTGCAAGGTGGGCGTCTTTGCCGGGTGTGCCAACCTGCCAGGCTACCCCATGAGGCCCTCCTTCCGGTTTCGAGTGGTGTCAGGTGGCCTTACCAAGTCTGGTCTGTGCCCTGCAGGACAGCAGCAAGCTGCTGTTGGGTGGAACGATTTTTTTCCAACTTGGCACAATGGCAGGGGGCTGGGACGAGGCAGCAGTGGCTGCCAAGGGGCTGCCTTCCAACGGCAACCTGCCCATCACTCTGACTGTGTCTGAGGTGGGGCATGTGGAGTGTGTACAGGCTCGTGTGGGGCGGCGCCGGTAAATTTGCTGCAAGGCGCTTGGTGTTTGTTGTGGTGCGTTTTGTAAAGCTGTTGTTGTCCTGTGAGTCTGCCTTTTTATCGCGCAAGTGGCGCAGCAGCATCTGTTGACCCTGGCTCCGTACAGGGCTTGAGCCCACTGCAGCGTTGTACTTCAAATGACATTTGACAGCAGCATTGCAAGCGTTCGAGGCTCCAACTGTCTTGTAGGCAGAGATGCACTATGGATGTCATGGAGTGCAGCTGGATGTACTTGCGTAGTGCTGCCGATACCGGCAGTGCATGCCTCTGAACATGTGGGTGTTGAAGATATTTCCAGATCATGTGCCTCCAAGTTATGTGATGGATCAACACAAATTGGCGAGGGACTTTTGGTGAAAGCAGACATATCTGGTGACTGCAAGGGGAGGGGATTGCTGGAACACGTTTGCAGGTATGTGTGGGTTGTATGCCTGCAGATTCAAGTCGAGAGGGCGATAGCGAGATTTATTGGACTGTCAAGAGTCCGCGGGTAACCGAGCGTAGCGAGGGTTTCCGCGGAATCGAGACAGTTCAATAAATTGAGCGTAGCCCTCGAGGCTGAATCTGCAGGCGTCCAAGCGACTTATGCCGCGAAAAGAAAAATAAGTTGACTTTCTGCGGACTTTTTGACGACTTTCTGTTGACTTTTGTATAATGCACTGTTGACTTTTGTATAATGCACTGTTGACTTGGTCAACCTTGTTTGACTGTGACAGTCACAAGGAACACCAGATACACCAGATACACTAGACAAACAAACAGGCATGACACACCAGATACACCAGATGCACCAGACTACCAGAGAGGCAAGACACACCAGATACACCAGATGCACCAGACTACCAGAGAGGCCAGACACACCAGATACACCAGATGCACCAGACTACCAGAGAGGCCAGACCCACCAGACCCACCAGATGCACCAGACTACCAGAGAGGCCAGACACACCAGATAGAGCAGATGCGCCAGACAGGCCAGACACACCAGACAGACCAGACCAGAGAGACCCCCTGCGTGCCGCTGGCCTCCTATGCATCACAACCACAGCCGCAGCAGGTGCCAGCACCACACCCTGTCTGCCACCCCGTGCCCTGGCCCCCGTACGTACCGCATGGCTTTTCAGCAGGGTATGGGGGCCAACCTCAGCCAACCAGTCACCAACCTGTTGTGAGTGGTCTGATGAGCATGATGAACGGGATGGTGAGCGTGTTGGGAGCAGCATTCCAGCCCCAGCAGCAGCCTGGCTATGGGCAGCAGCCACTAGTGTATGCACCACCACAGCAGCAGATTGCCGGCCCAGGTGCCGCCGTGTACCAGCAGCAGCAGCAGCAGCCAGGAAGGTATGCTGTGTACATGCAGCAGCCAGGAGGGCACCCTCCACAACAGCAGTATGCGGCTCAGCCACGCAGGCAGTAGGGGTCTGAGCTGTTGGCTGGAGATCTGGCCTGTCTAGAATGTGTAGTGTGCCTAGTGTGTCTGCACTGTCTGGCCCCTCTGGTGTATTTGCTCTATCTGGTCAGTCTGGTGTGTCTGGCCTCTCTGGTAGTCTAGTGCATCTGGTGGGTCTGGTGGGTCTGGCCTCTCTGGTAGTCTGGTGTGTCTGGTGTATCTGGTGTGTCTGGCCTCTCTGGTAGTCTGGTGTATCTGGTGTGTCTGGTCGCTCTGGTAGTCTGGTGTATCTGGTGTATCTGGCCTGTCTGGTAGTCTGGTGTGTCTGGTGTATCTGGTGTGTCTGGCCTCTCTGGTAGTCTGGTGCATCTGGTGTAACTGGTGTGTCTGGCCTCTCTAGTTGTCTGGTGCATCTGTTGACTTGCTACTCTTGCTTTTCCTAAGGAAAATGTGTGAATCTTAAGGATTTCTGTAGTGCAATACTATGTTTCTTCCCTTCTCTGGAGTTCTGGGCTAATCAGTCTTGAGTGGTATAAGCTGTCCACAGGACAGTCCAAACCATGAGTAGGGCCAACTGTGCTGCTGTCTGTTCTGCGGTCAACGTGTCTCTGCAATGTTCGTTCAAGCTGCCTGGGCCAGAAAGCTGTTACTGCGCAAGGGTGCAAGTATGTGTAGCCCTTGGTGTGCAAGGTGTGCACAGTAGGGTGTAGTGTGCTTGTGGTCAGCGTTGTTTTTACAGAGGGGATAGCACAATGGATACAGTGTTGCTCGTTGCAGGACCAGCACGTCATGTGTGATGTTTGTAAGTTCGACTAGTTCTGTCTCGGCTTGCACCAGAAGCAATGCTACGAGCTAGCCTTCAATGCGGGATGTTGCACCACCGTTGGGGCATGCAGATGCTGGCTTGTTGTGCAATGCGACACGCTGCCAGCACAGCAACTTGGGCTTGCACCCAACCAGCCACAAGCTGTCTGTGGGTGCAGAAGCGCTGTGCTTTCGTGCACCCACGTGCACCCACAATCAACTCTACATCACCACAATCACCCTCAAAATAGACACCATGTGTCCCAACAGGCAGGGGGGCACGTGCATATTTATAAGGTTGACCTCCGCATGTGCAAAGGCCCTGCACAAAACGCCTACACAACCCCCTGTAAAAGGACACAATCAAGCAAGCATGGTGACACAGCCAGAATGGCATCTTACCAAGGAGCGACACACCTACATACAAAACCCTTGATTTTTGCTGCACTTCTGGGACTGAGTAACAGAAGCAACCGCAACTGACCACACCAGAATGTGAAATGCTGTACTATAGTAGCTAGATGGATCGCTGCGGCGGCAATGCGCTGCCAATTCAGCCTGAGAAAGTCGAACGCTTGAGGAAATGATGAAGGCATGTGTGCCATCATGCCTTGATGGTAATAAAGGTTGTAAGCCCCAGCACTACATGTGAAGGCCAATCTCCACAAAACATACTGGGCAGTCTGCATCATGGTACATGTGCTGAAACTGAATCGCATACAAGAGGCTAAAGTGCACAATAAGCAGTGGTGTTGCTCATGTGGTCAGCAGTGGTGTTGACTTGCACCTTGTCAATGACATTGCGCCAGCCACACATTGGCTGAAGGAGGGCTGGCCAGGCGACATGAGTGCCTGAGGCGTACATGTGCAGCCAAACATCCGTGTGCAAGCAAACACGGCCCAAGGCCCAGCTGCAGCAAGCAGCCACCAAAAAGCCACCAAGCAGCCAGCACGAGGACCTTGATGTGAGACTCAGCCTGAGGCACAGCTGCATGTCATGTAGCAATAACTCATACATGGCATAACTTGAAGCAGATGCACAACAGCACAACACTGCAGTGTGTGATAGACTTTGTGGTACCGGCCCGATACGATAAGCAATTTTTAGCAGGCCCCAGCGCACAGCATGCCTTGGTTGGCCCAGCAACATCATGATCAGTTGCACCCTTGCTGTTCTGCATGCCGATGGGCACACAAGGGTTGACAAAGCATATAACCACCCAGCAAACATACACTGATAAAGGCAGAATGGAACAAGGACGTATAAGATGCTGTTGTTGAAGACTAAAAGGTAGACCATCATAAGGATGATGGGCGAGTCGAATTGCTGCAATATCTTTGAGTATCTTGACTGCTGATGGACTCATGCCTGCAAGTGCCGGCAACCATCACTGCCGCAAGGCCAGGCTTATGCACCCCTCTCAGACCCCTGACGCTGCATGTGAACATGATGAACAACACCTGCGCCCGCCCAGATTAGCTGGTTTGCTGAATTAGCTGTTCTGCTCCGCTGTCTGCTCCACATCGTCTAGGGTCTTGCTGGCTGCGGCCTTGACACTGGGTGTCACTGTGACCCTGATGTGTGCCTCGGCGTCTCCCGTACTGCTGCTTCCAGAGCTGGTGGATGGCGCCCTGCTCGGCTCAGCCTCGACGACAACTTGTGAACGCGACTGCCTGCGCGAAGCTACCCAGGCCCTGGTCCTGAACACAAAGGCGAAAAAAGCCCTGCCACCCTGCCTCCAAGGCTTGGCTGTGAAAGCTGAGAGCAGCGCAGTCAGATCCTGCATTGACAAATACAACATCGTACCGCTCAGTGCCATGCTCAAGGCTCTAGGAGCATGTGTTACATGCAGCAGACCACACGGTGTACGCAACCAATTGTTGCGTCCTTGGCATAGTAAGTTCAGTGTCGCAAAATCGCACAGAAGCCCGGGCTTGTGTTGTCCATGCATAATGCAAAATACCCCATCACAGGGCTCCTCTCAGACAATATCAGCATTGATCACTGCAAGTACTTAGAACTTACCTCAACCCTCTCCGGCATGCCTGCTCCTAGCGTTTCTGGCATCAACATCACCAGCAGGCCACTCAGGATGGCCAGGCAGCCAAAAACGGTGAATGGGATGAACACCTGCAGGTGCACAGCAGCAACAAGACAAAAAGCCATAGCAGTTTCAAGTCTCGGTTGTTTGTCAGCCGCAGCAATGCAAAAGCACACAGGCACAGTCGACGCATGGCATTGTTCATTTTGATACGGCAGGAACACTACTCAGGATGTTGGGACATGATGTTCAATGGTTAGTGGGGTTAGCCCAAAAGCAATGGCTGGCAATGTACTGTGGCAAGTGCAAATCCAAGCTGCAGGCGGCCAGTGACTATGCCGCACCTGCGAGTGCCCAGCGATGTCGACTTGTGTACCCATCATCAGGAGGAAGGGCGCTGCGATGGACCCCACCCTGGATGCCTGGCTGCAGATGCCCATGACGGACGAGCGGCAGGAGGTAGGCAGCAGCTCTGCTATGTAGATGTTGCTGACAGAAGACGCACCTGCAACACAACAAACATGAGCAGCATGATGGCCGCTGTGATGCATGCTGTTGTACATTCAACACCCTCCACATCCACATGTCATGGCAAAAACTGGCATCGTGCAGTTCAACTGACACTTCAAGCTTGTCAGCTAGACCTGCTGACCAGTGCTTGCTGGGTCAAGCTGAAGGCACGCGCACAAACACCACCCCACCCACTGCTGGAGCCTACAAACTTACATGCACACCCGAACTTGCCGACAGCAGCCAGCGCTGCCTGTGTGTAGCCTCCCGCAACATTTGCGCAGGCCAGGCAGGCTGCACCACCCAGCAGTTGCCCTATCGCAACGATGTTGTGGCGGCCAAGACGGTCAACGGAGGGCGCGACCACCATGACAGCGAACGCCTCAGCTGCAGCTCCGATGGCGAAGGTCATGTAGCTGCAGGACAGCGACACGCAGGTCAGCATAGACTGGGAATGCCGCTCCTGGCATGGATATGGCCGCGGAATCATGACAGCAGACACATGGTGGCATACCACGGGATGTTGACAGTGTCGCTGCATGCCAAAGTCAGCTGCATGCAAAAATAGCAACTCGCCTGCAGCCCTGCCCCTACACTTACATAGGCCCAGGGATGCCACCAGCGCCCATGGAGATCCCATAGTAGTTCAGCATGATGGTGAAGGAGGTGATGAGCAGGATGAACAGCCTCTGTGCCAGGCGGGGGCTGCGCAGCAGGTGTGCCAGGCTGACAGGCACCTCCGCCTCATTGCTGCTGCTGGCCATGCTGCCATCAACTGGGCTGCCGCCTTGAATGTTGTGCTCCTTATCACAGGCTACAGCAGCAGAGCCCACAGCTGCCTCCACGTCATCCATATCGTCTTCTGACAGCCGTTGGGCGATTTGGCTGCTGACCAGGGGCTCATCTGGCATCTGGGACCTGTTGGCCTTGGCAAGGCGCTCCAGAAAGGCCTTGGCTTCCTCTGTGCGCCCTTGGCTGAGCAGCCAGCGGCCCGACTCCGGGACCGCGAAGTACAGCAGGAGTGTGACTGCGTTGATGCAGCCGCATGCGATGAGGAGGTGCTGCCAAGCGGGGAGGCCAAAGCCCAAAGCAACCATCACGAACTCGCCAACCTACAGGCAGCAGGCAGCGATGCGCACAGCAGGGCATCAGCTTCTGCTCGACAGACAGGCAGCCATCATTCAGCTAGGTGGAGGTTGCTGTGCAGCGGCAGGCTGTGTGACCAACTGTGCTGGTGGGGTGCTGGTGTTGGCTTGCGACTCAGTGAATGGCATGGCCAGTACCTGCAACTCAGCAGCTGCAACACAACAAGAGCTGCACCAGTGATGACATCAATTGCGTTTGCGTTCCTCCACTTACGATGAAGAAGGCAAGGGCGCAGATGCTGGCAAGGCCCCTGCAGCACATACAAAAAGGCATGATGCAGCAGCAGGTTGCTTGATAGCGGATATCAGGCCGCACACGAAGTTGGGGGCTTTCACCCACGAGTAATTCGCTCGAGGAAGCGTGCTGAGCAGGTGTGCAAGCTGTGACAAACTGGCTGTGTTCAACCCCTCCACCCAAGGCGCAGGCAGCCCCGCACCTGTAGTTGGGCCCAACAGGTTCTGTGCTGAGCAAGAAGTTGCAGTGGCTCTGGCCAGCAGCCCCAAAGCCTGTCACGACTCGCAGGACGACAAACACCCAGTAGGAGGAGCCAGCCGCCAAGCTGGCAAACATGGCAGCGGCCACGATGGCTGTGGCAATGAACAGAGGCCGCCGCCGGCCCCAACGGTCGCAGAGGAAGCCAAAGGCGCCTGAGCCCACCAGGGCCCCGACAAACATCAGCTGCAGGGCGACACAAGACAGGCAGCTGGGCATTATGGTGAGGAACGGGGGTGGGGTCAAAAGCCCCAAATATGACCATTGCAATCAGTGCAGCTGATGTATGCATGCTGTGCGAAGCAAGTGGTTGGTGTTGCATAACAGTGTTGGTGTTGTTGTGAACTGTATGAGAAACCAATGACAGACAAGGTGCCGAATCGTGCTGGCCAACAACTCACCGAGTTTGTTACTTGGACCTTCCAAGCTTGGCCGCACACCAGGTCGAACCTTGCCACTAGGGTGTCTGCAGGCAATAACAGCACATGATGATAAGATGCTGCAGACGGATCTGCTGGTGCTGTTATGCTTGCACCAAAAGAGCTGAGAAAACGGACTGGGCATCTGGCTGCCCTGCCTGTTTGCATGGCTTACCCTGACTGGTCCAGTGCCAGCTGGCAGCTGGAAGGCTGCAAAAGTCCAGGTTGCTGGGTGCATCCTGCTGCCACACAGCCTTGCAGGCAGTGTCAGCAGGGTCATCGCATGCCCATTGATGCGTGGCCACTGGGTTTCCAGCTGCAAAGGTCCTGCGCACAGACATGGGAGGGGATCAGCCATGCTAAGAACGATGTCTTGTGAGTCACCACTGTGGGGCATGCTCAGAAGCACTCCAAAACCAGCTGGGGAAGCTGAGAGGTTGGCCACCCACCAGAAGAAGAAGGCTGTGGCATTAGCAATGAGGCACAGGCTCGAAGCGCACAGGATGAGCCATTGGCCCCTTCCGAACTGCCCCACACGCTTGCTCAACGCCTCATCAAACGTTAGAGCCATGGTACGGTATGTACAGTTACAGCAGCAGAATGTGGGAGCAAATCTTTCAGACTGAGGCCAGCCAGCAGGTGGCCGATGGTCGTTGAATATTGGCTGATTGAGAAACCGCGGATTCAGGCCCCGGGGGCCGCTAGAACGATCGTATATGCTTGCAGGCTTCAAGCGGGACAAACTGTTGGCAAGCAGACAGCGGCTGAAGGGCTTCGTGAACGATGTTCTAAGGACGTGAGTGTCTGAAAAAGAAGTATCACACACCATCACTTATCAGACGGCGTGATCGCGTAAACCCGCTGCTCCAAACCGCACCTGCGAATGCGTTCGTTGTGTTGTTGGATGAATTTCTTTGTCATCAAACTACTTCTTGAAGTTGACAGGCCGGCCAGCCAGACCACTAAAAAACAACAACCTTCTGCTGTCTCATCTGCTTTCCTTGCTGGCACACCCTTCTGTCTGGCTTTTTGGTTCACAGCAAGTGGGAAAGTGTGCTGTCTATCCAGTGTCACGGTTGCACCCAACGGCCCTGGGCTTAAGGCCACTTCAGACAGAGCCTGTGCTGCAATTCCGTAACACACTGTGCTGCATCGCCAACATGGCGACAGACTACCTGGAGAAGTATGTAGAGTCTGTGACAGACCTTCCAGCTCAGCTACAGCGAATGTTCAGGCTCATCAGGGACCTGGATGAGAAGTCTGCAAAGCTTCAGGTGGGTGACGCGGACCTCTGCATCCTCATGTCGTCACCCCTACCCAGCACTCTCTCTAAAGGTCCCTCACCATGACCCAACCTTGCAGGCAGACAGCAACGAGAAGTGCCGCAAGCAGCTGACAGCAGCAGCAGCTGGCACCAAGAGCCCTACTGGCAGCAACAAGCGGCCTCGCCTGTCTCCTGGTGCTGGCACTGCTGCTGACGAGCACTTGGTGGCAGAGATCACGCAGGGCCAGGCACAGCTGCTGAGCTGGGCGGAAGAGAAGGTGAGACGGCAGATCACCCACCCTTGCTGGTGGTGGAGCCTGTTTGCCAACACAGCCCCTTCAACCGCAGCATCAGGGATTGATGCCCTGCAGCGGCGGATGCCTGCTGTTGTCCCAGCACTACCACTATGTGATGGTAGTTCTGGAACAACAGCAGCGGGTGCCTGCTGTGGGATTACAGCAGGCACCCGCTGCTGCACGGCATCATTCCCTGATGCTGCGGTTGAAGGGGCTTTCTTTCAATTGACATCAGCTGTCGGTCCCTTGTGTGGGCTTCCGCAGCTGCCATGAGTGCTGTGCTGATCGTCCCTCTTGCGCTGTCCTGCACCCTTGACTGCACTCCTGTCCTTCCACCATGCAGATGCACATCGCATTCCAGGTGTACGATCTGGTTGACAAGCACATACGTGAGCTTGACGAGGACCTGAAGTCCTTTGCATCAGAGGTGGACACAGAGGCGCAGTCGATGGGCCTAGACGAGCAGGAGACAGCCTGCGACAGGCTCGGTATGGAGGGCGGCGCGCGCGTGCGGGGAGCAGCAGCAGCTGCTGCAGCAGCTGCAGCAGCAGGCCAGGGGCGGCAGAAGCGCAAGGCTACTGGCAGGCGCAAGGGCGCCGAGGCAGGTACGTGTTTAGGACTGTACCGGTAGCTTGGGACAAGGCAGCTGCTGCTATTCGAACGAGCGCACTGGAGCCCATGCATGGGCAGCGCTCTTGTGCCAACTGGCAGGCGTTCATATGCAATCGACATCACTAAGTGCCAGTTTCTGGGGTAGCAATGCCACAGCAGCATCAGTACAGCAGCGACAGGCAGTGCCTGATGCATGCCTGCAAACACAATGAGCTTGCATGACGTCTTAGGGCGCTCTGTCTAAGCTGGGTGTGGTCTGTTGCTGTGCTGTCTGCCTGTGTGCAGCGCTGGCTGATGCTGCAGCGGCAGCAACAGCAGCGGCGGCAGCGGCATTGGCAGCCGGGGGTGGCATGCAGCTGGATGTCGCCGCAGATGCGTCGCAGCCTCGCTACTGCCTGTGCCAGAATGTGTCATATGGCGAGATGGTGGCCTGCGACAACCCTGAGTGCCCCATCGAGTGGTTCCACTTTGTCTGTGTGGGCCTCACAGAACAGCCGAAGGGCAAGTGGTACTGCCCTGAGTGTGCGCCGCAATTCCAGCAGAAGCAGCATGGGCACGGACATGGACACGCTGGTCAGCAGCACATAATGCTTCAGTGAAGTGCCCTGTCGTATGTCTGCCTGACGTGTTGCAGTTTGTTTACGGTGTGCATAACTTGGTTGCAGAGCAAGGCTGCATTGCATGCATGTGCGCATGTTCTGGGGGTATGTCTTTTGTTCACAGGGAATGTGACTCCTTCACAGGGAATGTGAGGGAGTCACATGCAAGTTTGCGTAGCATGTGGCTGGCTGCTTGCAATGCAGAGGCCTCTGATGAGAAGCTGAAAGCAGCCTGAGATTATAGAAGTCTGCCTGTGTGACTGGCTTGCTCTGCTGGATAACAGCATGCTGCGCAATGTGTGAATGACTATGGTAACTCAACTTCTTGCAGTCGCTTTCTGTGGTTATGTTGCCCACCCTGTAAGCCCCTTTGATATCAGACAGCAACCCTGTACACAGCCCTATGCAGCTGGCAGCCATGACCACCCTCACCACAGCTTGACAACCCCTCTGCTCTCCTTCCAGAAAGTGGCCCTCCACCAGTACCATCCAATGCATGTAACAAATGGCTGCCAGTGGCATTGTCAACACATAGAACTCGCTTGTGCACTGCAACCACGTCAATTCCTTTCATGCTTGGTCAGCAGGGTGCAGCAGGACCCGAGAAGATCCCGCCACCAGCTAGCGTGCCTGCTGACGTGTTCTAGGGTTTGATACTGCCAGGCAATGTTTGCGCGCAACACCAGCATCAATCCCTCCAGCAAACTGAGGTTGGCAATTACACAGCAAGCCAAGTCCCTACTTCCTGAACAGACCAGCTACTGCAGCCCATACAGCTGGCTGAAAGGCGCCCTACAGCTGACTGCTGTGGCAGGCTTGCTGTCACTGCTGCTGCAGCAGCTACAGTCACTGCTGCGGCGGCAGCTGCTGTCTCCAGCTGCTGCGTCATCAGCTGCAGGTGCTTATGCGGCCTTGGGGGCGGGCTTGTCCTGCTGGGGCCTGCAGCAGTAACAGCAAAGGCATGCAGGGGTGCGCGTCAAAAAAGCTGCCACACCCACCAGAAACCAGCAACCTGGTCACCGGCTAGGACTGCACTATCACCACACCCTGCCACAACCAACTGCTCATCTGCATCCACAAACACTCCCGCCCTCCCCAACTCAATAGATGGAGGCATGGATGCTTCCCCTTCTCCACTAATGCATGTGTCGGGCAGGACCGGTTCACTGCCACTGCCCGCGATTGCAACCATCAGCCACCCTCCTGGGCTGCACAGCACGATTGTCATCATGCCAACTTGCTGCCATTCCCCAAGGCCCACAAACTTCAGCTCTGTCACGGCCAGCCATCACATATTACACGGCGATCAACTTTGTGGCAGCCTGTGCAAGTCCCATGTACAGGCTGCGTGCAACCCATGCATGCCAGGACAGCGCACAATCACCCCACAATCCACAACCCCAACCTCTGCAGGAACACAGCCCCAAGTAATGTTGCATAGTCGGGAGTCCTTACCTGAAGCGCTTTGGTGGCTCGCGGTTGCGCCTGTCCTTCCTGCTGCGCACACGCACCACCTTGCTGTGGATGGCTGCGCTCACGCAGTAGTACACCTTGCGGTAGATCTTTGGCAGCACATAGCCTGTGGCGCGAGCAGCAGATGCAGAGTACAAGCCGTCAGCAGGTGCTCGAGCAACTGGAGTTGCAGTCTACCCCAGCAGGCGAAGGGGACGCAGCTGCCTGTGGGTATATGCACCATCTGTGCTGACCGATCGACCCAGCAACATGCTGACAAGGACTGCTGCCTTAGCTCAACAGCAGCCGGGAGGACGCCCCCCTTCTGTCCCTCTCCGAAGGCCTTTTACCTATCAGACCCCGCGTGAGACCCTGTTGCACATGATGGCTGGCATCAACACAACGATGCAACTGCGCTATGCCGATCTGTACTGCTGATGCACCATGCTGCCCGGCCACCCCGGCTTAGCCCCAAGGGAAACAGCAGTCCATCGCAGCGACTGCCAAGAGTATACACTCCACGGCCTTGCTGCTGAGCCACAAAGGCTGGCAGTGCTGCTTGATGGCCTGCGCCCACAGCTGAACCCCAACCACCACTGCATGGCCTGCAGCGCCGCTGCTCAATCAGCAGGCACCAGCTGCTGTGGTAAGTGCCTAAGCTGCTTGTTTCTTCCGTCCTCAAGAGGTCGACGCTGTCCTTTGCTGCAGCCAGAGACTCCAGATCAGCTGCTGTTGTGACTGCTGCTCACCGTCGAAGACTGAGGAGTCCTGGATATCACGGATGGCTGAGGCATCCACGATGTTCCTGACAATGAAACGCTTGATGGCCTTGTCCTTAGGCACCATCACGCCAGAGGCCTCGCAGCGCACACGGCGCACCTGCACAAATCAGCAGCAACCTCAGTATTCCACTACTGCTGCTGCTCCAGGCGACCAGGCTGTGTAGCCAGCAGTGCCCAAGCCGCTTTGATCGCAAACTTACCAGGCCCCTGCCATGCTTGTTGCGTCCACCTGCAAAGCAAAACACGTAAGCAGGTAAGGACGCCTCCATCGCACCGCATCGTGGCCAGCTGCTGCACCAACGCACTGAGAGCAGCTCAGCAAGCTGCAAACCCGACAAGCGTTTCGTCCTTACTGTTCCTGCAAGACAAAACAAGAGCAAGGCGTCAGTTTCATGCCAGAGGTGCCCCACAGCAGCATAGAGGCCAAGGAGCTGGCGCGCACCTGCGCTTCTTCGTCATCTTTGCTTTCTAGAGGCAGGAAGGCTCGCTGCCGTCGACAAAAAGGGCCATTCAGGCTCCTGCAGCTGCTTCGAAGCAAGGCTGCTGGGGAAACCCGCAGGTTTCAGCAACGATAAGCGAAAGATGTCGTCTAATCACCAAAAAAACCGTTCAGGGATCTGAAGTTGGTGAAAAGGTCTGAATGCATGCACTGGTGCGGCTTGCACTGCCCCTTTGCTGCCCAGTTTGGGTGATCACAGTGGTGGTCTGGCAATTCATCGGATGTGTGAGTCAAAAGGCTGGACAGTTGTGATCTCTTCCACTCAAACTCTCTGTCTGATACTGCCACTCAACAGGCTGGGCTGGCCGGGAGGAAGACACCTTGACATGCATCCTGCGCCTTCCTTTGGGGATTGGACACCTCATGTACAGCTGACATGCAACGTTTGTGCAGCCTACGAACACTACTGCTGCGAACGACCAGTCTTTGGCAGGACAAAGGCTCTGAGGAAGGGATTGGGGTTCCTCCACCGCACGGGCGTGGGAGCATGAGGTTCAATGACGAAGCTGCTTCAGTCACACACATTGATGCAATGCTCACAGCAGACAGGTTCCCCGACACACCCACACCTCAACCACGCATTACACACCCACTAGGCCCGGGCCAGCTGCTGCCGGACACCGCCACTGCTGCTGCTGCTGACGCTGCTGCCACCCGCTCCCTTCACTAGCATCCCCCTCGGCATGCGCGCCCGTGCCTGCATGCGCTGCATTAGCGGCGCAATCAACTTGGGCTGCCTCCTCAGCACAACAGCAGCTGCAGCCTCATCATCCAGCTGCTGCACGCGCACGTTCAGGTGGCTGTAGCGCGTCTGCTGAATACTAGAGTAGCCCCTGCCCATGAAGTGGAGCCGCTTCTCCACCTTGCCCTTTGTGACGTATGCTTCCGCAACATACAGCTTTGAAGGGTCGCCGCCAACGCAGATTGCGTTGTTGCGTGCATTGGCGACAGCGTGCTTGACAAAGACTGCCGACTTTTTGGGGCTTGCCGACAGCTGCGCCATCGCATCGTCCACAGTTGTGCGGCGGATCTGGGCAAGTAAAGAGGGGTGGGGGAGGGAAGTGGCAGAAGGGATGGTTCAGGTGGCAGGAGGAATCAAACTCAGAGGAGACTGAGGCATGAGCGGGTTTTGTGCTTGCTGGCACATTGCGGACCAACAGCAGGTAGACAAACAGGCTGCTGCGCGAAGCCTCCAACCTGCAAGAGAGTTCTTGTGCTGCCAGAAACACCAATGCACACATGTGGACAAAACATGCAGTGGCAAGTGCAGCTATTCAATCACCCTGCACCAAATGAAGGCTTGACAGCTACCATGGCTGCCTTGTATTAGGCTTCCCAAGCCACTTCCTTGCTGCAGATCCCCCTCAGAAAGCACCAAGCCATTCCTGCACCCCAGCAGGCTGATTGTGTGCCTCACCATGCGCAGCACAAAGTCTATCTTCTTCCACCCGCACTTGAGGTTTTTGCGCCTGCACACCCCCACCACTGGCTTGGGGTCCGCTGCTGGGTTCAGGGCTGGTCCATGGTCGCTGCTTGTCTCCCCACCTTCTGCAGTTGCGTCTGCAGAGTATGCAACTGCAGCCTGCTGCGACGGCAAGCTGGAACTGCTGAAGAACCGCACGCTGACGGGTAGTAAGCTGCTGCTGTTGCCGAGGTGGGGGACGGCTGCGGGGCGGCTGTTATGCCAGGCCATCTGCGCAAGTGTGTGCTGCTGCTGCTGCTGCCAGTGGCTAACCCTGCTGCTGCTGCTGCTGCTGCTGCGGCTGGTGTGAAGCTCGGCTGGGCAGCTGCTGCATGCGGAGCTGTGCACTGGCTGCACCTGCACACACAAAAAGTGTTGATTAAAGCTCAGTGCCTTACATACACACTAGCCAGAGTGAGTACCCAAAGTGCCCTTACAGCTGTTGCAACCACAACTGCTGTTCTGATTATGGACTGCTGTCCGTAGGTGCAGGCGGTGTGGGCGGTGGCCCTGTCCTGAATCAGTGCTAAATGCGAATGTGCTTTGTCAGGACATGGGCATGCACTTTGAACAGCAATCACAGAATGAAGAGCTGCCCACACAATCACACCAGTAGACAGGCGCGTCACCCTCAGGCATGCTGCCTACCTGCTGCCAGACCTCCCAATGTGCTTGCTGCACAGCTGCAGCAGCCTGGGGCCCCATTGCTGGTACACCTAGCGAACCACCTGCATGAGAAGATGCAGATTAGGAAGGCACAATCCAGTTTGCACGGCTGATGAAATGCTACTGTCACTGTGTCTGCTGCTGCTCTTCAGCAGCCACTCACATTGGGCCCGCTGCGCCTGCTGCACAGCATCTGCTGCTATATGACGCTGTATCTGTAGTAACGATGCGACACCTCGTGCCAAGCGCTGCATTTTGGACTTTTGGACTGCTAGATCAAAATCGTCACAGAGAACCTTGAACTCACAGCCGCAAAGAAGCCCTCAGAAGATCACAGAAACTTGCATACAGTGATCTTGAGGCCGTGTTGGGGTTATGCTTCAGTGTAGTGCCTTGGTCTACCCAAGACCTGTCAAGGGCCCCCAGTTTGCGTATGTTACTGCTTGAAACATGATAACAGTTCTAAAATGTTATGTTTATTGTTTCTTGCGGATAAATTCTAGCTGAAGAGGGCCGCTAGGCTCGATCTTCATTGGATTGTGTGCCAACAGTGATCTGGCTCCATGGTCACCAAGTCCCTGACGCACTGACTGGAGGGGTTCAAGCTGTAGCTCAAGTAATGATCAGCTGCAGTTAGTTACACCACAACATCAGCATGCCTGGAGCAAGGCATGGCAGTGGCCAGGAGGTTTTGCGCCTGGAGACCGCTGGGCGGGTGGATGTAGCTCCCCTCCTGCCAGTAAGCTGTTCACATACAGCAGCAGCTCATTTCATGCCCACCTGTCAGGGTTGGCTTGACACTGATAGCCAACACCAGGCCGAGGACAGCGGCTGGTTGTGCTCGTGCCTGCGTCATACAACGCCATGTCGTGCTTTGTGTTGTGCGTATGATAGCCTGATGGGGCACATAAGTTACAGTGCCTATGTTCTGCTGCTGAAGGGACTCCTTTGCATGTTTGCTGGCCAAGTTGGGCTAGTGACAAAGTAGTGTTGTGCCTGTCTCACAGGTGGATGTTGCCAGGCTACCCCGTGGCCTGCATGCTCGCTGTGTGGCCTTCCATCCCACCCGTCCTCTGCTGGCTGTGGTGCGCAGCACATAACAGCACATAGCAGCAGCATAGAGCAACAGCGCGCAGCAGCGGCATGCAGCCACAGCGCACAGCAGGCCAACACTGCTCAACAATGTCACCATGAGCGTCACTGCAGCTATTGTTGTTCCCACGTCCAGTGGACCACTGGTAGTTGCAAGGGGAGCGGGCAGCACAGACACACAGTGATATGATAGGTGCAGCAGTGCTGGTAAAGTCCAGGGTAGTGTTGTGCATGGTATCGGGAGCATATGATGCTGTGTGTTTGTCAGGACACTCCTCCCTCAAGCCCGCCCCGCAATGGCGCTTTCTAACGCTGACAAAGCGAAACAACCGCTTCGTCTTAGTGCACTGCATCGACACACGTGCCTGCTGAAATGCTTGCAAGCCAGCTGCCATGCCCAAGTTGTTCAGTGAATGACGTGACCCTTGTGTCGTGCTGTCTGGCATCCTGCTGCTGCGCACAGGGTGTCGCCACCTGCATAGGCGGCTATGACTTGGTCAGTGGTGTGCGGCAGGGGCGTGTTGATGTCAAGTCACCCCCTATTGCCCTCATGTTCAGCAGAGACGGCTCTCTGCTGGTGGTGGCAACAGCGGTGGGTGCTCATGGCTCTAGGGCAGCTGCTGTACTGGGATGTTGATGTCTCATGTGTCTCTGCAGCGCAAACTGGTGCTCTGGCATTCCCCAGCTGACACACACCAATTGTGTGGCTGGTCCAGCTAAATCAGCGATGTACCTCAACGATGTCAACAGTACTGTTGGCTGTTTGCATATTGCAGCTGGCCATAAGCTGTATGTGACAAAGTTGAGGCTGTCTGCGTCCATATCAACACACATCTCCACACACACTGTCACTCACCCACCCTGCTGCTCTCCCTCTCGATAGCAATTGTCAGATGTCCATTCCAATGAACCTGCACACCGTCATGTCGTGTGTTGTTGTCCTGCAGGAGTGGCACATCTTTGGCATCAGCACCAGCACCTGGCGGCTGCGTGTGCTGGCCCCCATGAATGAACTGCGCAGTACGCCGCTGGACCACATCCTCATGGCAGTGACAGGGGTGAGCGGGGCACGGCTGCCGCAGCAGCAGTAGCGGCAGTGAATCACTGGCAGCAGTGGTGTCAGATCCAGCGGCAGCAACAAGGTTGGCGGTGCTAGGTTCAGCTGCCCAAAGCTGCAGGACAGTGTTCTTCACAGTGACGGTGGGAAGGGTGCGCAGCTCGTGAATGAGGCCAGATTGCATCCAGCAAGTTGCGGTCCGTGACAATAAGGTGTGCTTCTTGTGCGGCAGGAAGGGGTTGGAAGGTCAACCTGCAAAGCAACTGTGAAAGCCATAATGTTTGCCCTCATGATCATGTCAGTCACCTGCAACTGCCTACCTAAAAAAGCTGTGTCAACACTGATGTTTTCTAGTCAATGCCACCCTCCCACAACCACTGAGAGTGACCGGTTGACACTGGGTGGCGAGGTGACATTTACAAACTGCCACCTGCTGGGTGCTGCTGGGTGCTGCTGCTGCAGGGGCTGCGGCCACTGGTGTTCTTCACACGTGTTGGCAAGCCCAGCATCCGCATGGCTGTGTCACAAGGGGCAGGGGCAGAGAAGAAATCGGCGGACAAGTGAGTTGCCGGCGGCACTACTGCAGGCTGGGCGCTGCTGCACTTTTTCGGGGCGTCCTTGCAGTGGCCAGAAAGCAAGAGTTATTTGGTTTCCAGCCACGTGGGTGCCCCATACCCATGTCAGCATGTGGACGGAGTTGATTGCATTACCCAGTTACATGACACCCTAGTGGGTCTTGACTGATGCAGCTACATCAGCTGGGCTGCTTGGCCCGTGCTCAGCTCAGTGCAGGTAGATTGATAAGATAAATGATGCAATGTTGCGCCCTAAGCCCCATGGACGGACGCCCTGTGCCTGTACTGCACCGTCACTGCACATTGTTTTGGTCTGTTCTGTACATGTGTCTGATATGGGCAGCATACAGCATCCAATATCATCTACATCGGTTATTTGCCTTGCCTTATTTCACTGCCACCGCTGCTGCAAAAACCAAAATCCCCTGCAGGAAGCTGAAGTGGGGCATCAAGCTGAAGCTGGATGTCAACAAGGCAGTGGTGGGGCTGGCCGCCCACCCCACCTCCTCACAGCTGATGGTGCTTTATGAAGATGGAGCCCTGCGCGGTTATGTCATGGCCAGCAGCGGCCTGCAGTCAGCCTGGGGGGCATCCTACTTCCTGCCAGGTGCGGCTGGATGCATGCTATTTGTCGTGGAGTATTTTTAGGCATGCAGATTTTCTGCCCGACCTCGCCCTGCCGCGACTCACCTCCCCACCCGACCCACCCCACCCCACCCCTCCACCTCCCCCTAACTTTGCTTCTGCTGCAGGCGATGCATCTGTGATGAGTCGGCTGGTGTTACCCAGAACCCCCTACAGGTGCTGCCCCACCCCACCCACACCTCCACCCCCTTCACTGTACCTCTGCTTCCCTTCCCCTGCCCCCACCACCCCTGCTGCAGGTGATGCGTCTGTGATGAGTCGGCTGGTGATGACCCAGAACCCCCTGCAGGTTCTGCCCCACCCCTTCACTGAGGGCGGCTGCCTGCTGGCCGTGGGCGTTGGCTCCCCCAGCCTGATGCTGCTTGAGCTGATGGCTAAGGTGGACCCACAGGTGGTGCACAAGGCAGCAATGCCAGACCACATGCCGCTGCTGGGCATGGGGGTCCTGCAGGTGAGACGGGTTTTTGAGGGTTTGGAAATTGCTGGGCGCGGATCTTACGGCTTTACAAGTTGCCTGCAGGGCAATTGCAGAGCCGATTGAGGGTACTGGGGGTTTAGGCTACTGCAGATGCGGCTTGTGGTTCCCGGGGGAACCTCTACCCCAACCTTCAGCTTGTGTGCATGCTTGGCGTCACTGGGACCAGTGGTATGGAGGCTCACTGGGACCAGTGGTAGTGCACTGAGGTTATTGCCCCTGAGGCACTTGCTTGCGGTGCTTGGGCTGCCAGATTGCATGTGGATTAATGTGCAGCTGCTGGCTGGCTGTGTGTGTGGTGTGTGTGTGTGTGTGTGTGTGTGTGTGTGTGTGTGTGTGTGTGTGTGTGTGTGTGTGTGTGTGTGTGTGTGTGTGTTAAACACATGAGTTACAACCATGTGTGTGTGTGTGGGGGGGGGGGGGGCGGGCGATAAGGCAAAGGGTTCATAAGTGTGCCTGGCAGATTGCCAGCAACGTTGCTCCTCCCCCAATCAACCCAGCTCATCTGCTGTACTGACATGTGTGCTGGTGCTGTTTGTGTCTGCTGCTACATCTGCTTGTGTGTGTTGCGTGCTGCAGTCTCAGGCCGTCTTGTTTGCGTTCACCACCACACCAGACGGCCAACTCAAGGTCCTGGCCTGGCAAGCAAACAACACTGCAAGGGGTGAGAGTGGCCGCCGCAGCTCTACACCACAAACACCACTTGTGGTGGTTCCGCATGTCTGTACAGACATGTCTTACTGTGGCGCTTTGTGGCTAGTCAGTTGATGCCCTTCATGATGATGACAGATGACAGATCAGGACCCAACCCTGCCAGCTGGTGGCTAACAAAGTTGGTCCAAGGTTCACATGCTCAGTGGTTGCTCTTGCAATCTGCGCTGTGCCATGCATGTTGAATCACCACACCCGACCTCAGTGCGTGAAAGCAGCAGCATCACCTGCTGCTGTTGCACCAAAGCCTGGCTTAGTGGCGGCTCACCAAACTATGCAGCGCCATCAAGTTATAAGCCCACTGTTTTTTTTGGTGATACAGGAGTGGCGTGTGTGCCTATTCGTGTGGATGTCCCAGCACTAGATGAGGACCCTACTACAGCCTCAGCCACCGCAATAGCAGGGGCGGCCAAGGGCGGCGGTGCTGCTGGTGGCCCCAGCAGCTGGCATCAGCTGTGGGGAGCGGGGCCCTATCAGGATGTGCTGCCAAATGCAGCTGCAGGCAGCTTCCTGCTGGGTGAGTGAAGTGCTGCTGAGTTGGCGGGTCTGGAATTGTAGGATCTGAGGGTTTCTAAACCCTAAACCCTAATTGTGTGGACAGGCATCAGCAGGGCGATCTAACCATAGTGTATCAGCGGCATGGAGGCTGTACAGCAAGATGTCAGTGCATGCAAGGCAAGGTGAGTGGGATGCTGCAGAGTTGGCCGGGTTCGGCTTTTAGGATTGCTTCAGGTTGACTGTGTAGATGGGGTTCAGCAGGGCGATCTGGCTACAGTGTACCTGCAGCATGGAGGCTGCACAGCAAGATGTGACGGCATGCCAAGCAAGATGTGCTGAACTGACTGCTGCAGTTTAGAGATTGTGCACCAAAATCCCAACCCTGCTCTAGCTGGGTTGAAGCATGTCACAAGTCACTCACACGCGCACACCGCCCCCACCGCTGCCCCTGACCGGTCGCTCTCTTGGCTGTGTACAGACAAGCTGTTGGCTCCAGTGGTGCAGTCTGCTGTGCTGCACCCCACCCTGGGCTGTGTGGCTGTGCAGCGGGCGCCACCACCTGCATTGAGGCAGGCGGCCAACATCATGCAGGTCGGTTGGGGAGTGGGACTCGTTGCGGGTGGTTGAACAAAGCACTGCTACAAGCATAAAGGCCACTTTGAGGTTGCGGGGTTGGTGTCAAACATGCACACCACCTTATTTGCATATACGGCTTGTGGGGTTCTTGTAGCCCTCTGCTGGCTACGTCTTCACTGTTATATGTGCGTTGCCAGCTTCTCGTAATAACAAATTCAGCTGTTGGCTAGACTCCATGTGCTGAGCATATATATCCTCTCCTCCTATGTGGATGGCTTTGCAAGCTTCGTGCCCCACACTGTGCACCTATGTGCCCTCTGCAACCACAAACTTGCACACCAATGGAGATCCTATTCCACTGGCAGGGCCTAGCCCTCCCTCTGTCCTTACTGACTGTATCTACTGTGTTTTTGCCCGCAAAATCTCTGTTCCAAACGACACTCTGCACACCTGCAGCAACGTGTGGGGCTCATCAGTGCGCCCGAGGCTCTCATCAGCCGCCGCACTGCCAGCGTGCCCCTGCTGCGCCTGCTGAGGCCCAGCCTGGCTGCAGCGGCCTGGCCGGGGGCCAAGGTGGCGCCCATGCACACGGACGTTGGCTTCTGGCAGCCAGCCGCCGGGTGAGTGGCAGCAGCAGCGGCAGCAGCAGCAGCAGTAGATCTTGTGTAGGGGTTGTCAACATGCGTCTTTGTTTGAGTGTCTCAGCCTGCGGCTGCAGCAGCGTAGGTCTGGGTGTCGTGTTGTGTGTGTCGTGCTGCCAGCACGCAACACCAGGAGTCAGGCTTGAGCGCCCAAGGATGGGCTCAATGGGGTACACGCATCTGGTACTTCTGTGCTATCAGCATACCCAAGCCAGCCCATGTTTATGCTGTGCGTGTGTGCTGCACCCGCACTCACTATGGACGCCCCACACCAGCGGCCTCAAGTACAGCACAGCCACAGTGTCAGCACAGCTCTTGCAGCTTCACTGATATCCTTACCTCCTTATCATGTGCTGCTCCCCCACTGCTGCTGCCACAGGTTGGGCACCGCCAGCCTTCAGTTCCCCTGCCACCTTTTCTTCCTCTCCCCCGGCAAGCTATCAAAGTACAGCCTGGCCAGCAAGAGGAGCGGCTGCTTCGTCTCCCTGCCACCCATTGATGCCGCGGGAGCACCCCACGAGGCCAAGCACCTAGTGCACAGCCCCAGGCAGCATGCGTGGCTAGTGTTCTTCGAGCGGCGGCCTGTAGTGGGTCCTGAGGGGTCAGCAGCAGCAGCAGCAGCAGCAGCGGCTGACGGCAGCAGTGGCAGCAGTCACTTCACGCTGGTGCAGGATGCTGCTGCTGCTGGGCAGGCGACGTGGTTCCTGCCAGGTGCGTACGTCAGGCCCTTTTTTGGTGGCGCGTCATGGACTCCTTTTTTTGCCTGGGTGTGCGCATGCGCATTTGGCCAATGCATTTTGAAAAGCAGGCCGCCTGACAGATGTCTGGCAGTCATGACTCATGACGCATGAGCACACAGTAACGGGTGTTGGACCCGCTGGAGATGTGTATGATTTTGTGGCTGTTCTTACTCTGCAGGCCGCACGGGAGTGTTCATTGGTCCTCAGGACCTGTACTTCGCCATCCTGGGCAACAGCAGCAGCACAGTCAGTGTGTACCGCACACCAGGCTTCAAGGGCAAGAGTCACGCCCTGTACACCATAGACCTCGCTAAACCCTCCAGGTTTGGCTGCGGGCTGTTCCCGGGCCCTGCAGCCCTAGCTGCACCAAGGGTGGGTGCAGAAGCAGCAGCAGCCGCAGCTAAGAGAGCACAGGAAGCAGCTGATAAGGCAGCTGAGGAAGCAGCAGAAGCTGCACAGAAAGTAGCTGCGGATGCTGCCGGTTCAGAGGCTGCTGCTGCTGGTACTGACGGGAGTACTGCTGTAGCATCGAGCAGTGAGACACCGGCAGCTGTGCAGAGTCAGAGTGAGAAGCTGCACATCAGGCGCCCTGGTGAAACCTGGCGGCCTAGTGGGGATGACTCAGGAGATGAGTCAACAGGCGGTGACATGATGATCCCTGTGCTGGGGATAGGGGCAGCGTACCAGGGGCCTGTGGGCAAGGGCTTGGCGCAGCATGGGAGGGGTAAGCAGCAGCAGGGGCAGCAGCAGCATGGTGTGCTGGGGTTTGTGGACCATGCTACAGAGCAAGAGGAGGAGGCAACGGCGGGAGAGCGACACAGTGGGGGCGGTGTCATCATGTGGCACGCAGGTGGGTGGTTTGGTGGGATAGGTGGGAGGTGTGCATTGACAGAGAGGATGCTTGAGAGACCTGCATGCGATTATTGCACGTAGGATACATTGACAGTGTTGTGCGCTGCTGTGACCATCAACTGGCTCCACCTCAGCCTCCAAACTGCAACAGACGTGTTGCCAATCGCTCATTGCCCCTCGCCTGTCTACTTGCTTTGCGTGGCTGCAGCTGGTGACCGGTTGGTGATGGCGGGGCTGCCTGCTGCTGGGGTGCAGTACGCTGTGGGTGACGACAGCGATGACCCTGATGCTGCTGATGACGGTGACACAGCAGCACCAGACATGGGGCAGGTGGGCGGGGGGGGGGAGGGGGGAGCAGGTACATGAGAGATGGCGGGTGGGTTGAAAGGAAGTAGACAAAGTGGCTGCGCGCTGGTTGTTGGGGTAAAGGTATAGGTGGTGTCCTTATCTCAGTAACACGCTCCTTCAGGGAGTGACCATACACCAGCCCAGCACTTGAATTTTGCAAAGATGGAGTCAGCAAAGCCGTCAGTCAAGACAGCCCTGCCTCTCCTGTGTACGTCTGTCGACCGTTGCAGGTGACTGCTGAGCACAGCCTGCAGCTGCAGCCCATGGAGCGTGTTGTCACGGTGGCGTGGCAGAACACGCAGCAGGGCCAACCCCTGGAGCCATACCAGGCTGCAGCAGCCATCCTCACCACACAGGTATAGCATGTTGGGGGCATATGCATGAAAACGCTGGGTGTTTGGTATGCAAGAGCTGTGTAAATGGTGGTGGATGTGGGTGGGTAGTTGGCTTTGGAAGATTTGCGTTGCGCTTGAGTAGCACTGCGGCATGCCGTCAGACCTTTTCATCCACGAACACATTGTCATGGACTGGTGACCACTCTGAGAGCCCTGTCTGCTTTTGTTTGCTGCCTGTGTGCTGCGCTGCGCCTTCCTCTCAGCGCCTGCTGCTGGTATCGGGTGACCTGTCTGTTCTGGCCTCCATTGATGCCAGCTGTGGCAGTGTGGGGCTGTCACACGGCATCACCAGCCTTCTCTGGGTGGGCCCTGCCCTGCTGTATATGACGGCCGCTGGACAGGTGAGGGGTGACTGCAGCCCAATGCAAATGTGTGGACAGTACCGCTCAGGGAGGAAGGCAGCTCTTGTAACCCCTCCCTTCCCCCAAAACAGCCCAACACCACCACTCGAGGTGGAGGCAGGCCAGTACACAGATGTGTGGGCAATATTGATCAGCGAAGACCTTATACCCCCCCCAACAAACAAAACCCCAGCCCACCAGCACCACCCAGGGTGGCTGCACGCCAGTGCAGCCCTTGGCACTGAGGGTGGTGCAGAACGGACTTTTGTTATTTGTGCTTGTGGTGTGGGCCAGAGCAGGGCTGCTTGCCGAGGGTTCTTGGGCAGGACATGCTGTCAGCGTGTAAGACACTTACCTCAGCTAATTAGCTGAGGTACTTATAAGTATTACTCCAGGGCATGATACACTAGGGTGCCTGCTGCAATTAGTACAACCATGTGCTTGGCCTTGCGGGACAAGCGCTTTGGCCTTGCGGGACAAGTGCAGGCTTCAGAAGCACCGCGCAAAAGTGCACATACATGTTCAGCAGCGAATGGAAAAAAGCCAAATGCCTGCCTGGTTGCGCTGTTGTGGAATCGGTTGCTGTGCTTGTTGCCGGCTGCCGCAGGTGATGCAGCTGACGTGGACTGGTCAGACGCAGCTCATGGCCAGCGTTGCCGCCAACCCTCCTCCGCTGTTGGCTGGGGCTTTGGCTGACAGCCTGCTGCTGGTGCGGGCCAACTCAAGCACAGGGGAGCCAGAGGTGCGGTGGCATCAGAGGCTGTCACACGAGGATCGCTCTTGATGCCTTTTCTGGTGGTCCCTGCCTGTGCTGCTACAGCGTCAGTTGCAATCTCCTCGATTTGAGGCATTTGCCTGCCAGTTTCGGCAGGTTGAATGAAGCAGGTGCACAGGAACTGTATGAAGTGTCTGCATGCAGCAGGGCACTTCATAGGTGGTAGCGCAAGCACCTGAACTTCCCAACCCCCAGCGTTGGAGTTGGACACAAACAGTGATGCTGCCTCAAGCCTCCCGTCGTTTTGGCTGACGTTGGCTGTACCTGTGTGTGTGTGTGCTGACAGGTGACCAGCCGTGCTGTGGGCATCCTGCAGCCTCTTGTGCTGGGCTGGACCAGCCTGGCATCCAGTGGGCTGCTGCCTAAGGGACTCAACACAGCACGAGCAGCCCTGCAGGTGAGCAGCTCTTTGCAGAAGCAGTTGAGCAAAAGCAGTCGACAGCATCTGGTGATGGGTTGGCTTCCCGCTTTTGTTCGGCATGTGCTGCTGTGTCGCTGCTCAGGCAAGGGAGGTGAATCAGACTGCCGCCACAGGCATAAGGGCAACAGCACGTGTTGGCGAGTGGTGTGGTTTGGTGTGCTGGAACTGCGTTGGTGCTAGCCAACAGGCCCCACAGGCTGTTGCTGCCCTATGGCTGCAATATCATGTGCTGTATTGCCCTGTCTTGACGCGGGTCCTCTCGCTGCACACCCGTAATGTGCCTGTATGCCTGTACGCGTGTGTTACCATAAATGTGTACAGGTCACATGCAAGCAATTCTATCAGGCACGAACATAGGTTGACAAGGAAAAGTTTGTGCTGGTGCATGCAGGCGCTGTTGGAGGCTTTTGACGCCAGCAACGTGACAAGTGGGATGCTGTGGAGCCTCATCCAGGGCTGGTGTGGTGATGTGGCAGCAGCACTGGCAGCACATGCCACTGATGTGGAGCCGTCAGTGCAGCTGGCGGCAAACGCAGCAGCAGGCAGATGGTCAGCTGTGGTGAGTGAGGCCTTGAAGCAGCACCAGTGGACTTTGGTGCATGGATGGGATGCTGTAACACAGCAAGCAAGTCAGTCAGGAGTCTGCGTCTGCTGAGCGCGTCGTAAGCGTGTTCCAAGCTCACCTATGTAGGCATCTGGAACACGGTGGGGACGTGGCGACTGCTGCGGCGCAGTCACACACGTTCTCCCCCTTGACCAACGCGGTGTGCCTGGCACTCCGCATCATCTCTGTCACTCTATAGGCATCTGGATAGTGGTGCACCGCCGCTGCCTTCTTTGGAGCCGACACGGCTCATGTTGTGCTGCTCCATACAGCTTTTGCAACTGCCAGCGGTCTTTTCTGGACAGGGCGGGTGTGGCAGCAGCACGTGTGTTCAGCAGCGTGTGCGGCACCAATACCATGACTGGGTGCGGCCGGCTGCTGCTGTTGCTGGTGCTGGTGCTGCCAACAGCCTTTTCCGACAGGGTATGGCAGCAGCATGTGTTGCCGACAGCCTGTGCGGCACCAACGCGACGAGTGGGTGCGGTGGTGTTGCTGTTGTTGCTGGTGCTGCCTGCTGCAGGTGTCCTCCCTGCTAGCTGAGAGGGAGCGCAGCGTGTACTTCCCCGCCCCGGCGCCGCCAGGCAGTCAGCTGCACCACAAGCTGCTGGCAGCTGCTGCTGGAGCCATCATGCATGGGCAGTTCGGGGCAGCACAGGTGTGCGAGGAAATCCGCACATGTTTGTGCAACGCGCTCTCCCCTGTCGCAGCACGCAGTTTGTCTGGGCCCAGCATACATGTGCACACTGCATCCGGCTTGCCGAGCCCAGCAGACACCTCAAATCCATGTGGTCTTGTGGATTTTGGCAGCCCCTGTAAAAAGTGCTGTGCTATTGCTGATTGCTGATTGCTGATGTTGTGCTGCGCTGCGCTTGGCTGTGCTGTGCCTGCAGGAGTGCCTGGAGGCAGCTGGGGAGTGGGAGACGCTGATGGCTGTGTGCGTGAGCTGTGGTGACTTTGGAGCGCTGCGGAGCATGGCAGCAGGACTCAAGGTGAATGAAGCAACTGGCAGCCTAGGAAACACTGTCGGCTGCTGTGGCATTGCCTATAGGGTCGACGGGGCCAGCCACTGCTTGGTGAATGGTAGCAAGCTCTCCAATGCTTGCTCCATGGCTGTTGTTGACCGCGTGATGTCAATATCCTGTGCCTGGAGACATGGCAGCTCCACGCACTCATGACACTAGCCAGCATGGCAGTTGTTGGTCAGCCTGCCCAGCACGAGCTTTGCAGGCACGCGTGAGGTGTGTACAAAAACTCTTGCAAGCACAACAGTGGATGCACACGATCCCTGGACCTCCTCCTTGGGTCCTCCTGCACGCCAACACAAGCAGCCTCGCTGCCCTGCATGCTGACCGGAGGCTGAACTCTGTTGTTCCTGCATGCCTGCAGTCCGGTCCTGCAGCAGCAGCAGGGGGTGAGCAGGAGGCCGCTGACATTTGCCAACAAACCTTGTGACTGCCCTTGCGTTCTGTCCGTGTTGTACATGTGTGTGCCTGCAGTCTGGTCCTGCAGCAGCGGCGGGGGGTGAGCAGGAGGCCGCTGACATCGCCCGCCTTGCCAGGGCGCTGGTGGCAGCGTACGAGCGGGGCGGGCGTGCCTTTGCGCTCAACCGCATCGTGGGCGGCACCAACAACTGGCGGCTGAGGGCCAAGATGGCTGATGACTCATTCTTTAGTAATGCTGTGGACTGGAGTTTTGGAGGGCCAGGTAGGTGGTTGCCTTGGGCTGCCTGGGAATGCCTGGGAGAGCTTCTTGAACATGTGTTTGTTGGCCAGCAATTTCATCAACAGTACTCAAGCTAGCGTGTGTCTGATGGGTAGATAATGCTGCTGTCAGCTCCACAGGTGTAGCTAGGTTGAGGGTGCTACGCCTAGCAGTGTGCCGCAGTGCTAACTGTAGGTGATGCCTACAGACCTTGCACACAGCCGCCAGGTACATGTCACCGCAACACTTCTGGTTACGCTACAGTGAAGCGCAGCAAGTGAGGATAGAATCCCATCCGCTGCACCAGCAGGCCGCCACGGGCTGATGGGCTGTACCTTTCGTGTTGTGCTGCAGGCAAGCTCCCCTCCATGGGTACGAGCAGCTTCAACGCCCCAGCCGCCTTCATCCAGGAGGGTGACGTGGGCCCAGTGCCAATTGCTGACACGACAACACTGGGTGCCTACCTGGGGAATGCTGACCTCACAGCAATAGGAGATGCAGCAGCACTGGCGGCAGCAGCAGCTGGGGAGCTGTCGCCCGCCGCGAGAGCAGCAGGTAGGGAAAGCAGAGTGTATAATTGCTGTGCAGCTGAGCTCGGCTGTAGACTACAGAAACTTTACGTGTCAATGCATGTGACGCATGGGTTGTGTGGAATGCCTTGTGTGGACTGCTTGTTGATGCAATTGCCAGTGTGCTTGCGTCGCTGCAGAGGTGTTGGTTGAGTTTGCTGGTGCAGACCACTTAGCAGCCTGTCAGCTGGCTGCTTGAGGCACATTCTACAGCAACGAGCAGTGTGCCAGTATCAGACATGCATTCCCTATTGTTTCTGATGCCTGATGAGGACGCCACATGGGTGACTCAGCGTTGCAACTGTAGCACAAACCCTTTATTGGACAGCGGGAAGGGATATGTGTGTGTAAAGCAGGCATGGCGCTGTGGATGTCAGCGGTGTACATTGTGTGTGTGTTGTGCAGGCCTGCCTGGTGCTGCATCAGGTGAAGCAGACTTCCTGGCAAACCTTGACAACCTAGTGGCCCTCAGCAGCAGAGCAGGTGAGTCCACGTCTCTAACGTTGTGCTGTTTGATGTTGGCAACATGTCCCCAGTACCGGTTTGACATCACGGTACCACATTCGATGTGAGGTGCTGAAAGCGGGCAGCTGGCAGCAGGCAGAGGCCCCCATGAACGGCCCTGAAAGCAAGTGGTGCTGCTCAAGCTTTCAGGGATGGACTTGCAGGCTTGGCGCATGCTGTTGGGGGGCCAACAGCCCATGTGCAGCTGCGAGATTCTAGCTGTGAGCTTGTACCAGCACAGCACATCTGGGAACTCCTTGAGGGTCATGTGCCATTGGGCGGTTGTGTCGGCAGTGTTCCAAAGGTGTGCTGATGCATGTATCCCACTGTGTGCGTGCAGGTGATTCGGCCACAAAGGGTGGCATCAGGCGCAGCAGCACCAACTCCTCCATAGACAGTGACCTGGACGCAGACACAGCCGTGCCAGCAGGAGGGGCAGCAGGAGCTGGCACATCCTCTGGGGGAGCGCAGCCTGCTGGGGGGCAGGTAAGGAGGTTATTCAGGCGCAGGCGTCATCAGAAGGCTAGCAAGTTGGTTGGGAGCAGCTCTGGCGTTGTCGGTTCTGTTGGTGTTAGTACCATTGTGTGGGTTCCATCAAAACGTGAGCAGCCCTGCATAGTGGCCAAGGTGTGTGTCAAACAGGGGATGATGCGTATGCGGGTAACGGCCGCTGTCATGCTCATGACACACACACTGCATGGCGTTTGCTGCCGCTGCTGTGTGCTGGCCTTGTGCAGCGTGACCCCTTCAGCTTCAGTGATGATGATGATGAAGACGATGGCACAAGCTTTGGGTACAAGTTTAAGATACACATCAAGGCGCGCGAGGTGAGACGATGCCGCAACGCGCATGCAGGCATTGCTAGCTACGCCGCAGCGCCACCAACAACATCTTCAAGCAGTTACCTCCTAGGAGGGAGGATGTCTTAGGAGGGATGTGCTCAGCAGCAGCTATTGCGTGAGTCAACCAAACCCTAATGTGCAACCCGGTTACGCAATGCACACACTCTAACGGAGCTTGGTGTGTTGCTCTGTGCGTCAAATTGGGTGGTGTACAAACCCTGCCGACTCATGCTCTGACTGTGCCCCGCTGTCTGTCTCACTCCTGCGCTGCGTGGTGCCACAATGCAGGACGGCGACAACCCCGCTGCTGCAGGTGCCACTGGCGCCAGTGCTGCTGATCTGCGGGTGGCTGCCAGCAAACTCAAGAGCCTTGGTCCCCCAGGCACCCCTGTTAGCTCAACATTCAAGGAGCAGCTTGGCAAGCAGGGCAGGGCGGGGTGAGTTCAGTTTTGTGTTTGTTGGTGCAGTAGGTGCAGTAGGTCCACAAGACGCACTGGTAGCCAAGTCACTTTGACAGAAGTCTTCAAGAGTTGGCAGCTTGTTTGATGGCCTGCCTGCCTGCCACACTACAAGGCCCCTTACATTTTGGGAACAATCTGTGTCCACAGCTTGCAGCAAAACACCTACACACCACTTTGTCCAGTCATAGAGTTAGTGTCTGCATCACTTGGGCGTGCCCTGCCCAACACTTCTCAGCTAAACTCTTGCCCACACCTGCTGCATGCATCTACACCTTGTGCCTGCATCTTACACCTTACGTCTGTCCCTCACAACTTTTGCCTACATCTCACACCTTCTGTTTCCATCACACCTTCTGCCTGCATCTCACACCTGCTGCCTGCAACAAACACTTTTGGCCTGCATTACAGGCCTAGTGAGGATCAGTACGACCTCAGCTTCCTTGCCTCTAGCAAACCAGGTGCCAGCTCACCCTCACCCTCACCAGCAGCAGCAGGCGGCGGCCTCCCCCCCAGAGCCCCCAGCAGCGGTGGTGCAGCAGCAGCAGGTGCTGCCGCCGGCTTGTTCTCAACACCTGCCAAACGGCAGGACAGCTTCGATGCCATTGGTGAAATGTCTGGTATCAGGTCGAGCGGAGGCGGTTTGGGTGGCCCAGCAATGCGACCGAAGGCCAAACAGCAGCAGGCAGTGCCGATATCTGATGAGGACTTCTTCGCGGCTCTTGCACCAGCAATTGAGCCGGGGGCACAGCAAGCTGGTGGTGGCAGGAGCAGCGCTGTCGGTCCGTCTGGTGGGTCTCAGCAGCAGCAGCAGCAGCAGCAGCAGAGGCAGCAGAGGCAGCAGAGCCTTGGTGTGGGGAGACCTGGCGTGGTCAGTGGGTTTGGGGATGACGCGTTTGGTGGCCTGGCCGTTGGTGGGTCTGCAGCTGCTCCTGTGGCTGTGGTTGGTACCAGTGGTGTCGAAGACTTCTTTGCAGATTTTGGAGGCAGCAGCAGCAACACAACTGCTGTCAAGCCTCCACCACCAGTGCCGGCAGCAGCAGCAGCGGGGGCAAGTGCTGCGGGGCCATCCAAGGGCTTGCAGCCGCCGCCACCAGCAGCGGGCCCAACGGGGAGTTCAGCAGCAGCGGGGCCAACAGGCGGTGACGCGACAGCGCTGTACTTGCAAGGTGGGCGTCACCCAGCGTAGGGGTATCATACAGCGAGTGTAGTTTCTGTGGACATATGTGAAGCAAGCACCCGACGGCAACAGCACATCAGTTTGATGTTCATCTGCGTAGCTGTTTTTTTTTCGGCGATGTCAAGAAGGAAGGGGGTGTTGGCGTTGCAATTATAGGGCAGACCTGGCTGGCCGCATAGGCAGTCAAGAACCATGCACTGATAAACAGACTGCACCACCTCCCGTTCCTGCAGTCAGCCTCACTGTAACCTGTGCTTTCCTTGACAATGTACCAACTGTCAGTGTCAGCAGAGCTCCAGCATCACCACTTCTGTCGCTATTTCCCTGTATGCCTGCCCCACTGTCTGTCGCAGGTGTTGCTGCAATGGAGGCTGCCAACTGGGATGCTGCAGCCGCTGCCTTTGCTGGGTCCCTCACCACACTGGCCTCTGAGGCCCCCAGCAGCAGCAGGGCGGAACGTGCTAAGTTTGCAGCACAGTACCTTGCCGCTGTGATGCTGCTCAAGGCAGCTGGGGCAGACAGCTCAGCCAAGGGGGCTCGCTTGTACAGGTACGGTACCCTCATGAGCCCTTGGCTCGCTGGCTAGTGCTGAGGTTGGGACCCTGTCCCCAAAATACTGTACTGTACTGTACTGTATATGTGCCTGGGGAGGGGGGGGGCATGCTGGGGGGGGGGGCGGGGGGATAAGCAAGGGGGGGGGGCTCAGCATGAAGTTGGCTGTGCGCGTGATGCTGCTCAGGGCAGCTGGCGCAGACAGCTCATCCAAGGGGGCTCGCCTTTACAGGTACGGTGCAGGTGCATGTGTCGGGGAGGGCCCTGGGCACACTCGGGGGGGGGGGGGGGGGCTTGCTTGTACAGGGACGGTGCAGGTACATGTGTCGAAGAGGGCGTTGGGAACATTGGGGGGGGGGGGGGCTTGCTTGTACAGGGACGGTGCAGGTACATGTGTCGAAGAGGGCGTTGGGAACATTGGGGGGGGGGGGCTTGCTTGTACAGGTACGGTGCAGGTGCCTGGGGAGGGTGGTGGGCACACTGGAGGGGGGGGGGGGTGCGGGGGAGAGAAGGGGTGAGTGTGCTCAGCATGAGCTGGCTGTGCGCGTGGTGCTGCTGTGGGGTTAGCAGCTTGTGCAGGTGTGCCCTGATCAGTCTTGATGGTGGGTAAGTCATGGTTGGTAGGGGTCCATTGGGGGTTTGCGCTGAACGAACCACATGCAGTGTGTGGTATGCTGAGTTGTAGGGTGGGTGTAGCAGGAATATGTGTCTTTGCGCGCTTGGGTGGTGCCAGAAGCAGGCAGCACACTCCAGCAGGCTGGATTCCACTGTGCTGTGGCATTTGGCAATATTGTCACTGAGCTTTCTTGTTGTTTGCAGGTATGCTGCTGCCCTGAAGCTAGACGACCGCCACCGTGTTGCACTGGTGAAGGAGGCCGTCATACGCAACAAGCACGCAGGCAACTTTAGGTAAGCATCACTATGTCATGTTCCCTTGCTGGGCAGGGTAATGCTCAGCATAGTGATTGAACCTTCCTTGACTGGAAAGCAGACATGTCAAGTGCGATGCTGGATCCTCACCCCCCCCCCCCCCCAAAAAAAACAGCATCAGCCAACCCACTACTAAGCCTGCTGCCAGTGCTGACACTGAGCCAAGTAAATAATATCCAACCTCTTGGTATCTTTCTCAAACCACCGGCTCATGTCTGAACACGCAACCCTTCATGCTGCAGGTATGCCGCCGACCAGCTGACGTGGCTGGTGACCCTGTCCCTGGGCAGTGCCCCTATGGAGATAATGGCCAAGCTGCAGGAAGACATAGATGAGTGTGACCGCAAGGGTGGCCGCAACGCAGCCATAGACTCAGACGAGAATATTGATGACTGGGTGGCCCTGGTTGCAGCCGGCAGCAGCAAGCGGGATGTGGAGGAGGTGGTGCTGCCACTGCTGCAGCAGGTGTGAGGGGGCTGGGATGTCTTGTTGCATGTGTGCACATCACACGTGTGGTGCTGCTGCTGGTTGTGTGCGCTGCTGGCAGACATGTCAGGGTTCTGCCTTGCCAGAGCATGCAGGAGTGCATTGTTACCCAGGCCATCCTTAGGTTGGTGCACGTGGCTCAGCAAGGTACAGTCAGCTGCATGCCCGTTGGACATGTAGCGGGGCAAGTGGACCCCCTGCCCCTGCGCAGAGTTAAGATTTTGCCCAGAGTTCAAAGCATCCGCTTGTAAACGCCCCGCCGCCCAGTAACCCGCTCACAGAACTAGAGACCCTCATGGATAGAATCGGCGTGCAATTTGACGGTTTCAGACCTTGACATCGCACAACCAGCCAACAGATGTGAGGAGCGGAGCACACGAGTGCCAGAAGAGAGGAAGGCAGAGGGCTGTCCTGCCATTTTGCGTTGTATTGATGATGATTTGTGTCACATTGGGGTCTGTCAATCCAGACCATAAGCTGCCGACCAGTGGCAACCGGGGACACCAATCCATTATCCCCCCAAAAGTAACAAGGCGCCACCTATGACCTGCCATTTTCAGCATCTTGTCATCAGAACGATGATGATGATTAGTGTTACATTTGAGCCTGTCAATCCAGACCATAAGCTGCCGACCAGTGGCAACCGGGGACACCAATCTATTATCCCCCCAAAAGTAACAAGGCGCCACCTGAATCAGAATCAGAATGATGATGATGATTTGTGTTACATTGGGGCCTGTCAATCCAGACCATAAGCTGCCGACCAGTGGCAACCGGGGACACCAATCCATTATCCCCCCAAAAGTAACAAGGCGCCACCTATGACCTGCCTTTTTCAGCAAGTACCTGCGATACACACAGAGTTAACAGACATGCAAGAATGTGTGTGATTTGTTACAAGAGGCCCCGTCAATTCGGGACTTAAGCTGCCGACCATTGGCAACCGGGCACACCAATCCATTATGCCCCCCAAAGTAACATAGGCGCCACCAAAACTTCAGTCAGGTTCAGTGACAGGACGGTGGACACCTATGGGCACAACAAGGGTTTAGCAAGGGGCATGCATGCACATGACATGAAGCAAGCTAAGCACTGTCCATGGGCAAGGCATAGAGCATGGAATGATGCGGCCTTGTGGAAAGCACATGAACAGGAACTGTCCATGAGAAAGCACATGCACATACCACAAGCAAACACTGTATGCAGGCGACTCGGACCGCCCTGACACCTCTGACAGCAGGCAGCAGCATGCGCGCAACCTCAGCCCTGCCTGCAAGCACAACTGCTAACACTGCACCCCCTCATCCCACGCTGTTGAAAAATGTGTGCTCCAACCAGGACGCAAAAGGATGTGCACAGGGGAAGATGAGACAGCATTAGGCAGGGAATTTGGCTGATATGACTACAACTGCATCAAAACACACAGCTGGATGGAAAAGCATCAAACACAACCATCCCGCACCCTCATGGCTGCACAAATTTGCGCACAGCGGAAGCCTCCACCTGCTGCTGCAGGCAGCAACAAAGATGAGAAACAACCCTTCGCAAAGCATGATGCACCACCTGGGCTGTGGCAAGAATGTGTGTGTGTGATTTGTTACAAGAGGCCCCGTCAATTCGGGACTTAAACTGCCATTGGCAACCGGGCACACCAATCCATTATGCCCCCCAAAGTAACATAGGCGCCAGAAGAAGAAGAAGAAGAAGAAGAAGAGAGAAGAAGAAGAAGAAGAAGAAGAAGAAGAAGAAGAAGAAGAAGAAGAAGAAGAAGAAGGGGTTACAGGGCGACACACGCAGCTACGCTGCAACGACACCCAGCATCGGAAGGGAACCAAAGTCCTTTGCAGGACCTACAAGGCGCCACCAAAACTTCAGTCAGGTGTGTTGTGACAAAATCATCATGAATTGGCGTTTGAAAGACCAAAATGGTGACCAGCCGCTACCCTGAATTTGCGCGCGAATCGCTAAACCCTGGCAAATTTGACGTTTCATCTAAGGCAAAAATTCAACCTCGCATATTCCCAGGGGTCGTAGCTCAAATGGTAGAGCGCCCGCTTAGCATGCGGGAGGTAGGGGGATCGATGCCCTCCGACTCCATTTCTGTCGCTTGGCGCCGCACACGGTGCTTTTGTTTGTGCAAACACCGCAGATGAAGGAGGAGAATATTTATGCTGTCTGTCAAAGTGGTCATGCCTCCCACACGCTTGTCGGCGGCGTCAGCTTGGAGTGACTGCCAGTGCTTCACTGGCAGCACCCGACCAGCCGGAGCCAGGGGGTGTTTGCACAACCGGTGCACAGCACCCACACGTGTGTGGCTTCTCCTTTGGGGGATGTGTACAGCCTGCGCAAGCAGTCCCTGGCTGTGGCTGCTCCTCCTGCTTGTGCTGGGCTGGCTGAGCGCTCTAGAAAAAAATCAAATCAAAGTTACACCTGTAGCTATGAAACTCATTAGCTCCGAACCCTCCCTGCAAGTTGTCACAGTCAACAGGGTCGATTGAGGCAAAGGGGCAGCCAGGGACTGCTTGCGCAGGCTGTACACATACCCTGAACGAGAAATCACACGTTGATCATTGGCTGGATGCACTCCCTGTGTCTACACGTGTGGGTGCTGTGCACGGGTTGTGCAAACACCCCCTGGCTCCGGCTGGTCGGGTGCTGCCAGTGAAGCACTGGCAGTCACTCCAAGCTGACGCCACCGACAAGCGTGTGGGAGGCATGACCACTTTGACAGACAGCATAAATATTCTCCTCCTTCATCTGCGGTGTTTGCACAAACAAAAGCACCGTGTGCGGCGCCAAGCAACAATAATGGAGTCGGAGGGCATCGATCCCCCTACCTCCCGCATGCTAAGCGGGCGCTCTACCATTTGAGCTACGACCCCTGGACATTTGCGAGGCTGAATTTTTGCCTTACATGAAACGTTAAACTTGCCAGGGTTTAGCGATTCGCCTTGTTGCGCTGCCCGGACTGGATCACGGTGTAACACTTCTTCTTCTTCTTCGGACTGGCTACTGTCATCGCGTGTTTAGGTGCTGCCTGGCAGGCCGCGCGATGAGCATGTGTAAGGGCCATTGTATTGTGCGTCTGATTTGTTTTACGTTGCAGTAGTTGTTGGCTGTACTCGGTTCCTCAGTGTTGGTCAGTGGCTGGACAGCAGCAGCAGCAGTCAGCAGCAGTGGTGTGGGGGCAGTTGACCAAGCCCGGGATAGGGCCAGTGACAGGTTTGCGAACCAGCTGGTAGTCCGCCAGAGGGGGCTTCTGCTTTTTGCAGCGCTGGAACTGGTGCTGGAGCTGGAGGAAGGCTTGGCAGCATCAACAGCAGCAGTGTGGAGCAGCCTGCCTGGTCAGTGCACAGTTGCAGTGGTTCGGCCAGTGCGGGCGTCTGTGCCACGTGCTGGTCTCTTGTTCCCACGCTCGTGTTTTGAACTTTTCTGTTCCCCCCAGCAGCAGCACCGGGAGCAGGTGCCTTGCTTGCCATGGTTGTTCGCTTGTTGGGACAGCGTGTCACTGCATGCTTGGCTGCTCAGCAGGCCCCATGTGCTTCAATGGCCGCGCATTCCGACGCTTTATGCCTTGTACATGTTTGCATGTTGCCTAACCTTGTGTGTTGCAGGTGGTTCGCTGCTCTTGAGAAGGAGGTGGCGCCTTAAGTTGCATTGGAGGGACATGGTTTGGGTCCCTGAGCTTACATGGTGTGGGCTGGGTCTTTTGGGGATCTCAATGTAACGAACAATGAGTGAGTGAGTGAGTGAGTGCCTGGCAGCATCGAGCAGCGGTAGACGCAGCGCAGCAGCAGCTTCCAGCAGTCCCCGATGATCAGCAGCTCATCACTGACCTCTTGCAGCCTGCAGCCCTCTCTGACTTGCAGCAGCAGCATCAGGAGCAGGTCCAGCAGCGCCGGCAGGCGCTCACGCAGCTTGAGCAGCAGCAGCGGCAGCAGCAAGCCGCTGCTAAACTGGAGGAAGTGAAGCGGCAGGCAGTAGCCCGCTTTTGGGAGTTGTTGCAGGATTTTGTTGTGTTGCGTGTGGCTCCAGCGTCTTGGTTCCCCCAGCTGGCCCCTGACCACCCTTTTTTGCGGGTGAACAGTGATCTGTTGGGAGTTCACTGTGCTTCTCCAGCCTTGCCTGATGGTTGACTGCCTTGCATGTCTCCTGTTGTGCTTGGTGTTTCTGGTTGCTTTACCCTGTTAGCCGACGGGGCGGGGGCAGTGATGCATGTGCCAGCTTGGGTTGGGTCAGCTAGTCATGCTTGCATTGCCATGTCAGCTCTTGAACTGCCTGCTTGTCTGCGTCAGCATGTGCATGTGCGATCTTGGCCGCGCATCCGTTCGCTTTATGCCTTGTGCGTGTTTCATGCTAACACAGCTTGTGTGCCACAGGTGGTTGGGCTGTCTTGAGTAGGATTGGTGGCGCCTTGAGTTACAAGGGCGGGACATGGATTGGGTCCCGGGGCTTGCATCGGGTTGGCTGGGTCCTTGAGGCCTCTTTGTAACGAACACTGACTGACTGACTGCCTGGTGGTTGGGCTGTCTTGAGTAGGATTGGTGGCGCCTTGAGTTACAAGGGCGGGACATGGATTGGGTCCCGGGGCTTGCATCGGGTTGGCTGGGTCCTTGAGGCCTCTTTGTAACGAACACTGACTGACTGACTGCCGCACGCTGCTCTTGAGAAGGAGGTGGCGCCTTAAGTTGCATCGGAGGGACATGGTTTGGGTCCCTGAGCTTACATGGTGTGGGCTGGGTCTTTCGGGGATCTCAATGTAACGAACAATGAGTGAGTGAGTGCCGCACAAGGGTGTGTGGCGTGTGGTGTGCCTTGCAGCCATCAATGCTATGGACCCCGGGCACCTGTCTTGGGGGTGTGTATCGCAGCACAGCTGGAGCCTTTCTTCCACATTGTGTTCGAAGTGGTCGCCCCGGGGGCATGGGGGTGTGTGTTCGGCTTTGTACTGGTGGAAGCCCTCTTGTCTGTGTGGCTGGCTTTGTGGGGTTGAAGCCTTGCCTGTGGTCCCCTCCTTTCAGACAGTCTCCTCTGCAGACATCTATGGTGGCGGGTTCTCTCCTTTCCGTGCTGTCTGTTCCCGTCCTTGTGGGTCCTGCAAAGGACTTTGGTTCCCTTCCGATGCTGGGTGTCGTTGCAGCGTAGCTGCGTGTGTCGCCCTGTAACCCCTTCTTCAAAAAAAATGCTATGGACATGGGTCGGAAGGCAGCCAACTTTGCGGGTTTGCAGCAGCATCGAGCAGCGGTAGACGCAGCGCAGCAGCAGCTTCCAGCAGTCCCCGATGATCAGCAGCTCATCACTGACCTCTTGCAGCCTGCAGCCCTCTCTGACTTGCAGCAGCAGCATCAGGAGCAGGTCCAGCAGCGCCGGCAGGCGCTCACGCAGCTTGAGCAGCAGCAGCGGCAGCAGCAAGCCGCTGCTAAACTGGAGGAAGTGAAGCGGCAGGCAGTAGCCCGCTTTTGGGAGTTGTTGCAGGATTTTGTTGTGTTGCGTGTGGCCCCAGCGTCTTGGTTCCCCCAGCTGGCCCCTGACCACCCTTTTTTGCGGGTGAACAGTGATCTGTTGGGAGTTCACTGTGCTTCTCCAGCCTTGCCTGATGGTTGACTGCCTTGCATGTCTCCTGTTGTGCTTGGTGTTTCTGGTTGCTTTACCCTGTTAGCCGACGGGGCGGGGGCAGTGATGCATGTGCCAGCTTGGGTTGGGTCTGCTAGTCATGCTTGCATTGCCATGTCAGCTCTTGAACTGCCTGCTTGTCTGCGTCAGCATGTGCATGTGCGATCTTGGCCGCGCATCCGTTCGCTTTATGCCTTGTGCGTGTTTCATGCTAACACAGCTTGTGTGCCACAGGTGGTTGGGCTGTCTTGAGTAGGATTGGTGGCGCCTTGAGTTACAAGGGCGGGACATGGATTGGGTCCCGGGGCTTGCATCGGGTTGGCTGGGTCCTTGAGGCCTCTTTGTAACGAACACTGACTGACTGACTGCCGCTTGTGTGCCACAGGTGGTTGGGCTGTCTTGAGTAGGATTGGTGGCGCCTTGAGTTACAAGGGCGGGACATGGATTGGGTCCCGGGGCTTGCATCGGGTTGGCTGGGTCCTTGAGGCCTCTTTGTAACGAACACTGACTGACTGACTGACCTGCACAAGGGTGTGTGGCGTGTGGTGTGCCTTGCAGCCATCAATGCTATGGACAAGCTTTTGATGGTGGGGTTTGTCCGAACGGCCCCCTTCCGTACTGGTTGTGTCCATCCGCTGCTGGGTTCAGTTGCAACGTAGTTGCGTGCGAAACCCTTGTAACACCTTCATTCTAATGCTATGGACATGGGTCGGAAGGCAGCCAACTTTGCGGGTTTGCAGCAGCATCGAGGAGCGGTAGACGCAGCGCAGCAGCAGCTTCCAGCAGTCCCCGATGATCAGCAGCTCATCACTGACCTCTTGCAGCCTGCAGCCCTCTCTGACTTGCAGCAGCAGCATCAGGAGCAGGTCCAGCAGCGCCGGCAGGCGCTCACGCAGCTTGAGCAGCAGCAGCGGCAGCAGCAAGCCGCTGCTAAACTGGAGGAAGTGAAGCGGCAGGCAGTAGCCCGCTTTTGGGAGTTGTTGCAGGATTTTGTTGTGTTGCGTGTGGCTCCAGCGTCTTGGTTCCCCCAGCTGGCCCCTGACCACCCTTTTTTGCGGGTGAACAGTGATCTGTTGGGAGTTCACTGTGCTTCTCCAGCCTTGCCTGATGGTTGACTGCCTTGCATGTCTCCTGTTGTGCTTGGTGTTTCTGGTTGCTTTACCCTGTTAGCCGACGGGGCGGGGGCAGTGATGCATGTGCCAGCTTGGGTTGGGTCTGCTAGTCATGCTTGCATTGCCATGTCAGCTCTTGAACTGCCTGCTTGTCTGCGTCAGCATGTGCATGTGCGATCTTGGCCGCGCATCCGTTCGCTTTATGCCTTGTGCGTGTTTCATGCTAACACAGCTTGTGTGCCACAGGTGGTTGGGCTGTCTTGAGTAGGATTGGTGGCGCCTTGAGTTACAAGGGCGGGACATGGATTGGGTCCCGGGGCTTGCATCGGGTTGGCTGGGTCCTTGAGGCCTCTTTGTAACGAACACTGACTGAACACTGACTGACCGCGCAAATTCAGGGTAGCGGCTGGTCACCATTTTGGCCTTTCAAACGCCAATTCATGATGGTTTTGTTGTGACAGGTTGTTTTTTTTTCGCACCTTCCGTAGGGTCAATATAATGGTCTGAGGGCTGCAGGTGGGAGCGTCTTCCCCTACGGACCGCACAGGTCGATCCCAGTGTACCTTCGTCTGTATGGCCTGTGCTCAATCAGAGGACGCCCTGGAGCTTTGCAACGTTTTCTTTCCAATGTTTTTATTCAATACCCTGGTCTCCTGGCCAGGATGTCCACTCTCCGACATCGTCCAATGGTGCCATCGCTGATGATGGTTATCAACTCTGCACAGCAACTTTCTCCGGGGCGCGTGATGGACTTTTCAGGGCTGGTTGCCGGTTTACAGACTCAAACCGGGGGCAGCGTGCCCTTGGAGCAGTGGACGGTGACGTTCTATTTGTCAAGTCACATCGATGGTGCAGCAGTGGTGTGACGTGCTGGTTGTCTTCAAGGACGCAGGGACTGTTGTGTTCCGCAGCAGCTGTGCTTTCGGGGTTGTCATCATCCCCATTGTTGGCCCCTTGGCTTGGCAGGCCTGGGGAAGTGCCTTGGGAGGATGCCCATGCATGTTATGGGGCAGTTGCCCTTGTGGCATGCTGCCTACTTTGCCATGACTGGTCATGCATGACAGACGGTAGCACAGGCACAGCCAGGGTGGTGCCTCATGCTTTGCGAAGGGTTGTTTCTCATCTTTGTTGCTGCCTGCAGCAGCAAGTGGAGGCATCAGCTGTGCGCAAATTTGTGGTAGCCATGAGAGTGCGGGATGGTTGTGTTTGATGCTTTTCCATCCAGCTGTGTGTTTCGATGCAGTTGTAGTCATATCAGCCAAATTCCCTGCCTAATGCTGTCTCATCTTCCCCTATGCACATCCTTTTGCGTCCTGGTTGGAGCACACATTTTTCAACAGCGTGGGATGAGGGGGTGCAGTGTTAGCAGTTGTGCTTGCAGGCAGGGCTGAGGTTGCGTGCATGCTGCTACCTGCTGTCAGAGGTGTCAGGGCGGTCCGAGTCGCCTGCATACAGTGTTTGCTTGTGGTATGTGCATGTGCTTTCTCATGGACAGTTCCTGTTCATGTGCTTTCCACAAGGCCGCATCATTCCATGCTCTATGCCTTGCCCATGGACAGTGCTTAGCTTGCTTCATGTCATGTGCATGCATGCCCCTTGCTAAACCCTTGTTGTGCCCATAGGTGTCCACTGTCCTGTCACTGAACCTGACTGAAGTTTTGGTGGCGCCTATGTTACTTTGGGGGGCATAATGGATTGGTGTGCCCGGTTGCCAATGGTCGGCAGCTTAAGTCCCAAATTGACGGGGCCTCTTGTAACAAATCACACACACACACACACACACACACACACACACACACACACACACACACACACACACACACACACACACACACCACACACACACACACACACACACACACACACACACACACACACCACACACACACACACACACACACCACACACACACACACACACACACACACACACACACACACACACACACACACACACACACACACACACACACACACGACTAAATTGCTCTGTGTGTATCGCAGGTACTTGCTGAAAAAGGCAGGTCATAGGTGGCGCCTTGTTACTTTTGGGGGGATAATGGATTGGTGTCCCCGGTTGCCACTGGTCGGCAGCTTATGGTCTGGATTGACAGGCCCCAATGTAACACAAATCATCATCATCATCATCGTGCTTTTGTTAAGGCCTGCAGCACGCATGCGTTTTGCACAGCAACAGCAACAGCAACAGGATACTCCCGGGCATGAGCTGCAGACAGTCTTGTCTGCCACAGTTTTGGGAGTGTGCATTGGAGGTGATGGAGAGCAATCCTGGGACCGTAATGTTGAGGGTGTTATGTGTGCCCTCTCGCGTCTCTCGTGTTTGACGCAGCTCTCTGCTTTTGGAAGGGGACTGGCTGCTGCATCTTATGGTATATCCAAGTTGTTGTACTGTGCAGAGTTTGCTAACCCCCTTCTACTCAACAGTGTCAGCATTTGTCTGCAGCAGTGGCAAAGCTGGTGGATGGGGGGGGTGGCACCAGATACCCCAGGCCGTAGGTTTGCTGGGGTGAGTGCCACCCTCCTGCAGGGCAAGCCCAAGGTTGGAGGCTTCGGGGTTCTGCCTTGGCTACAGCACATTCGGGCTCGCCATGCTTGGTGGGCCGCAAAGTTTATTACTGCTCCTGCAGTATCCACTGAGCCGTGGGTGTTGTTGGGTAGAGCAATGTTGCGCCGGGCATGCCCATGGTGGGGGCCCCTTGCATGCTTGGATTGCTCGTGTGTAGATCAACGCCCTGACACAACTAATTATTCTGGCAACCCTGTGGCCCCCGTGCGCGGTGCTGGTGCAGTACCTGCCACTTTGCGGAGGTTATTAAAGGGTTTGCAAGCTTTGGGGCCGGCTCAGGTGTTGTCTTATCCACAAGGGCCTGCAGATGATGGTGCATCCGGTTCCACCTTGCACCTGCAACCTGGCCCTTGGTGTGCTGATGCCCCAATCTGGGGTAATCTGTTTACAGCAGTCCCCCACCGCTCTTATGGTAATGGGCCGAGGGGTTTGCAGGTGTTGCCACGCCCTAGGTACATCCACCCTCACCAAATGAGTGGTGGCTACTTGCGGGGTGTGTTGTCTACTGTGGGGGATGTGGTGCGTGCTGTTCGTGTTGTGGCGCCTTTGGCTGCCAGAGACCCATATCGGGGCCCTTGGGCGGATGCGGATAGTGAGATGGACGATCTCAACATGTTGTTGGCAGCCTTACCGCCCGGGTGGCGTCAGGCTGCTGAAGCAGCCACTTCTTCCACATCTGCTGTATTGGAAGCGTACCTGCAGTCGGATGGCTTGTCAGGCAGGACTTTTGAAAAGCCACCCACACAACAGGAATTGCAGGTTGAGAGTGACATGGCAGCATGTATGGGTTGGAAAATTGGTAGGCGTGTCCCGGTCACTCTTGGTGCATTCACTGTCAAGTTGGGTACAGAGCTTCAATTACGGCCCTTGAACTCTTTGCGCGAGTCGTATCAGGTGGATTTTGTGGATGAGTTTGCTCCTTTGTTGGATGGGGCAACCCTGATGCAATGAGCGTGCATCTTGGTGCTGTGAATGCTGCTCAACGCCAGCTTTGGCGTGTGCGGTGGGATAATAGCTTTAAGGAGGTGTATTGGCGCCTGGTTTTGAATGGCTTGGCCTGTGGTGAGCGGTTACACCAGGAGGCGGGTGAGTGGGTGTGTGGCGCTAGGCCTACTGGCCTACCCGCAGGTCGCCGTCATCATTATTGGGATTGCCCTGTGGCTCAGTCGGTGGTCGAGGCATTGACGCAGCAGTTGCCGGGTGGGTGGTGTTGTGGTGCTTTGAGGCCGTGGCATGTGTTGCTCATGGAGCGGCCTAGAGGTGTATCTACTGCTTGCACCCTGCACAAGGGTTTGTGGCAGGTTGTTTGCCTTGCTGCTATCAATGCCATGGACTTGGGCCGTAGAGCAGCGTGCCAGATTGGTGTGCAGCAGAAAAAGCAGCGTGCAGCTACAGCCGCAGCCCTCAGGGCTGCTGCGGTACAGGTCCCACATGGCCAACTGCACATCACTGACATTTTTCAGCCTGCACCTCTAACCCCTACTCAGCAACAGCATCAGCAACAGATACGGCAGCGTCAACAGTTGCTTTTGCAGCAGCAACAACAGCAGCAGCAAGAGGCTGCTGCTGCTCAGTTGGCTGAGGTTCAGCAGCAAGCAGTGTCCTACTTTTGGGAGCTATTGGAGGATTTTGTGGCCCTAGAGGCAGCCCCCAAGTCCTGGTTCCCTCAGGTCTCCCCTAGCCACCCACTTCTGTGTGTGTCTGGAGAATCGACCTTGAGTGTTCACCGTGTTGTTGTTGTGCCAGCAGTTGACTGATTCTCTGTTGACATTTGCCCCTGTTTCCTTGTTCATCTGTTGCTTATACCAATATGTTTTGGCTAATGAAGTTGAGGAGGCAGTGTCAATGTGTACTTGTCTTGCTTGCATTTTGCACAGCTTTGCTGCACTCTTACTTGTACATGCTCAGTGTGAGCACTGGACAGCAAGAGCCTGTCACTGAGTCATGCTTGCCATGTTCATGTGCGCTTCACAAGGCCGCATCTTTCCATGCTCGATGCCTTGCACATGCTTGCATGTCAGTTAACTCTGTGTGTATCGCAGGTACTTGCTGAAAAAGGCAGGTCATAGGTGGCGCCTTGTTACTTTTGGGGGGATAATGGATTGGTGTCCCCGGTTGCCACTGGTCGGCAGCTTATGGTCTGCATTGACAGGCCCCAATGTAACACAAATCATCATCATCATCACTGTCCTGTCACTGAACCTGACTGAAGTTCTGGTGGCGCCTATGTTACTTTGGGGGGCATAATGGATTGGTGTGCCCGGTTGCCAATGGTCCCGAATTGACGGGGCCTCTTGTAACAAATCACACACACACACACACACACAACACACACACACGAAAAAGGCAGGTCATAGGTGGCGCCTTGTTACTTTTGGGGGGATAATGGATTGGTGTCCCCGGTTGCCACTGGTCGGCAGCTTATGGTCTGGATTGACAGGCCCCAATGTAACACAAATCATCATCATCATTCTTGACCGTGAACTCTTTGCACAAGTCGTATCAGGTGGATTTTGTGGATGAGTTTGCTCCTTTGTTGGATAGGGGCAACCCTGATGCAATGAGCGTGCATGTTGGTGCCGTGAATGCTGCTCAACGCCAGCTTTGGCGTGTGCGGTGGGATAATAGCTTTAAGGAGGTGTATTGGCGCCTGGTTTTGAATGGCTTGGCCTGTGGTGAGCGGTTACACCAGGAGGCGGGTGAGTGGGTGTGTGGCGCTAGGCCTACTGGCCTACCCGCAGGTCGCCGTCATCATTATTGGGATTGCCCTGTGGCTCAGTCGGTGGTCGAGGCATTGACGCAGCAGTTGCCGGGTGGGTGGTGTTGTGGTGCTTTGAGGCCGTGGCATGTGTTGCTCATGGAGCGGCCTAGAGGTGTATCTACTGCTTGCACCCTGCATAAGGGTGTGTGGCAGGTTGTTTGCCTTGCTGCTATTAATGCCATGGACTTGGGCCGTAGAGCAGCGTGCCAGATTGGTGTGCAGCAGAAAAAGCAGCGTGCAGCAACAGCCGCAGCCCTCAGGGCTGCTGAGGTACGGGTTCCACACGGCCAACTGCGCATCACTGACATTTTTCAGCCTGCACCTCTAACCCCTACTCAGCAACAGCATCAGCAACAGATACGGCAGCGTCAACAGTTGCTTTTGCAGCAGCAACAACAGCAGCAGCAAGAGGCTGCTGCTGCTCAGTTGGCTGAGGTTCAGCAGCAAGCAGTGTCCTACTTTTGGGAGCTATTGGAGGATTTTGTGGCCCTAGAGGCAGCCCCCAAGTCCTGGTTCCCTCAGGTCTCCCCTAGCCACCCCTTTCTGTGTGTGTCTGGGGATTCGACCTTGAGTGTTCACCGTGTTGTTGTTGTGCCAGCAGTTGATTGATTCTCTGTTGACATTTGCCCCTGTTTCCTTGTTCATCTGTGCTTACACCAATATGTTTTGGCTAATGAAGTTGAGGAGGCAGTGTCAATGTGTACTTGTCTTGCTTGCATTTTTCACAGCCTTGCTGCACTCTTACTTGTACACGCTCACACTGGACAGCAAGAGCCTGTCACTGAGTCATGCTTGCCATGTTCATGTGCGTTTCACAAGGCCGCATCTTTCCATGCTCGATGCCTTGCACATGCTTGCATGTCTGTTAACTCTGTGTGTATCGCAGGTACTTGCTGAAAAAGGCAGGCCATAGGTGGCGCCTTGTTACTTTTGGGGGGATAATGGATTGGTGTCCCCAGTTGCCGCTGGTCGGCAGCTTATGGTCTGGATTGACAGGCCCCAATGTGACACAAATCATCATCATCATCGCACTCTTACTTGTACACGCTCACACTGGACAGCAAGAGCCTGTCACTGAGTCATGCTTGCCATGTTCATGTGCGTTTCACAAGGCCGCATCTTTCCATGCTCGATGCCCTGCACATGCTTGCATGTCTGTTAACTCTGTGTGTATCGCAGGTACTTGCAGGTCATAGGTGGCGCCTTGTTACTTTTGAAAAAGGCAGGTCATAGGTGGCGCCTTGTTACTTTTGGGGGGATAATGGATCGGTGTCCCCAGTTGCCACTGGTCGGCAGCTTATGGTCTGGATTGACAGGCCCCAATGTAACACAAATCATCATCAACGTCGCGTATGGTCTGGATTGACAGGCCCCATTGTAACACAAATCATCATCATCATCGCGTTGAGGAGGCAGTGTGAATGTGTACTTGTCTTGCTTGCATTTTGCACAGCCTTGCTGCACTCTTACTTGTACACGCTCACACTGGACAGCAAGAGCCTGTCACTGAGTCATGCTTGCCATGTTCATGTGCGTTTCACAAGGCCGCATCTTTCCATGCTCGATGCCTTGCACATGCTTGCATGTCTGTTAACTCTGTGTGTATCGCAGGTACCTGCTGAAAAAGGCAGGTCATAGGTGGCGCCTTGTTGCTTTTGGGGGATAATGGATTGGTGTCCCCAGTTGCCACTGGTCGGCGGCTTATGGTCTGGATTGACAGGCCCCAATATAACACAAATCATCATCATCATCGCGTTTACAGCAGCAGCAGCAGCAGCAGCAGCAGCTTTGGCTGGATCAGCAGCAGTCCGCTGAGTCAGCAGGCAGGTGCTGGTGTGCAGCAGCAGTGGCAGCAGAACACAGGCAAGGGCCGTGCAGTGGCCTTGGGCCTGGTTGTAGGGGGCAGTGTTGCTGGCCTGTGAACGGTGCAGGTGCTTGGGCGCGCTGACTTGGGGCAGCCCGGTATACAAAGGTGTCGCTCTGACACCCCGGGCACCTGTCTTGGGGGTGTGTATCGCAACACAGCTAGAGCCTTTCTTCCACATTGTGTTCGAAGTGGTCGCCCCGGGGGCATGGGGGTGTGTGTTCAGCTTGGTACTGGTGGAATCCCTCTTGTCTGTGTGGCTGGCTTTGTGGGGTTGAAGCCTTGCCTGTGGTCCCCTCCTTTCAGACAGTCTCCTCTGCAGACATCTATGGTGGCGGGTTCTCTCCTTTCCGTGCTGTTTGTTCCCGTCCTTGTAGGTCCTGCAAAGGACTTTGATTCCATTCCGATGCTGGGTGTCGTTGCAGCGTAGCTGCGTGTGTCGCCCTGTAACCCCTTCTTCTTCTTCTGAGGTTCAGCAGCAAGCAGTGAGTCACTTTTGGGAGCTTTTGGAGGATTTTGTAGCCCTACAGGCAGCCCCCAAGTCCTGGTTCCCTCAGATCCCACCCAGCCACCCCTTCTTGCGTGTGACTGGGGACTCGATCTTGAGTGTTCACCGTGTTGCTATTGTACCAGGAGCTGATTGAGTTTCTGGTTGGCATGTCCCCTGTTCTTTGTGCACATGATGCTTTTCACATTTAAGCTTGGCCACAGAAGTTAAGGTGGCAGTGTGGATTTGTGCATGCTTTGCTTGCTTGTTGCACAGCCTCGCTGCATTTGCTACATGTCCATCTCCACACTGAAACAGCAGTGGCCTGTCACTCAGTCATGCGTGTTCATGTTCATGTGCGTTCCACAAGGCCGCATCTTTCAATGCTGTATGCCTTGCACATGCTTGCATGTCTTATATATATATATTTAAGGGCCTCATTGAGAGACGGAAAATAAAAATAAAATTCTGTGCTGTTTGTTGTCGACAGAAAAACAAAAAACAAGGCTCCCATGACAAAAATAAAAAAGGTATGGGGGAATAGCACGCACAGGCTTTGCTGTGCATGTGTAGTGTTGTTGCGAACCCGGTGGGTGGGGGGGGGGTAAACTACCATACTATGGTAGTTTATATCATATCAGCATCTATGATAGATGCTGGTGGCAGTGCTTGAACGAGCGTGCATGGATGGGACAACCCACACATAAGTAGAAAAAAGAAAGGAGGGGAGACTGACTGCACACGATAAGTAACGAGGCCGAACAGGTTACAAGCATCTCCCAGGTGCAGCATGAGATGTGCCTTTGGGTAATGGCAATCTGGTACAGCTGCTGCTGCAGCAGCACAGGTGAGCCACTTCTGCACGCGGACGCGATAGACTGTCCAGTTAGTGCTGACGTCAAATTTAGGCCCTGGGTGTGGGATTGCGTGCTCTGCGGGGCGCTGCCTGGGCGCAACCGGCTGCTGCATGGGAGAGATCGAGGGCTGAGGGGGCCGGGTGCGTGTGCAGGCTCATCGCCGATGGGGACAGGCAAATGCATTGCAACAAGCATGTTATCCTCATGAGAAAGGCGTAGGAACTGATCAATGAAACGATCACATAGGGCCCCACTCCTGTCATCCCTGTCCGCGTCAGCACAACCGTCCTCCATGCTATCGTCCTGTGGGGCCTGTGAGTCTGGCAAGCTCCCCCAATGTCGTCTGCATTAACTGGTCAAGTGTTTCCATTCCGTCATCATGCAAGGGTGAAGCCGGCATGTCGCTGAAATCGTCCGACAAGGATGGATCGATGTGCTCCGGCACCAATGAAGTGAACTGAGCGTACTGTGGACTGCAGCATGACAAGTGCAATATAATTGTATCGGAACTGGTCCTTGAATCCTACTTACGCCCCAGCACCACTCCTCGACCGTGGGACAAACCCTTAACCCCAAAAGGCCCAGAATTGCCCTGGCTGGAGCCATCTGTAGATCTGTTTCCCTTGTAGCTTGACGTATGTGCAGTAGGATGTGGCGCAAGCTCCAGATGGAAGGGCCATGAACACTATTGATGCAGTTGGCTCAGGCAGTCCAGCACATATTTGCCGCCGCTCGACACTGCGACACCCTTACATCTGCGCGCATTCACCCCCAGCTGGTGCATCTGGTTTGCTAGGTCATGCAAGCGGAAGGCGGGCAGTTTGGTGAATGCGTACAACCATTCTCACAGCAGTCACAGATAGGTGTGAAATGTGACCCAGTTCAACAGTTCACTACACCAGCCGATGCCAGACCCGGCTTGGCAGGCTGGGGTGGGGCTTACGTTTCTGCTAGCTGCCGGCTCAGCGCATTGTGAAGGACAGCCACACCACATTTTATTTTGCGTCTTTGCCCGCGCGCTCATTAACTCTGTGTGTCTTTGCAGGTACTGCTGAGATATGCAGGTCGGTGGCGCTTTGTTAATTTTGGGGGATAATGGACTGGTGTCCCCGGTTGCCAATGGTCGGCAGCTTATGGCCTGAACTGACAGGCCCCATGTAACACAACTACTACTACAAAAAACTGCGCGGGCTAACTCTGTGTGTCTTTGCAGGTACTTGCTGAAAAATGCAGGTCGGTGGCGCTTTGTTACTTTTGGGGGGATGATGGATTGGTGTCCCCGGTTGCCAATGGTCAGCTTATGGCCTGAACTGACAGGCCCCATGTAACACAACTACTACTACTGCGCGGGCCTCTTTGTAACGAACACTGACTGCCTGACCGCACAAAATACGGCAGCAGCTGGTCACCATTTTGGCCTCCCAACCGCCTATTTATGATGCTGTTGTTACTGTGATGTCCTCGGCTGCCACTGGTCGGCAGCTGCTGGTCTGAATTGACAGACCCCAATGTAACACAAATAATCATCATCATTCAATGGCAAAATGGCAAGACAGCCCTCTGCCTTGCTCTCTTCTGGCACTCCCCTCCTGGGCTGAGTCAACATGCAATGGAACACACACACGCCTGAAGCTTCCAAGTCAGCGGGCTGAAGCACTGAGCCTTTTGAACAGCAGCCACTCAATGCAGGGCCGCCACGGTTGCACAACATCCCAGTGGCAGTCCCACTCCCAGCAAACAATGGACGCGATCCAGACAACTCGGCACACCCGGCCACCACATCCTGACACACCCACACCCCGGGGGGGGGGGGGTGTCTGCCTTGCACAGGGCAAAGCGCCTTGGCATCCCTTGCACAGCGCTAAACACTCTCAACAAACCCCAAGGAAACAGTGCGTGTTTTGCAAGCACCAGTTGTTAGCAACGGCTGCCAGTGTGACGGTTGTCCTTCCTGCATCACAGTTGAGGCATGCAACGCTGACACCAGCAAAGTGTTCGGCAGCAAGTCCACAAACCAGAACCATACCACTCTGAACAAGAACCAGCTTATGCAGCTAAATAAAAAACGACAGGAGATTCTTACAGCACTCTACGACAGCACTAAACCAGAATACATACATTCACGACCACACAACAGGGCTCACACTGCACATAAAAAACACCAAGTTCTGTGCAACAGCGACTCCAGACCCTCAGCCCCGGATATCCTTCTCGAACTTATCCAGCCGCTGCACCCGCTTGAAGTTCAGCAGCACAAACACGCCAAACACAGCGGACAGTGCATAGCACAGCCCTGCAGGCCCCTCCAGGCCGCCATGCAGAGCCAGCTGGGTGCCCACATCCAACAGCCCCACTGCTGCTATGGTGTTGACGGTTGCCACCTGCATAACGCCTGCACGCCGGGCGGCACGCTCCCCTTCCAACACGCGGACCCTGCGGAGTTGCAGTGCATGAAACAAGGTGTCAGACGGTGTAATAATAACACGGGAGGCGGTTGCGGTTGCGGCTGCTCATGTGGGCTCAAAATTGCACTGCACAGCTGACGTGACAGCCTGCAGGGTGATGGATCAAACATGCTGTGCTTGCGATGTCAGCACACCTGAGTTTGAGGTTGCCTGTTTCCAGCTGTTCAAGGGTGTTATCGATGCGCCGCACACGCAGCGGCATTGCAGCAGCTGCTTGCGTCACCTGCAGCGCACAAACAGCACACCCGCAGACGTGTCAGTCCCCAACCAATACGTAGCCTGCACGTCTGCTGGCGGCAACGATTGCCTCATGATCCCAGCTGCTGGAGGGCCAGGAAAAAGACCCTGAGTTGCCGGAGTCAACTCCATTGATTGCTATGTAGTCCAGGCCAGTTCGGCCTCAGGCCGCTTGTCAGCCGCCCCACATTCGTCACAGCGGCGCCTCACCTCCGTGGCCTGCTGCTGCAGCTGCTCAATGATGAAGCCCTGCTGCTGACCGTCCTGCAGCTGCAGCAGCTCCTGAGCATATGGCGTGGCAACCTCACTGAAGTTGTAGGAGGGGTTCAGCGTCTTGCCAATACCCTGCAGGTGCAAAAAAAACACGCAAGCACATGGTAGGCAGATGTGACAGCATCATCATCATTACACATGTCTCTGGCCAGGTTCATTGCGCATGCAGCATGCTGCTAGCAGCAAATCGACCTTGGTGTTAGACAAGCAAGACACCACCAGGCGACCAGTGACCTAGGACACTAGATAGCCTGTGCCGGTTACGGCCACAATGCAGGCATACAAAGGGCAAAAGAAGCAGCAGCGCTGAAACGGGCTGCTGGAGACCACCCCACACATGCTGCTGTGTGCTTTCAAAACCAAACTATTGTAGTGGGATTCCCAAGGACCTGTAATCAGCAAGTCGCTTTGAGACAGCAACATAGAAAAAAACGCACCGCCCCCCCCCCCCAAGCACACATGCATCAGGCTCCCCACTTCTGTTGTGGTGAGTTGACAGGCTTGTGTAGGGCACTTTGGGCCTGCAGGTGAGTCCTTACAGAGATTGTAACCACAGCATGATATAATTGGCAGCAGGCACAGCAGTGCAGACACTGGGGCACTGGGGCACACTGCCAAGCCATGATCGCCCTGAGGCTGCAATGCCAAACAGTTGCCTGTCGTTCAATGAGCCCAGTGGGCTCTCCACCCCTCACCTCTAGAGTGCTGAAGGCACGCAGCACAAAGGTGAAGGTGGCAGGGAACCTGAAGGGCTGGTCCAGGGCAATGGCAAACAAGTCCTCACCAATTGCCTGGTGCAGCAGGGGACAAGCAGCAACAGGATCAAAACAGTGTGTGAGTAAAGCAGAGGCACAGCTGTCAAGTGGTGCTGACGCGCCTGCAGGTTGCGTGAAATTCTTTGCACATACATGAGATGTGGCGCCATGGACCAGCGCTTGAGCTGTGGTCGGGCACATGCCTGCCGCAGAGGAGTGCCTCAGCAGCAGGAGACTAGCAAGGGGCACATCAACACAGTCGTTGCTGTTGCACACGAAGCTGACTACATAGTCCACACATATGGCTGCCAGCGGTCAGTCCAATACATGGCGCGCAAGCTTTGTGGTCGGGCCTGCAGTGCATCCCGCATGCATGATCAGATTGCACAGCACGGTATTGAAACAATGCGGCATCCTTGCCCCCCCCCCCATCAAAACTCACCCCAATTGTTTCCTGGCGCTCTGTTTGCCTCTTGATGTTCTCTATGAAGTAGTTGATGGCGCGGCGGATGGACAGCATGTCACCCTGCGGCTTGATCACACCAAGCTCCACCAGAGCCCTGATCACACTTGGACCATCCTGCCTGCACGTGTAAAGGGAGGGGGGCACTTTGTCACACCAGCTGGGATACCACAACCCAGGACAACTGCTGTCCTTCTTACTGTGAATTTGTACCACAGTAAGAACAAAAAAAGTTGCCATGCCTGTAAGGCAGGACCACATGCATGAGGAACATTGGACGAGGGGGGGGGGCTCACACTGGGGCCGTCCTGCCTGTGGGAAACTCAGAGAGGGAAGGGTGATGCAGGAGGAAGTGTGGGCTCTCTTTACAAGGTATAGGGGAGGCAAGTAGCTTCCTGAGGAAGTGTGAGCCTTTGCGGCAAGTGGCGCTCCATGACGGGCTCACACATGCTAGTGGCCCTTGTTCGAGCGCAAGCAACATCAAGGAAAAAAAATTCCCAACGGACTAGCCCCATTGTTGCCAATGCACAACTTGCCGTCCGTTTCTGTCGTGCCTGTGCTGCGCATTCTGCAGGTTACCTCAGCAATCCTAAGGGCCGCAAATACCGCACATGCTGATGTCAGCCCTTCTCAACAAACCCGCAACCTGCCCACCTGTTGCACTATGGCCTGCATGCACTGTACAGTTACTATGACCTGCTAGCGGCTAACAACAGTGATGGGAGCGGGGGGAAGCCTGGCTGCAGGGCTGGAACCTCTCAAAAGAGGCTAGGGTTCAGGCCCTGGCTGGTCAGGAGCCCCAGCATCAACTGCTGGAAAGTGAAGCCGGCACTCACTCTAGCTTCACGCTCCAACAGGTGCTGCTGCACCCCTGACCAGCTACTCAGAGAAGCTCCAGCGGTGCAGCAGCCCACCCCTCCCCGCTTCTCCGATTTCCCCCAAGCCTAACAGGCCGGGACGGCAACTTGCCAAAAAGTCCCCTTACGAGTGAGCCAAAAGTATTTGCAAAGTGTAGGCCAGTGGTGGCAGTAGCAGCGTGTCCATGCTACCCTCTCCTCACTCCCGCAGCAGCAAACATACTCTCCATGCATTCTATGCATACACAGTACAGTACAGTGAAATACAGTACAGTAATGGGGGAACCCCAACTTTGGCACTAGCCAGCGAGCCAGGGGCTCATGGAGGTGCCCACAGGGCCTACTGACGTACCGCAATCTCTCAGGTCAGGTGTGAGGGTGATCGAAATCACCCGCCAAGCCAGCCGTCAACTCCAGTCGCACCGTTCCATCTCGCTGTATAGTCACAGGACACATATGCAAGGATTCTTATAAGCACACACCTGTAGATGCCATAGAACACGTCCAGCAGCCCCTCCCTCACGTTGGGCACTATCTGGCCCATCATGCCGAAGTCATAGAACAGCAGCACGGGTGAGCGCCCACTGGTAGGGTCCACCGCAACATTGCCAGGGTGGGGGTCGGCGTGGAAGAAGCCATGCCGGAGGATCTGCAACAGCAAGCAGCACAGCAACCATTGTTGGGGATCTTCGATGAACATCTAGCACTTCACAACATTACGGCCTGACATTTGGGCCAACTAAGCCATGCACACCTCAATGTTGGATAGCACTCCAAAACAACATGCAATCTTGCGCACCTACCAACCTCAACATAGACGCCCAAGCTAGGCGGCCAAAAGATCGGCCACAAAACCCGATACAAGGACAGGCACGAACCATGTGTGCTGTGCCCCCCACCTGCATCAAATACGCCTCAGTTGCCCGCTGTGCCACCAGGCCTGTGTCCACACCAGCAGCCTGCAGCCTGGCGGCATCGCTGATCTTCACACCTGCAAAGGCGTTGCCCACAACAATCAAAGGAGGTACACAAATCAAACACAAACTGGAAACACAGTGAACAGAAACTGAAGGGACAAGGGACTGAACAAAACCATCCGTTCAGAAGCTGAGCTGTGAGAAGACTGCTGCTACATGGCACCCTTGATTGACTGACGGCGATTGGTAGGCTATGGAGCCCCCCCCCTACGGTGCAACAGCTGCCTCAAGGTGCAGACACATGCAGAACCAGCAGCAACCCGGTAAGCCAATACAGCAGCCCTGGACTGCAGCTTGGTGGTGCGCCCGACAGTGCATCAAGTGTGTTAGAGGAGGTGGCACACCTCAACCCTAAACCCTAGTTGAGGGTAGGGAGGGGGGACCCTATGTTACAGAAGGTTGCGCACCTGGTAGGTATTCGAGCGTCAGCACGCGCGTTGAGGAGAACTCCCAGTGCACAGTGGGGACACGGACCCAGGGCGTGTCGCGGAAGTTGCGCCGGAACCTGCACATGCAGCAGTTGGCGCCAACGCAATCAATACGGTTACTGATATCATCCTGCACTCAGAATCACTGGCCGTCATCTTGCGACACTTGTATGCTGCAAGCAGCCCTGCAGAGCTGTTTGAACAGTGTGCGGCACACGCATGCTGGGTTGTGGTACTAGGTGTGGGGCGTTGTAGAGGTGGACAACAGTGTGTGCCGTGCCAACTGCAACGGTAAGCTGCCTTGCAAGTGCTGCTAAATGTCCCCCTTGCAAGCCCATGATGTGCTGCGCAACAGGACACCTACCTGTCTGCATTGCGTCCCTCATTGATGTAGTCAATCTCGTCATACAGCACAGCAGCACACTCCTGGTAGATACCCTGCGATCCAAACACACCAATGCCCAAAGTTAGGGCGTGTTTGGGCCCCAAACAGAGTGACACGATGACACACAGATATCTGGAGTGACCAAAACCAACAGGCAGGGGCCAAAGCCGCTGCTGCGATGTACACTCACGCCTGACTGCCCGCCAAGAAACAGTTGGTGCTCCAGCGCTGTAGGACGCACCAAGGGCATACGCAGCAACTGGCATGCATTGGTGATGCATGGGTCTGGGGCGTGGGTATGGGACACGAGTAGCGCCCTAGTAGGGCCACTTGTTGTCACTGCACACAAGGGAACTCCTGCACAGCTGCTGCCCCCACCAAGTACGCTCAAGTACACAGGGCTAACCCTCTGCTAAAGCACCTGAAACATGTACTCAATGTAGTCAAGACCCCCTTCACCCACCTTGAAGTCCCTGTTCTCATCCCCCTTGTCCAGCTGCTCAGCCAGTATGCGCAGGTTGTTGAGGTCTATGTCAAACAGCTGCTTCAGGCCAGGCCGCTGCACCTTCACCACCACAGACTCGCCAGTGTGCAGCACAGCACGGTGCACCTGCAGGGGACAACACGGCATGATTATGTGTCCCTTGCTGTCAGTCAACATGCCAACCCCGCTTGGCGGCTCCTGCTGTGACCACGGCTAGCTGGAATCCTCGCAGCAACAGCATATGCACTTTGAACATCCATCCTTGTGCCGTTGACATGACTCACGCGGGTGTCACCAAAATTGGTAGGCCCAAAACTCTACCTGTCATTGTTCAATGGAAACAACCATGAAAAAAACCGGCTCAGCACGGCACAGCTGTGTATCGAATGAGCTCCCTCCCCCCTCCTCCGAAGCAGCAGAAGCCTACCTGTCCCAGACTGGCTGCTGCAATCGGCCGCGTGTCAAACGACCTGAACAGCTTGGACACTGGCTGGCCCAGGTCTGCTTCGATGATGGCAGCAGCCTTGTCAGCAGAGAAGGCAGGGACACGGTCCTGCAGCTTGCCAAGCTCCTCCACAAACTGCATGTCAGCACAGCAGAACAGCGCACTTGAAACACAAAGTGCTGCACATTTCACGTTGCATACTGTGCACCGTACGGTGCAGCAAGAAGCTTGGGGGACATGCAGTGAGTGTTGGACATGCGACACTCATGCATATCTGGCGACATGGCATGCATGAAAAGGAATGGCCGTTACTACCCAACGATGATGGACAAGATGAGCAAGGGTGCACAACACACCAGTACCTGTCAACACAGCGCAACTGTGAAACTCAGCAACAACCTAAGTGAGAATGCTGTCAATGCTGCAGCTGTGACGATCCCCACCCCGTTGCCGTTGCCAGAATTTGTGCCCAATACCCTGAACTCTCACCTCAGCGGGGAACAGGTCTGACCGTGTGCTGCACAGCTGCCCGACTTTGCTGCAGGGCACACACAACAATGGCAGAACAAACGCTCACTACCGCAACAGTCTCCCAGCTGTACCGTCTTACACCGTCCTACACGCGGTACACCAAAGCCGCTCACGACTGCACGCGAGTCGTCAAGCCTACGCACAAGCTGCTGCCAAGCCTCGTTGCCTTGCATGACGCTGCTAGACGGCCGCCCAAAGCCGTAATCACGTGAGCGCTCACAGCTGCCACACACACCACATACTTCCGTCATGAACGACTGCTGCACTCAGTGCCACAGCTGACCCACATGCTTCCCTGCCCCCCAGCTGGTCAACCCTATGTGCCTCCTTGCTCACATGAAGGTGGGTCCCAGGTTGAGGATGGACTCCAGTAGATACTTGGCGAGGCCCCTTGCACGCTCACTGCGCTTGGCATCTGAGCACAACAACCAAAAGAGCGAGGCAGCCAGTCAGCACAAGACGGCAGGTCACACATGGCTATGAGGTGGTCACACAATGACTGGGCCACTCGTCACTGCACAACTGGGTTTGGGGGTTCCTGCCTGGGCGTCACATGCATGCAGCCGTGCCTCATTTCGATCTGGCCTTGCGGCACGTGGCTACCTGATTAGCTGGGAGCACTGTGTCACTCATATGTACCCCCCACCAGTTTGTCACCAGAAGGATTGCCTAGCCCCAGCTCATGATTGCAAGTGAACTAACCAGGACGTAGGTTTGCAAAGTATGTTCGTGCATCACTTCCTGTCATGCAGTCCACTGCAACTGCTTGGGTACAGGACCATCCATGCCTTGTTTCCTTGCCTGTGAAACCGCCGGCATAGCTCCACTTTTGGTCCAGCAGCCACAGCTGCGACCTGAACGTGCCAAAGAACAGCCAAGTATCAATGTTTCTTTGCGTGACATTGTAGCTGTCCTGAGCCCACTTGAAGTCGACATCTGTGGGGAAGTCACTGTCCTGCAGGGCACAAAGGAAAGCACCAACAGGTGGCAGGACCTCAGCACGATGACAGCATCATCGTACGTACTTGGCCAACCAATCCTGCTGCCAATGGAAGCCAGTCCTGCTGCTGCTGGAGATGCTACTGCCGGTGAGCACACTGCTGCTGCTCCGTTAGCCTGCCAACACAGCCTGTCAGACCACCAGCCATCAGCAAATCATAACCCCAACATTACAGCCGCTGCACATCCCTGGTCAGCACATGCATCAGCATGCAAGGGAACTGTGCCAGCTGGGTGGTGTCAACAAGCCCCCTGAACCACCAAGGCACGATTGGTGCCGTCTGCTGAATGGGATATACTGCAGTGAGGGGGCCAAGCCCACCCCAGCGGCACTAGCTGGCGCTGGGCTCAGGCTCAAAGCCGTCTGCATCTGTACATGTAACCCAGTTACCCTCAGGCCTACAAGCGAATCTATATATAAAACACTCTAGCCGGCTGCTGCTTGTGGTTCGAAGCACTCACCCTCATGTCCGCCACGACAATTTCTGCCAGCTGCTCCCTTGACTGCAGTGCAGTCGAGGCTCCAGCAGCTGCTGTCTGCACCGCTGTGAGTGTGCTGACATTCCTGCGAGCCAGCACCAGCCCAGTACCCGGCCTGCTGCTGCCTGCTCCGTTGGTGCTGCTGCCAGCGCTGCTGGAGGGGGTGCTGGCTGTTCCGTTGCTCATTCGCCGCTCTTCCATGCTGCTTAGAGGGCTGGTGACAGGGCTGGTGAGGGTAGTGCTGGGCTCACCCAGGGGCCGCATCACGACTGGCTTGGACTTGCTGGAGGTGGCAGGTGGCTTGGACGGCACTGTCAACAGCAGGCGGGGTGGACGATTGGGTGGATGATTGGGTGCCAGGCGTTGTGCATGCTTCTTGCTCAATGCTGTGTGCAACTGAGCAAGGGAGCTGGATGCTTGATGCATAGTCTGAAGTAAGCTGATGTGTCTATGGCACGTTGCAGCTTGGCGGCAGGCAGGGGCCCTGGGGGCATGCAGGCTCCACAAGGTGTGGTGACCACTCACTCTGCAAAGCCGCTGTGGGCATGAGCCCGCGCCTCTGCAGCCCATGTGCATGCATATTCACGGCTTTTCTGTGGTGGCTGAGGCCGTGACGCTGCGGCAAGATGTGTTGGACGCTCCTCAGGTGCAGCAGCAGGTGCGATGGGTGCACCCAATGTTCTACTACAGCACGTCCAGGATTCTACGTGGCTTCTACGTTGGAATGCCTGTCGTACAGACGCTCTGATAATGTTGTGGGTATGGCGGTTGTGAGCTGTGGCACAGCCAGTTCAGGTTCTTTGCAAAGCTTCAGACTTTGCTCTCTATCTGTTGATCCTGTGGTTGCTTAACAAAACAAGTTCATCAATGGTGGTCACGTAGCAGATCTGGTGACCTCAGAATGGTGAGCACACCCTTGAGCACCATGACCAGGCTGGCACAGCAAACATGCATACAACACAAGAGGCTGACCACCAACTGGTTCCCGTCACGACTTTTGACTTTTGACGCTGCATTGCAGTGTCGTTGAGGTGCCGCAAGCCTGCAAGGCACACCATGCTTCACGTGTAGCATGGAACCATGAACCCATGAACATGTGATATGCGATCCACAGCTAGATAGCGAATGTCGATACCGGGGCTCCTTGAAGCTGGATATCGTTGCTGAATTCAGGGTGAGCTTGTGACATGGCAGCTGTGAACGGCCGCTACGTAGTTCAGCGGCGTCAATCAATTCGTGAGTGCAGAGTGAGCGGCGTCAATCAAGTTTCCTGCCTTCACCTTCTTCTTTCTGTGGCTCTGATCTGCATTCACGGACCATTTGCTCTGCATCAACCGAAAGTGCTCAGCCAAGGTGCAACACTGACTCAAGGTGCCTCAGTCGGTGCTGGCCTAGAGACAATATAAGCTAGTTACATGCATGAAGTGTCTGTTACGTGCTAAGAGACAGCAAGGGGCTTGGCATGTTTCTCCATGCTGCTCTCCCACAGCAGCAGCAGCAGACCATGCCCGAGGCTGATTCTATGCCTAGTCCTATGGTCCTGCCTCCGTCCTCTGGTGGCCCTCAGCGTCAGCGATGTAGAGAGTTTACGGGCAGCCCTGCTCGACAGCAGCACCAGCAGCATCAGCCTGCAGGGGCCTGTTGTGCTGGACGTCGCCAGCTTTGCCCCGATCACCTTGGACCGGGCGCTCAGCATTACAGCAGCAACCTCAGCAGCTTATCTGGACTTCGGCAGCAATCAGCTGCCGCTGATCAGCATACAGCCCGGTGGGAACCTGACCTTACTGGGTCTGCAGCTGGCGAACATCCACCCGCTGCTGCCTCTGCCATTGTCAGAGGCGAGCAGTTTGATGCCCATCGCATCTATTAACACCAGCAGCAGCTCAGCACACCTCGTTGTATCACGGTGTGTGCTGCTGGTGAACGGGCCTCCCAGCAACTTGACGGACACCCTGCCATTTTGGGCTGCACACCAGCAGGCAGATGGTTTGCAGCCCCTCCGACCCCCAGCACTGTCAGCATCAGCATCAACGCAGCCTAATCCTGCAGGACAGTTTGTTTCCTTCATAAGCTCCAGCAGGACAGCATCCCGCAGGGGCAGCAGTGATGTACAGATAACAGACACCGCAGTGGTTTTCGACCCTTCTGGCTGTGTCACCCAGGGCTGCAGCTCCTGGCATGGGACAGCTCCTCTTTGTCCCAAGCCCTCCAATCAGCGCAATCCAGCAGCAGCAGCGGCAGCAGCGGTGCGACACCAAAGGTGCTGCTGCTGGCCGACACCATCCTCAGTCCCTCAGGCTGGTCTTGGACCAATCCAGCCAACAGCAGCACCCCAACTGTACATATCAGCAGCTGCAGCAGCACCACCTCCCCTACCGTCCTGGACCTCAACTACTTGCCGGGTGTGTTTCTCCTGCAGCCAGGGGCAACACTGACTTTCAGCAGCGGGCTTGCGCTGCTGCATGCAGCAGCTGTGTCGCAGGTGTACCACAGCAATCAGTCGCCGCCACTCAGCTGGCCCTACAGCAACAGGAGCAGCTCAGCCCTCACGCTGTTGACACTGGGCTCTGTTGATGTGTCCCGAGGCGGCCGGCTGGTTCTGCAGGATGTCGTGGTGGGGGTGCCGGACGCTGCTGCTGCACAGGCAGCTTTCAAGCAGGTCACAGGCGCCGGCGGTAGCAAGCCGTCCCTGCAGTTGGCAGCAGCTGGCACAGGTTTTGCTGTGACGGCTTGGAACACCTCTCTGGCGGGGTGGAGCTTGGGAGGCACCAGTGCGCAGCTGCCGGCCGCTGACGGTAAGAAACTGTGGTTGCATCCACGCTGTGGTCCTCGCTTTGTCTCAGTTGTATGCGGCACCGCCAGGAGCCTTGCATGCTTCGCTTGCAAGGCTTTCTTGCCTGCTGATGCTGAAGGCTGCTGTGCTTCTGATCCTGCTGTGTCCTGTCATGCGCAGGTGCCAGGCTGGTCATGCAGGACGTCAGCGTTCAGCAGCAGGAGCCTTTGCTCTGTGGGCAGCAAGGCGGCAGCAGCACAGGCGCCATGGCAGTGTCAACTGAGGCCCAGCTGCTGGCAGCACTGACTGGCGCTGACACCAGCATGGTGTTGGTGACTGCCAACATCACGCTGCGCAGGTCCAGCTGGCAGGTATTATCATGCAGGGTCATAGTTTTGGTGAACTATAAACCAGCAGTTGCAGTCGCCAGGCGTAAAGCATGCATGGCTTGTCCGCAGACCTGTGCACACCTGCTTCACTGCACACGCAGCGCAGAATTGCTTGCATGATACAAGAGCTGAGGAAAGGAGCTCTTCACGCTGCTATGCACTGCCGGGACTGTGCATGAACACAAGCATACCACAGCGTTGCAATCAACAGAGTGGTCTGTTGCTTCCTGCGTGTGCCTGCAGGGTCTGCAAAACCTGAGGATCAGTCGGCCAGTGCTGGTTGTTCACGGATGCAGTGACAGTGATGGGCAGCTGGTTGCTATAGACTTTTCGGAGTTGCAGGTGAGGGAACTTGGTCCATCACAGTTCCACAGCTGTACAGCTGTACAGTACAAAATGCAGTTGGCATGCCTGTTACCAGTCATATCAGCGGCTCAGTAGCGACCACATGCACTGCCTGTGCCGCGTATGCTCAATGCAAGTGAACATGCATGTATTGTGCCAGGTGTGCAGAGCTGCTTCCACCGCTGGTTGGGGTGGAGTGATGCCGGCTTCCGCCGCTGTCACCCCAACAAATGCTGCTGACTCTGCATGGGGATGATGCAAGTCACACTATCCAACTTTGTGTCATACTGGTGCCATGCCCGCTATGCTAGGTGATGCCATCCCAGCCCATGTTTGTCGTCAGCAGTCAGCTGCAGTTTTCTGGTGACCTTGCCTTGCTGGGTATCCCTGACCATCCAGATGCTGCTGGCAGCTGGGTGCTGCTGCCTCTCTTTCAGCTGGTTGGGCCTGGCAGCATAGTGTTTCAGGTATGGACTGTCAAACAGCCTCACAGCCACCTGAACAGCTCGTCCTGTGCTGACAGTTCTTCCATTAGCCGGCCTGCACCTGTGTGGCATAGAAAGGTGGGATGCGTGATTATGTGTGAGCATGGTTTTTAGGCTGGCCGCTTGTACAGGATGGCTCCGAGAGCGATAGCTGGCCAGGAGCTTTTGCTGATTTTTCTATCTCTGCACCCGCAGGGTGTGCAGCTGGAAGGCTACAGTCAGCCCAGGCTGCAGGAGCTGGGCAGCCCTTCTGCTGCAGGCAGATCCCCTGTGGTTCAGCTACGCAGCAATGCTGCACTGGCCCACCTCTTGACTCTGCCCAGGTGCGCAATGGGCACTTCAGGCGTCTTGATTTGCCTCTGACACTGCATTGGCTGTGCTGGCTGTTGGTGGTTGACAGTGTGCAGACAGCTATATACAGCACAGAGCTGTGACCAGCAAGCATACCATGCACTCCATCTGCACAGCAGGACATGGCCCTATGCAGAAGCAGCTGGCTGTGGTGGTGCCAGAAGCCTTTGAGCCAATTTGCTTCCTGGGTTTTGCAAGTTCCTGCGCGTAGCTTGCATGTTGGGTGTGCTTTGTTCACACCCACAGATCATCTGGCTGCACACCCCAGCAGTCATTTTAGGACGTCTGTGCATTGGATGTGTGTGCGTGTGTCTACAGGTCAACAGCAGCCCAGCTTGTTCCTGCCTTGTACAGCAACAGCACCGGCGGCAGCAGCATAAACAAACTCGGCAGCCACAAGCTCCGGAGCATGCTGGCAGAGCCCGACAGCTTCAGCAGTGCAGCCGCAGACAGCGGGGCAGGCTACTATGCATGGGTTGGCACACAGCTCAGCTGGGGCCCTCGCAATGCAGCTGCAGGAAGCCCTGACGGCCTGGGCCCGGGCTCAATTGCAGCTATTGTGCTGGGGTCTGTGTTGGGGCTGGTCCTGCTTGCAGCAGCCGCAGCAGTGCTGCTGCACCAGCGCAGGCAACGCCGGCGCCCACAGCAGTGGGGCGAGATGCCTGCGCCCGGCAAGGATAGCAGCTGCTGGGACATGTGCTGCCGGCGCAGCCAGGGACAGCAGCAGCTGTTGCAGCCAGGCATGGGCAGCAGCTATGCTGACTTTTCAGCCAACAATTGGGGTCAGCAGGTGCCTCCCTGCGCCTCTGTGCTGGCATCCTTTGGCAGCGGGGGAAGGGACGCATCACTGCGTGCTGGGCTGGCATACCATAGCAACACCAGTCAGGGTGCAGCTGGGGCTCTCAACGGACCAGGCATATCAACAGCAGGCATGCTGGTGCATACTAGCCCCAACTCTGGCACCACAGCTGCGAGCTTCAGGCTTTCTGCAGCGGGCCCTGGCGGGGAGGCTGGCCGTTTCCAGGACCTCATGCTGCAGCAGCAGCATCAACAGCAGCAGCAGCAGGGTTTGGGTGTGGAGTATGCGGGACCGTCATTCGGTAGGGGGACGGAGACCTGCCTTGCAGCAGCCGCTGCAGGGGTGGCTGCCTCAGGGGTAGCTGCTGCAGCGGCTGGTGTGGGAGCCGACCAGGGGGATGGCACTGACGCCTCTGGTGGGGATGACGCCGGGGGTCAGAAGGGCGGCGGAGGTTTTGGCCGGCAGTACAAGCAGCAGGTGTTTGAGGCCGCTAGGAAGCAGCTGGGTGCTACGGCCGGGGACTTGGCCCGCAGCGATGCGCTTGTGCTGGAGGTGGTGCTTGGGGAGGGCAGCTTTGGCAAGGTGTTCAAAGGTGAGAGCTGGTCCATGTTTGCGTGGAAGCCTTGTGCATCCTTGGGATTATGTGCAGAGCCAACCATGTCTGGAGGTGTACACTTGCTGCGATGTGTTCTGTCACAGACCTGCACATTGTGCAGCAGCCAGACACACAAACCACCAACATTGTGATCCATGCGTTTGAGGTGTAGTGTGTGCGCCTGGATGGCTTCCGAGAGGGCGTCTCTGGTGCTTGTTGACGCATTCCTGTTGCATTGCTGCATGTGTCACTGCAGGGTATTGGAAGGGCACACTGGTTGCTGTGAAGACCATGATGTTCCCTGCGGCCATGTCTGGCAAGGAGAAGCGCGAGAAGATGGCAATCATGGAGACAGCCATCAGCGCAATGCTGAGCCACCCCAACATTGTGCAGGTATGGGTAACAACCGCTCTTCTGCACACGTTCACGTGCCTAGGCCTTGTTGGCTGGCATTTGGTACACAAGTGTGCTGTGCTGTTCTGTTGTGTTGATGATGAGATGGGTGGGGGTCAGGTCCTGCCACATGGTATGTGCACTGTCCAAGGCCTGAGCCTCCTGAGCATGCGGCTAGTGCACCTGCATGCCGCCCTGCCTTGCTGACAGCTATGTGACAAAATTCTAGCGCGGAAGCGCAGTCAGGGGTTGCTTGAGAGCTGCCGCTGATGTGGTGTGTGTTGTGACACTGTGTGCAGATGTACACCTACTACCTGCGGCCTGTGCTGGTGGGCCACGAAGCCACACTGACAGGAGGAGCTGCTGAGGAGGCGGCCAGGTAGGGAGGGGGGCAGGGCCACTGAACGGCCATGGGTTGCTTTGGCAGGCGCGCACGCACTCACACTTCTGTATCAGCAGGTTGGCATGTCAGTTGTGCTTGCGTGGCTCACCCAGTTTGGAAGACATGCCCTTGCGCACGTCCGTTTCTGTGGGCAAACATTCATTTGGCTGCTTGTTACCTAAGTCCTGTGAGCAAACGATGCTGACACGGCATGCATGGCGCTCATGCTTGAAGTTGTCGCTCCTGCTGTGTGTTGCACCTGCTCATGCCTGCAGGCTGGACAGCAGCAGCGTGGGCGACAGCACCATGAATGCCGCCTTCCTGAATGAGGGCCTGTCAGACTCTGTGCACAGCTGGGAGGTGCAGCTGGTGCTGGAGTATTGCGACAAGGGCAGCCTGCGTGCACTGCTGAACAAGCAGGGCACATTCTCACTGCCAGGTACGTCAGTCCTGTGCTCCTTGACTCATAGCACCACCTCAGCACGCCTCTTAATCTGCATCGTGATACAGTGCACAGTCCGTTCACTGCCAGGTACGTCTTGAACGGCAGGACGATCAGGTCAACACTGGCTGGCATGTGGTATGGCCGTCACTTCGCCAGTACAGCGCCGCCCGGCCTTCCTTTGGTGATGCTGCCAATTTTCTGACATGTGTTGACGCGCGGGGGCGTTTGACAAGCGCCAGGGCACAGCTTTGCGATCAGGGGCGGCTCTGTCATTGATCAATTTCCGCCTACTGTGTGGGTCGCTCTAGTGCTGAGCGACCGTTGCGAGGGGTTCGCTGTGACTGGTTGCGCCACAGGCTTGAAGCACCTTTCGACCTCACTTTGCTCAGGCAGGCTGCCGTTGTGTCTTGTTCCTGCTTACGATGTTTGCTTGCTGCAGACGGCCGACGGGACATGGTCACCATCCTGGACACTGCGCTGGATGTTGCACGTGCCATGGTCCATCTGCACAGCCAGAACATCATCCACAGTGACCTCAAGGTAGGTATGGTCGGCACATTCGAGGGTGCTGCTGCTGCTGCCTGCAGTCCATCTTCTCACTACAAGCAGCATGGGACGGCAGACTGACATGTGCATGGGAGTCGCACGAATCCAGCTTATCCAAACCCAGGGTCGGCAGAAGCGCAAGGCAGCTGCTGCATGCAGTGTTCTGTTCGCCCAGCCAGGGGGTCAGATCGCGTCTGGCAGAGTGGCACATGCGTGCGAGGCCACCTCATGTGTGTCTGTGATCAGAGACATCACACCGGCCATCTTACCTACTGGTGTGGTTTTGCTTGGTCTGTTTGTGTGCAGGCTCGCAACATCCTGCTGAAAAGCAGTGGCGGTGCTGAGGGGCGGCCCTTCGTGGCAAAGGTAGCAGACTTTGGGCTCTCCATGCGCATCGACCCCAACGCAACACACGTGTCCAACGTCTACCAAGGCACAATGACGCACATGGTGAGGGACGGCAACAGCTGCTGTTGTTGCCGTTGTTGTTGCTGCTGGTGCTGGCTTGTCATTACATCTGCGCCAGGAATTTGGAACTACGCATCTCCGGCGGCAGAGCAAGTGGCTCAGTCAACGTTCCTGCAGTTTGCCGCAGAGGAGTATGGCATGTGCAACAGCCTGTAGATGCTGTCCTGCTGTCAGCGTGTTGTCCAACATACTTGAACCTTCCTCAGCACCTCGTTGCATGTGCTTGCTGCTGCACGGTCTGCTGTTGGCGTCGCAGGCGCCGGAGACCATGCTAAGGGGCAAACTGTCCCGCTCGAGCGACGTGTATGCGTTTGGGGTGCTGCTGTGGGAGCTGTGCACAGGAGGGCATGCGTTCAAGGTGAGGTGCACGGCATGCTGCTGGGGCTGCCGGGATGCCTGCTTCAAAGCTGCTTTGTGACCCTATGTCAGGGAGCGCACGTCGTGATGTTATCCTAATTTGCTGTACGGGCCATCAGACTTTGCGGCTGCAAGCGCAGCGTGCAGGGACTGACCTTGATGTGATATAGATATCTATCAACCACAGCCAACGTGCACTGCCGCGAAATTGGTGCGCGTGACACCGCATGTCTTAGCACGTGACGGGCGGCAAATGCTGTGTGCGCTACGAACCATTGCACATGACATACTATGTGGTGCGTGCTGCAGGGCATTCCGCGCGCGCTGCTAGGCCATGAGGTGACCCACCAGCAGCGGCGGCCGCAGTTTCCAGATGACTGTCCGTTTGACTTCCAGCTGCTGGCATGCAGGTGGGCACTACATGCCGCTCAGCCTCGCTGGGAGATCGTCAGCTGTGTTGTGGTGCACATTAGTGCCATCAGTCAATACCACACGTGCATTGCCCTCCACGCACATACCCCCACCTGGGGTTGCGGATAGAGCACAACTCTAGCATGTCATGTCTGTGCCCAACAGTTTTTTGAAAAACACAACTCAAGGCATATCTGCAAACAGTGATGTGGGGTGGAGTAACCTCACAGGCGACGCACATGCGTACATGATGAAGTTTGCGTTCGTCTGCTGCCCGTGCTGTTCATCCTCATGTGTTGTGCTCATGTCCTGCGCGCTGGCTGGCAGGTGCTGGGAGAGTGATGCATCCATCCGGCCCTCGTTTGGCGAGATCCTGGCAGAGCTGCTGCGCATGCGGGAGCGCGTGACAGCAGCGGCAGCAGCCGACCAAGCAGCGGCAGACGCGCAGCCAGCAGCGGATGCATCTGCAGCAGCAATGGCTGCCGGTGGCATCAGCACGGCAGCGATGGCAGGGCGGCCGCAAAGCGAGCCGCTGCAAAATGCCCCAAAGGCAAGCCTGCCAGTGGCAGCAACTGTGTCTGACCCAGTGCAGGGCTTGAGGGCAGCAGGCACAGCTGCAGCGGCAGCTCATGTGGCAGCTGGTGCTGCCGTCGTCGCTGCAGCCGCCACTGCTGCTGCTGTTGGCGTGGCAGATCCAGCATATGCTGTGCAGGGGACAGCTGCAGGCGGTGAGGACGCTTTGGAGCAGCAGCCGCATGCAGCTGCTGAGAATGGTGGGGCCCCAAGGGGTCTGACTCCTTCGGGGCCGCTGCCGTCACACTCCATCCCCCTGCTGCTGCCTGTACCTGATCAGCTGCCAGACCAACCGCAGCTTGGTGGTGATGGTCAGGTTGCAGGCCTGGCACAGCGTCAGCAGCAGCAGGGGTTGCCAGACGGGCTCTCCGTTGGGCTGCCATCGCCTGGGGTGTTTGATGCGACAGCGCATTCTTTTCAACGGCAGCAGGAGAGCCCTCAGCAACAGGAACTGCAGCAGCAGCAGCAGCTGCTGCGCGCCCAGCCTTCGGCAGCGCAGCACAGTAGCAGCATCATGAATCATGCACACCTGGACGATGTGATGCTGCAGGTGCGGGTGCTGTTGCTGATGGTGCTGGTTACTGCAAGGCACTTCGCATGCGTCACCTCTTTCCGCACACATGGCCTGCTGTTGCATGGTGTTTTGCTTGACTGCTTCTTACGTGCATGCCTGTTGTTTTGATGCTGCATTGCTGATGCAATTGCTGATGCACGAAACACAGCCAGATGTGATCCTAGCTATTCCACAGACCATCACCGTCAGAAGATGCACTGTGATTGTTCATGGCGGTAGCAGCTTCATGCCTGTTAGTGTGCCCTTAGGCAGCAGATTTCACTGCAGGCAGCATCACTGCACCCTGCTGCCCATTTGTTGTCACAGGTCAGCATCACTGCTGGCAGCAGCCTTTTGTCCGGCAATGTGGTGGTCCCACCCCAGCAGCAGCAGCAGCTGCAGTCACCTGGTGCTGCCCAGCACAGCTGTCCGCACTTAGCGCAGCACCACGCAGCACTCCCGCCTGGCTATCACAGCTCGCCACTGCCGCTGCTAGGAGCAGCTGCTGCACCTGCTGCTGTTGCAGCAGCGGGGCAAACCGACCTGCATTACAGCCCTGATGATGCTGCAGCTCTTACGGGACATGCAGCTGTGCAGCAGCAGGAGCCGGACCGCAGTGAGTACTTTGAGGAGTCGTCTTCTGGCTCTGCTGTCGGGCGTGGCGGTGTGGTGTGCTATGGCGGCATGCGAAGCCGCAGCATGTGGTGTGGTCAAAGCACCACGACTGCGTCAGAGGAGGCCGACGACTGGGCCCCCGCTTCAGCAGTGACAGCAGCAGGCGTGGCGGCAGCAGTGGCAGCGGCTGCTGGCGGCAGGCGGCGCAGCTTGCAAGCAGAGGAAGACAGCAGCAGCGGCCATGACCAGGTTCAAGCTGCCGCCCCTGCTGCTGCCAGCACTGCTGTAGAAGCTGCTCGCACACTGGCAGGGCCAGCGCAGCCAGCAGCCGCCGTGGTGGCAGCACCAGCAGTGACTGCAGTAACTGCAGGGGCACCTTCGCCAGCGGAAGGCAGTAATGCAACGCCCAGCTCAAAGCTTGCACGGCTGTCGCTGTCTGCGCGCAAGTTCCTGCGCCCTGGCAGCAACCCGTCCGGTACCGCCGCCGCAGCAGCAGCAGCATCTGAGGCTATGGCCGGGGAAGCTGCATCAGGCGCTGGCACCAGTCAGTTGCCACTGTCGTTGCCGGATGCACCAGCCGGGGCAGTGCAGCAAGGTGTTGCGGGGCTGAGTGATGTGCTGCCACAGCAGCAGCAGCCGCAGCAGCTGCTGCTGCCTCCTCCCATCATGCCTGTTGCACAGCACGGCTTTGACCCTGTGAGCAGGTCAACCGGTCAAATCCAGAAGCCTCAGCGGGATGTGCAGTCACATGACAGGGTGGAGCCAGCAGTGCAGGCCACGAGGCAAGTCCACTTCGATTCAGCTGTAGCTGCTGCAACCGAGGCTGCAGCAGTTACAGAGGCCGCTGGGCTACTGGGGGCAGCGGGGGAAGTCTCTCTACAGGCTTGGCCACCAGAGCCGTCCGGCTCTGGCGGTTCGCACAGCGTCACCGTCTACAGCAGCGGCGACAGCACTGCATCGCGCAGCAGCAGCAGCCGTACAGAGCAGAGCAGATCCAGCGGTGAGGAGCAGCCAGGGGAGGAACAGCAGCCAAAGCTGACAGAGACAGAGGCTGCCATCGCTGCTGTCATGTCGCTCAAGGCATCCCTTGCGAAGCAAGCGTTTGCAGGCGGCATCGCAAGGCAGCGGTCCGCGACCGCTGCTGTTGCTGCGAACCGGCTGTCGGTTGATGCGGGCCTTGCAGCAGCAAGTGCAAACTCCGCAGCACCCTCCGCAGCAGCAGTGGCGAGACACTCGTTCGACGTGTCCACGGCTGGGGCCTACGCCGCTCCCTTGCGGGCGCACTCAGCCTATGCGTTGTCGGTGCTGCCATCTTTGGCGCCAGGCCTGGGCGCTGGGTTTGGTCAGAGGGGCTTGGCGCCACAGCAGCAGCTCTGGGCGAGTGCTGCAGGGAGGGAGGGGATGGCTCAGCGGGGACTGTCAGGGCCGCTGTCTCCTGGAGCAGCAGCAGGCAGGGGTGCTGCGCAAGCACGGCCACCGCCCTCGCCAGTCCCTGGTGCATCCAGAGGAGCTGCTGCTGCTGCCCAAGCACCACTGCAGCACATGGGGCCGCTGCCGTTGCATCTGGTCCAGCAGCAGCTGTCAGCTCTGGAAGTTCAGTTTGGGACGGCAGCAGCAGCAGCTGGGGATAGCCGGGGTCTAGGCGCAGCGGATGGTGCACGGCAGCACACAATTGCAGCAGACGCACAGGCAGCAGCAGTGGCGCCTGCACCTGTGCAAGGTGGCAACAGCCCTGCACCTGCAGTTAGCAGGTCCTGGCACACAGGGCTGGCCAATCTGGCGTCGCAGCTGCTGCTGCCCGGGTTTTCTAATGGCCCTCGGTCACCACAGCACCAACAGTCCCCCCAGCCGCAGCCCCAACTTGCACAGCAGCAGCAGCAGCGCGTGCCACCGAGGTGGTCCCCCAGAACATCTGCGAAGCCCCCAGTGCGCAAGACCGTGAGTGCGTCTCAGCTCTGCGGCAAGAGGACCTCCTTCTTCGCCAGCTCGACTTCGGCGGCCGCACCCGCTGGCCTGCTGCACAATGCGCCCTCTCAGCCGCTGCCGCCTGTGCTGGCTGAAGAGAGCACGGTGACCTCCGGGGGCTCTGGCCCTAGCAGCATCCAGGCCCCGGGAGGACTGATCACTCCTGACACAGGAGTTGTAACCGGGAGGGCCAGCGCGCAGTGGCCGCAACAGCGGAGCAACATGCAGCTGCATCACCAGCGCAGCAGCTTGCAGCTGCCGCTGCCGCTGACTTCGCTGCAGCAGGGTGGCGGCCAGTACCCTGGTGGCCATGAGCAACTAGGGCTTGCGGGCCTGGACCCTGCGCAGCTGCAGCTGCTGGCTCAGATAGCTGATGCTGCGAAGGCGCAGGTGTCGCCGCTGTCTGTTGTTGGGGAGCCTCTGGGGGGCTCTTATCAGCAGCTGCCGGGTGCTGACAGCCTCGTGACTCAACAGAGGTGGCGGTCAGCACCCTCGGCAGGAACTGGTACCCCCAGTGGTGACTCAATGCTGCAGCAACAGCAGCAAGGCCCGAATGCATCACGGCCGCGGCCGCAGCATACTGCGTCCTTCAATCAGCCGGGCGTGCGGCAGTACGGCACGTCGGCTGCAGCAGTCGCGGCCGCGCAGGCTGCGGCGGCGGCGTGCAGTACTCCCAGGGGTGCAGTGCCCCCGGCGGGAGCGGGGTCACCGGGGGCTGGCAATTCAAGCCAAACGAGCCCAAGGGGCCGGCCGCGGCGGTCGTCTGCACCTGTTATGAGCCAGCAGCAGCAGCAGCTGTACAAGCAGCAAGTTGCTGCGCTGCAGCAGCAACAGATGCAGCAGCAGCAGCAGTGGCGTGGCTAGCCATGACGATGTGGCTGTGCTGCTGAAGGTCAGTAGCAGCAGCAGCAGTTTTCTCAAGAGAGTGTGTGTGATTCACAGAGTGAACCCCAGCAGGAGAAGCTCCATTAGGCTGCTGTGGTGTTTGGGCTGTAGGCTGTATGGGGCTGAGGTGGTGAAGTAGGTCAAGACTCCAGCAGAAACTGAAGGCGGCAGTGGACATGAGAGGTGACAGACTTTTCTGTGTTGACATGGGTGATGGTGATTTGTGTGGGCACGTCGGCCTTTCAAGCTGTGCTGGCTGCTGCGTGCCGTGCTTGCCACATCCTGTAGTGTTGTATGTGGCTGTTGATAGCACTCATGGGTATTTGCTGCGCATGATTTGTTTGGGATACCGCTCCTGAAAGTAAACGTATGTCATCCATTAATCCCGTCCCTTGTACAGTTGCTGTGGTAGCAGTGTTTGCCCGGAAGATGCTTGCAGTGTGCCTGCACTGGAAGCTGCTGTGTTGGCAAGATCAAGTTGTGTGCAGGGAAAGTTTTGTTGAGTGAAATCGATTCTTGCTGAGGGTAGGTGTGTGTGCTGCAATATGAGTTGCTTGGTTTGTGGTGTGCTGAGCTTGGCACTGCATTTGCCACCCTGCCACCTTTGGTCCGGACCAAGTGGATCCACTGCCTGCGTCTATTGTTCAACACTTGCCAAGGCTGCTTTGCTGTGGTATGCCTGAGTGCTGCTGGCATTCCCTACTATTGGAAGCTCTGCGCAAGCAGCCCTTATACTGTTGTTCACCCCTGTGGATCCCTAGCTTGGGTTGCGCATTGGGGCGCCGCCCGCTCTGTACGCAGACATGCTGGAGGGATGGTCCCATGAGGCTGTACTAATCATGTGCTTGCTGGAGGTTACTAATGGTCTTGGTGCAGGTCCCGTCATGTGTGTTGCCTCAAGGTTACATTGTCACGGGCAAAATTCTGCTGTTGTTGCATCTGGACGCTACAGTGGGGTTGCTTGTTGACCATCCAGATGAGCGGACACTCAGCAGGTGTGCTGCAAAGGGATGTCTCATAACATGCCCCTGTGTATGCAAGGAAGCCATGGGGGGTAGCTCCTGTCCCAAGAGCACTTTAGGTTGTCAGTGTTTGATGTTTTAGACACGCTGTGACTCACAGTCTCACTGCAGACTGTGCGCAGCAAAGTGTGTTGTGGGATTGCACCTCCAGCAGCATGCTGATGCCATACGGGGGGCATTGGGGGGGGGGGGTCGATTGTCAATTCAACGCAATGGAGCGCGCGATGTACGTCTTTCCATTGTGTCAGGGGTGGATGGGGAGGGGCTCATGTTTGATGCAGGGTGATTGCAAATGTTTGTTTGGTTTGGGGCAGAGGCGTGTCGGGCGTCATTGCCATGCCCCCAAGCGGGAGTCTCACGTAACCATTCTGGGCTGTTGACCCCCTAGCATAATTGTTGGTGGTCCTGCCTACAGCTTCTTGGTGTCTGCCAGCATTGCGCACGTGTGAATAGTTTTTGATTGGCATGGCCACTATTGCTGGGCATGCCAGCATTTGACTAGCAGCATTTTCACCCTGACAGGTGCATGTTTGACCCCTGCAGCTGGAGGCTGCTGGTGCCTACCACACACTAAGCTTCCTGTGATGATTTGACCCTAACACAGTGTTTACACGCTGCGATCACTTGCATCTTGTGTGTATGGCCGCATGCGCTGCCGGCATTGCAAGGGTTTTTCAGTGTCTTCAGTGCCAAGGTTGCCTTTGGGCCACAGGGGCTTTCGTCTCATATGCAGGATTGCATGGGCGACGTGCGCGGCAGCAGCACCACGTCTCATATGACATGACATTGCTGTGTGACATGAGGGGGCCAGGTTTTTGAGCTGCTGGATCAACCCATGCCCTGCTTGGTTGCATGTTGCCTCCATGACTGACAGTCAGCAGGTCATTCTATGGCTGTCAAACATGCACCCTTTGGCTGCAAACCCACCTTCAAGAGAGTGTTGGTTGGTATCCAGGGGCGGTGGTGTCATCACCCTGCGTGTCAATCTCTTGCCATTGCTGGCAGCATTTTACGGCGTTCCCTCAGCTTGTAATACAAACACGTATGAATTCAAACATCAAACACGTGTTTGTGCACAGAAGACCCTTGAGACAGGACCCCCCCTACTCTGTCAGAATCACTCGTATGCCAGGGCACACTACGAGCATGCATCTCTGATCGTGCCCTCCCAAACATCAGTGCGTTAATCAGCCTCGAGCATATCAGAATTAGGCGCCCGCTGTCAGTATGCCACCGAGCAGATAATGACGGCTTTCCCGCTTTACCGGATAGTCTGCTTGTTACGAACTTGAGGCTCTAACGTTTCGTTGAACACCATTCAATCAATAGATTAAAGCTGCGAGTTTATTCTGCGAGTATCGCTGCGGGAGCAACATCTTTGCACCAATTTTTGCCCCCTTGTCGAAGCGTGCTGCGGGTGAATTACTTCATATTTGCAATGCACGTATGTTGATGCATTAGTGGGGTCCCCACGGGGGGCTCCTTGGTTTTGATGGTTGCCTCCTCGAAAAGGGCGGGAGCGGCCACTAGATGGACCACAGGGCCTGCTGCCGTCCTAGTTTTATGTTTGCTCGTTTTTCAAGCAGCTGCTCAGACAGCAGTACCCCCATGTGCCGAAGTCAGGCCTCTGTATGGTGAGTGGGCAGCAACAGCACAGCACACATATGCTACTGTACACATGTGTTGCAGTGCAGCAGACACAGCAGCAGAAGACGTCTTCATACATCATGCTGAAAGCAGTCAAAAATAATCATTCATCTTGGAGCTTGAATGATGCTACTTTGGTGTTGGTTCACGCCAGGCTGGCAGCACTGGCCTGCATTTGTGACAGTCGTGTGCCATAAAGAAGGCTGCAGGGTCCCACCATCGCCAAACTCTCACTATCTGTGTTTCTGTTGCATCACGTTCATCCACTATGCTCTTACAGCTTGCAGCATGCAGATAGCGGACCTTCCCCCATTCTCAGGCAGCCCAACTCCAGAGATGCTGGCAGCCAACACAGGCATCAGCATGGGCCTGCAGGGGCTATTGAGCAGCGACCCTGAAGAAAGCTGCAGGGAAATCGGCAGCAATTACGGGGGCCACTCAGATGAGGGGTACCAACAGCTAGCAGCCAAGGTCCCGCAGGAGGCTACAGGCCGCCATGGACGCAAGCAGCAGCGGCCACGCCGCAGCAGCCAGGGTCCGGTCATGGGGCAGCAGCACTCAGCTGCTGCCACTGACACGGCTCAAGCAGTGCAGCAGGCACAGCAGCAGCAGCAGCCTCCACAGCAGCAGCCAGGTGTGGTGTGGCACAACCAGCCGGGTGTGCCAGACGTAATGCTGCAGGGTGGTGTGAGCCCGTCAGTTCAGCCTCCTGTGGGCCCTGCTGCTCGTGCCTACAAGTACAGGATCGCCAGCCTGGGAGCCGCAAGCGCTGCAGCAGTGAACCTGACAGCAGCAGCTGCTAACAGCACCAACAGCACCAACAGCAGCAGCAACAGCAGCAGTAACAGCAGTAGTACGGCACCGGAGGTGTGGAACCACACCCCCCATGGCCACCGGCGGCAGCAGCAGCAGCCCGTGGCAGCAGTGGCAGCAAAAACCAGTCGCCACTTGCTAGCAGAAGCCGCTGCTGCTTCAGGAGCTGCTGGGTACGAAGAGGATGATGCATGGTTCGAGGGGCTGTTTGGCAGCGAGGCAGAAGATGCCTACGATGCAAAGGCCGCTGCATATGTGGAGAAGCAGTTTTGTGGGAAAGGTAAGAAGCAACATACATGACGATGATACCCTTACATAGAAACCAGCACCATGTGTGGGGTTTATAGCTTTGGGTTTTGTGCCACATGGTGGAGGCACTGCCTGACAACAAGAGTGAGGAGCAGAGTGAGGAGCAAGAGTGAGGAGCAGTAGGAGCAACTTGTGATAGTCAGGTAGAGGGCACAGGCACCCTGCTGAATGCACAGCAGGAACTTGAGCCTGCCAATACAACTCAGCCTGAAGTGCACTCTGCAGCCGTTGTCCTGGCCCAAACGTTTGGTGAGAAGCTTAGCTTACGAGGCTGAGCCTCTGACCAAACGTTTGGGCAAAGACAACGGCTGCCAGTGCAGATCACACCCTTGTGATGGGCACACTGTGCGGCTTGAATTGGTCGAGGCATGGCAGCAAGATACTGAGAACTGGGCCTGCATGCGCGCCAGATCGTGCGAGGGTCCCACATTGCAAGCAGTACATCTTACTGTGCTGCCAGTTGCAACACTTGCCTGACCTGAATGTCAGCTTGCTCACGTGTCGCACGATGATTGCTGACTAATTCAGTGCACATGTCTTGCCACAGGCACATGGATGGCCGGCTCCAGCAGCAGCACCAGAAGCAGCAGCATGGTCACCCCAGCAGCAGTGAAACAAGGCAATGCCAGCCTAGTTTCCACAGCATCAGCACCACAGCAGCAGCAGCAGCCCCAGAAGCAGCGCCGGCGCACGGGCTTCAAGCCAGTGTGGGGTGATGATGGCCTGTGGATGTCAGAGAGCGGTGTGGTCCCAGCAGACTCCACAATCGCAGTTGGCCCGCGCCATGTGGTGCACATCGTCAACTCCCTTGTGAAAATCGTAGCAGTCGACGGAACCCGCGGCGTGCCAAATGTCGCCGGAAGCAGCTCTGCAGACGGTGTTTCAGCAGACGCTATCATCGTCACCCTGCCCGATTTCTTCGGCTTGGTGGCCTCAAGCTGCGATGGCGGGTACATCACACCCTCCGCCGCATACGACAAGCACGTCGGACGCTTCATCGTCACCGCGGTGTGTGGCGGCGACTCGAACCAGATCCTCCTGGCTGTCAGCCAAACAGCAGAAGCAACAGACCGTTGGTGGCTATACTCATTCCCGGCATACGTCACGTACGATACGCCGATGGCGTGCTCGGACGGCAGCAGCCATTTCACGCCGACCAGCATTCACACGCAGATTGGTTACAACAGGGACGGTGTTTTCATCAGCTTTGTGCAGAACTGCCCGTTGTGCCATGTGCCGAGGGCAACAGGCTCTGTGCTGTACGCCCTGCCAAAGTGGTCCCTGTATACTGGACTTACACACGCTGTGGTTGGGCCGGTCTACACAGGTAGGCGCTTCGGGGCTGACAGCAGACTGGTGAAAGCAATGCGCAGTCACATGATGATTTTCACCCAGTGGGCCAATCCCAGCATCAGCAGCAGCATCAGCAGCAGCAACAGCAGCACGAACGATCTAAATCAACTGCAACTCCGCAGAATGGAAGCTCTGTCCTGCATGTTCACCAAATAAGAACCACCCTTGAGAGTAGAGTGCTCCTGTGTGGCGTTGCAGGGTACCAATCAGCACCAGCTTCATTTCCGTTGCTGCTCTGCCGCCCTTTGCTGAATGTTGCCTGCTGCAGGCGTCGATGTGCTGGGCGCTGTGGGTCAGTTCAACGACAAAGACTTCTCAGCCGCGTCATTCAGGCAGCTCCAGCCAGTGCTGCCACAGCGGGTACTTGATGTGCAGCCGGACGTGACCTATTTTGTGAATGACGTGAGTGGAGGCTCAGAGTTTTGGGTGTGTCCTGGTTCTGGGGGGTTGGGTTATAGTATCGTTGATTGCCGGCACCAAAGCAACCGAGCAGCCGACGATGTAGTGGAGGGAGAGGCAAGCAGGGATGCTCCACAGTACAGAAGCAGTATGTCTGCATGGTAGCAGCCACTGCTGCCGCTGCTGCTGTCGACGTTTAGAACAGGCGCCAACCAGTACACTGCCGTTTGAAATCAGCTATGCAAGGCATCCTCAAACCTCCCTGACACAACCACCTCAACCCACCATGCCTTCATCATTTCCTTGACTCAAACGTGACACATGTGCTGTTACATGTGTTTTTGCTGCACGCAGCCAATCAGCAACTCAAACCCCAGCCAGCGCAAGCAGCTCACCACAGTGGCCCTCATCAATACAGGCAGCCTGTGGCAGTATACATGCGCAGATGACCCAGCCCCTGTGCTAGTGGCACGTGTCACAGGGCGAGGTGTGGACTGCAGCATCAGTACTGACACCATGCTGCAACAGCCGCAGGCACAGCCAGTGGGTACGGACTACAGGCAGGGCGGCCCTGGGCAGTGCCCACCGTTGGATGCAGGGGCGACGCGGCCGGTCGGGTTCTGGAGTGGAGGGGTGAGTGAAATGGCAGTTGCTGGGGTGAAGCTTGTAGGGCAGTGCCAAGACTGCCGCTTTGCTGCTCAGTTCTCAGCTGGTGTGGCGCGCAGTGGTGTTGCAGAAGGAAAAGGATACTGCACTGTATCAGCTGCATACCTTTGGGCAACAGACAGAAATCAAGCCGTTTGTGCGGTTGCTGTATGAACTTCAACCAGCAGAGGTGTTTTTGCCATACTGGTGATGGACGCGAGCCACAGAACATCAGGCCAGCAAGCCTGCCGCCGCAGCAGTACATTGGTAACTATGCACGGTGCACCTGCCGTCAGTAGAAGCCAGAAAGTGCACTATCATGAACCATGCTCAGCACCACCAGCTCACTGTTCCTCCGTGCCTGTCTTGTGCCTTCTTTGTCGACATGCAGGCGGCCTTCTTCGCCAACCAAATCTACCTCACAGACCGTGGCCCTGACTTGAGACCCAAATTCAGCAGGCCCTATGACAGCCACAGCCACCTATACCCCACAGCCTACTGGGCAGTCCTCTCGCCTTCCTATGTGCCACGGGAACCTGTGCAGCCTTCATGGGCGAGGATTGGGGGTGGGATGAAGGGTGGGACTGGCACCTGGGCGCGTGGCAGGAGCACGACATGCCAAAAAGGGCTCGGATGCGGTTCTTCAAGCTCCATCCGCACGCCCGGGCACACAAGAACGGCACTATCCCCAACGACCCCCTGTCAAACTTCCTCAGTAGCCTGGCAGAGGCCGCATCGCCCAAGCCAGCGCCCAAGGCCAAGCCAGCGCCCAAGCTCAAGTCACACAAAGGCCGACAGCTGCTGCAAGTGGCTCCCAAGGCTCCTGAGGGAGATACCCTAGGGACCATGAAGGCAGCTTCTGAAGCAATGGTGTCTATCGCAGCAGTGGGTACAGCCAAAAAGGCCACGATGACTGCAGACAAACCCTCACCACAGGATAAGGACGCCAGCGGCACCAGCAGTAGCAGCTCTGGAAAGGGCGGGAAGGCAGCTGGAGATGCTGGCGACCCAGCGAGCTCAGCCAAGGCTCAATCCACTCGGCACATCGCTGCAAGGGCTGCACCGGGCGCTCGCAGGTCACCGTTCCTCCCTCAGGCCGCCAGCAAGCGCAGGTCATTCACACAGGACGATACCGAGGAGGAGGAAGATTCAGAGGATCTGTATGCAGAAGGGTATGACGAGGATTACGATGACGACAGTTATGATGAGTCAGCATACACAGAGTCCGTCAATGACGATGACGCAAGCAAGGGTGACGAGGACGGCAGCAGCAGGGGCGACAGCGAAGAGGGTGAATCCCGCGCAAAGCCCCGCAAAGCAGGCAAGGGCTCTCGCAAGAAGAGGGCTAAGCCAAGCAAGGATGCCTCCACCCCGCGCACCACACCGCAGGGAGCGCCCGCACCTGCAGTACCCCTGCTGGATACAGAGGATGCTGAAGAGCAGTCCACAGCCGGTGCGGAGTATGCGCCCCTGAGTCTGACAGCCGATGAACTGGATCATTTAGCCAGTGTCTCCAAACCTGCTCCAGCCCCTGAGTCTATCGCACCCAGTGCACCCAATGTGCCTAGTGTGCCCAAGGCCATGGATGCAGCACCAGCCCCGGAGCCTAGCGCACCATCCAAGCCCTCAGAGAAACCCTCCGGCAACAGCACTGTCAAGACTGAGGCCATCACACAGCAAGTCAGCTGGACAAGGGGTGCGTCCCCACCCTCCCAGGGCAAGCCCACACCCCTGCAAGCGCCTGCCCAGCCAACCCCAGCCGCTGCCCGCCGCGCGCCCTCTCCCGCCCGACAGCCTCCTCCACCGCCAGCACCCAGGGCTGCTATCAGAGCCCCAGTGCCCGCTCCAACACCAGCTGGTCAACGGATGGTCACCCAGCAGAGGGAGCGCCCAGCGCCCACCCAGCCTCGTCAACAACCATTCCGTCCCCAGCCCAGGAGCCATCCAGCGCCCGCTGCCCAACCAGCAAAGCCCATCACATCGTCAGCCCGTGTTGTTGACGGCGCCAACAGGCCCGCCCCTGCTGCCTCCCACGTGGACTATGGAAAGGATTACGGTCACTCCTATGATTGGTCCTTTGACTGGCCGGCACCTGCCGCACCCAGAGCGCCCAAGCCCTTCTCCCGCCCAAGTATGGGCGAGGGTCAACACCATGACAAGGGCAACCACCCACACAGAGACTATGCTTACCCACATGACGAGCATCCGCACCCGAACCCTAGCCCTTCAGTGAAAGGCGGAAGGGACCGCACAAGGAGCTTCCCTTCGAAGAAGGATCTTGCGACAAAGACAGTCTGGGAGATCATGCTCGAAGCTGCCGACCGTCCCCAGACATCGCTAGTTCCGCAGTCGCACGAGGAGTACTACGCCCTTTGGGCCGATCATCCCATCGTCCGCAGGGTTTACTGCAAGCTGGACATTAAAGCGTGCTACAATCCCTGCAAGTACTACAGGCACTGGTACAGGGACACGACGATCACCTTCGGCGTCGTCGTCTCTCGCCGCGGTGTGATCGACGCAGTGACGGGCAGCGGGGACAACCCCATCGGTCTGGCGTTCCCTCAGGTCGTCGTGCGTGAGGGCTCCGCCCTGATCGTGTACAGCTACTCCGGACCCCAGCAGGTGCCTAGATATGGCATGTTGGCATTCCCAGGTGCGGCTTGGCGCTGGTGACTGTTGCCAAACTTAGTGAGCCAGCGGCAACCTGCAACAGCTCCCCAGCAACAGGCGGGAGGTTGAAGGGCAAAACCATGGGGTGACACTGACACGCCTGCAACATCACGGCTACTCCGCATGCATGTTGCTTCACTGACCGCATCAGGAGTTACTGCGACAAACAGACAACCCACAGCCACAACTGCTGCACTCCGCTCACTCTGCTCCTGCCTTCTGCATCATACAGGCGTGGGCTATTCTGTTATCCCTCCCGGTCAGGCCCTGGGCTCCCCAGCATTCACGCTGCTGCAAGCAGGCGACGGCTGCATCTACCAAGGCCCAATCGAAGGCCGTCAGCAGCAAGCCTGGGGCTCCTACTCAGGCGCAGACATACACTGCGCCAGCAACGTCGCCTACACCGCAGTGCAGTACTCCACGCGCCCAGGCAACATGCAGACCCAGCCATCGAATGCTGGCACATGGCTGCAGGCTTTCGCCCCTGCCAAGTTTGGCTGGACGACGCCCAACCCGCACTCCAAGCCACCACCAACGGCTTACGCCATGCTGCCTCCTGCCTACGGCCCTGTCCCTCCTTACTATGATGGCGGCAACAGCGGCGGCTTTGAGCCAATCTACGGCGGAGGGGATGGATACAGTACATACCCCAGCTATCCAGGGTACAGTGAGGACAGCGGGCCAGGGTATAGCTCCGGCGGCAAACCAGGGTATGGAGGAGGTGGAGGGTCAGGGTACGGCAGGGACTATGGATCAGGGAATAGCAGTCCCCAGTATCCAGCAAAGGATCAGTATCCGCAGGAGAGCTACTCAGAGCCCCCTTCAGGTTCTGAGTACAACCCAAACCCACCTCCCAAGCCCTACCCACCCACCCCACCCCCAAAGCCCTACAAGCCTCACTACGGCCCCTCTGAGCCCCAGTCCGGCCAGTACTGGCCACCACCGGCTAAACCCCAGCCAGAGAGGCCGGCTAAACCCCAGCCACACACCGGGGGCCTACCAGACCACATAGGTGGCGACTCTGATGACCCACCAGGAGGCTGGGACCTATCAGAGCCTGACTCTGGCTCACACAGAGACAACTCACACCTGTACCAGCCGTACGATGGAGAGGGTTCGGGCTCAGGAGTGGACAATCCTGACTACTCAAGCCCCCAGCCTTACAAGCCACCTCCAAGCTACAGCGGAGATTCATACTCTGGCGAGTACAACCCTTCTAAACCACCAACACCCCAGCCCTACAAGCCTCCAAGTTACAGTGGAGACTCGTATTCTGGCGAGTACAACCCTCCTAACCCGCCGAAACCCCAGCCCTACAAGCCTCCAAGTTACAGTGGAGACTCGTATTTTGGCGAGTACAACCCTCCTAACCCGCCGAAACCCCAGCCCTACAAGCCTCCAAGCTACAGCGGAGACTCGTATTCTGGCGAGTACAACCCCTCCAAACCACCAAACCCCCAGCCCTACAAGCCTCCAAGCTACAACGGGGACTCAGACTCTGGCGAATACTACACTCCTCGCCCTCCCAAGCCCCCAATCCCCCATCCCTACAAGCCTCCTTATGGTGATGACTCCTACCCTGGCGATTACAACCCTCCCAACCCCCCTCCCAAACCCTCTCCCAACCCCTCACCAAGCCCCCCTCCTAAACCCCCATCCGCTCAGCCAAGTCCTCCTCCCCCGCCTGCTAGCCCTCCCTTCAAGCCTCCTGGCAGCTATGGCGGTGGCTACCAGTCCCCTCCTGGCGGTTATGATGGCGGTTATGACGGAGGCTTCCAAGCACCCTTGTACCTCCCTAACGATGATGGGGACCACAATCACCTCCCTGACGATGACTCACCCTACGACTATGACACACACTACGATGATGACTCGGACTTGGGTGACGGGTATGGGCCAGGTTCAGGCTGGGGCAATGGGGGTTCAGGCACAGGGGGTTACGGCAGTGGCAGTTCAGGGCCAAAGCCAAACCCTGGCGGTCCAGAGTTTGTCAAGAACAACCCCAAGCAGCACGATGACTGGGTCAACTCCCATTCGCCAGCCGGCGGCGACAGCGGCTATGAGTGGGACGGAGATGACCAGCCCTATGGGGATGATGCACCATCATATGGGAGTAACTCCGGGCTGTCATATGGAGGTGATGCGCCTTCGTACCAGGGCTGGGCACCGTCTCCTTACTCTGGCCACAGCGACGGAGGTTATGGCTCCACGCCAGGCAAGTACGACCTCCATGGTGGCTTTGTGCTGGCCCCCGGGGCCATATGAATGGCGGTCAGTTCACAAACATGGGGATGTATCCGGGTGGCGGTTCAGGGGCATCTGGGAAGGCCCCTGCTTCTGGCAGTGCTCCTGCTGCTGCCCCCGGTGCTGCTCCTGCCCCTGATGCAGCAGGCCAAGTCCAGCCGCCAGTGGGGGCAGGTGTGCAGAGGCAGGCGGCCCAGATGACGCCGCAGCAGCAGCAGGCTCAACTGCTGCTGCAGCAGCAACGGCAGCAGAAGCAGCAGCTGCATCAGCTGCAGCTGCAGAAGTCACAGCTTGCCAAGCAGCAGCTGCAGATGCTCAACGAACAGCAGCAGGCAGTTAACTTCGAGCAACAGCAGCAGCAGCAGCAGCAGCAGCAACAGCAGCAGCCAGCACAGCAGCCTCTTGTCACATCCCAGGCTCAACCGCAGAAGGGAATGGTCCTACCTGCCACAGGCCTGGAGGGCAGTGACTTGTCTCGAAGCCTTGCCGACCTGGGCGCAGCTGCTTCGAGCTCTGTGCAGCAGCTGCTGCAGAAGCTGGGCTTGTCAGCAGGCAGCGCAACGCCACGTCAGCTTGCGAAGGCCATCAAGCGCGTTGAGAAGGCGGAGAAGCGGATTGATCGCCACTCGTCGGCGGTGCCCAAGGAACCAACGCAAAGCGGTGCAGCCCTGCAGTACTTTGACGATTATGAGGTGAAGGAAGGAGCCGACAGTGGCAGCTCCGCAGCTTCTGCATCCGCACAGGAGCTTATGTCGTATCTGCAAGGTCGGCATGGCATGCACGCGAACGCAATCGGTGGCGCGCAAGCTGTGCCGAATGCGACTGCGCTGGCGGCAAAGAGTGCGTGACCGTGCAGCCCACTAGCTTTGATTTGTCCGTTGCGAAAACTGTGGTGTGGTATTCTTCAGCATGGAAACCATACAAAAAGTGTCAGGGGCCAAAAGTCAGCCTCCTGTTGAGATGCTGAGAGCCTGTCTGTGCAGGACTTCTGCAGGCTGAATCACCTGTCTGCCATTTCAGTTGCTTGTTGATTGCTACAACAGTGGGCACAGCTAGCCAACTGGCAAGCTCAGTGCAATTTCAGGTAGATGCGTGTTGACTCATCTTTACGGTTGCGTGGTGTTGTTGTGTCGTGCTGTCACCACAGTAAGCAGTGCCTGCACAGAATCATGGTCTCGCGCCATGTGTGCAGACCAGGTGCTTGGCATTGTTGTTTTGGGTCCAGTCTGGCCTCCTAACGCCTCACTTTCCCAGGGGGTTCCAGTGATGTTGCTGCAGGCAGGACGATCTGTTGTTTTTAGGTAGCTGATTGTTTGACTGAGTACCTGTGCGTACCGCACAGAAGTGTGCGGCTACCCACGAATTTGCCTGCGTCGGTGATCTCCTACAAGCACTGCCAGCAGCAGCAGCACTGCAACACTGGCGCATTGCAAAGAAGCACGCTGTGTGATGCAAGGCCTATTGCATGGTGCGATGTACAGTGTGTTTCTACAGCTAGAGCGGACGCTGTGCTGAGCTTGGGCGGACCGCACCTGCAGGGGGTGTGTCAAGCCACAGTGGTGAAACTTTCACAAGTTGTGACTGAGCCAGTGGCGGGGTTGGCAGATTGCATCATGCTTTTGATCAGGTGATCCTCATTTGACAGTTCACTGCTGCAATGTTGTGATTCAGGTGGTGTAGAAGGTGCTCCACTGGGCACCACAGGTGCCTTCTGTACCTGGATTGGTGCTGTAATCAATTGGAGACGAGGTTGGTTGGCCCAGCAGACTCCCCGTTGGAGTCAAGTCAGATGTGCCTGCAACACTTCGGCTGCAGGAGTTCAGCGCTGCAAGGCATTCAGTGCACTGTTGTGTTACAGAGACACACAACCCTGTGCCACCGGGTGTACACATCATCGCGCAACACCACACAGCACATGCCATTCATTGACGTACACCATGACTTTGTGCTGTCCAACCAAATGTAAGTCAGCAAGGAGCATCAGCCTTTCAGGCCTCAAGCAAGCTGCTTCAATAGCATGCTGGTGTACCAGGCTCAGGACAGGGAGAAGGCCGACAAAAGTCAAGCACGGCCTGGCAGCCCAAGCTGGTACCCCTGCTGATTGACCCCCACCTTAGGGCACAGCCATGCTGCAATAGCCGGCCTCAAACCAAGAAGCAGCTGCAGCCCTTTTGCAGAGAGCTAGCTGCAGCACACGAGCAGTGGCCGCCGCTGGGACCCTCAACACTGCACGACCTGTCTGCCCCCGCGCCATACACAACCAGGACCAGTATGTGAGACCAGGGCAGAATGCTGACCAGCATACGGCCAGCGCCAGCCTGCTTCACATGTGGGAGGATGTCATGTCCCCACCCCCACCAACTCTGTAGATACACCAAATCCACATACACACCAACTACGAACACACTCTGCTTCAAAGGGCACAGCTGTGAGTGGGTGCCACCTGACGCGGCTCAACACTGCTGCAACACACAATACCATGCCGCCACGTCACGCGGACGCCGCATTTCACGTCATGCTGAGCAAACACATCACTGTGGTTGTACGCTGCAGTCCACAACAAACAGAGCCCTTCACTTGAACAGCGCAAAGCTGGCCACCATGAAACCCATGCTGAGCCATGTCACCAGCCTGACACAGTTGACCGCCTCGGCAAAGTTTTGGAACAGTCCGCTCTCATAGAACAGCAGCACCAAGTTGTTGAGGCTGGTCACGTTGCTGTTCTGGGGCAGGATGGTGAGGATTGTCAGCACTGCATAGATGTAGGGGTTTTTGAAGACCAGCAGACCAGCATAAGCCCCTGCGGAGACACACAGGACAAATTGCAAGCAAGATCAGGTGCTGATAAAGGTATGACAAGAAGCCTCTAGCAAGCAATGGCTGCATGCATATGCAACTGCTTGCCTTTCAGGACGAAACCCCAATCAAAGGATGCAGCCACTGCTTACGCATTCCTTGCTGTGCTGATGTTGCTGAGTTGCGCGCATTGCATGTCTCACTGTCGCCACAGTGCAACAGTTTCATGTCAGACTAGGGTGACTCATGTTCATCTCCATGGTAGTGAAATGAGCAGGTGGCAAGCTGTGGTTCTCAACCCCGAGTGTGCTCAACCCCGACCACTGGAAACGCTGTCAACGGCTTGCTGTGATCCCCAGTACTGATATCATCTGCAAGGCCACCCCATGGGCCTGCAACTGCGGACCTCAGCACACCTGTGATGACCAGATACACTGGGTTGAACTTGGCAACCGCGCTGCTGCTGCTGGCTGGTGGCCTGTTGTCTGCCCGGCATGTGACTGATAGCTGTCTTGAACGCGTGTTAATGTGCGCCTGCTGCTGCCTTGCTGCCGCATGTGCGCTGCTGCTCAAGCTGCTGCTCCTGACGACACTGCTGCTGCTGCAGCTCCTGCTGCTGAATGGCAGCAATCTGCACCCAAAAGCCATAACATGGGAATTATGTGGTCAGACTAAGTCAAAAATAGCGTTGCACAAGACCCAGCGTGACGTTTAAGGGTGATCACATACCTGTGACCTCGCTGCTGCTGCTGCAACAGCCTAGCAGGTTGTGCTGTGTTGCAACACTGCATGCTTCAGGATCTGCTGCTGAGGAGTCTTTGCTTGAAAGAACGTGTTTGCGACCTCAATGAGCGGCAGGAGATGCAATGAAGCGGGGGAGTGCTGTTGATCGAGTGATGTCTAATGCTCGGCCGATCCACAGTCAGTTCCACGTCGGCCAATGAAACAAAAATCAAGTGCAGGAGCCATCCAGATTACTGACTGGCTCTGCACGATGTTCCCCACACAGAGCCGGTCAAACTTGCAGGTTCTGCTCGACAGGTGCAGCATGCTCCTGAGCACTCAGCTCAGACACAACTTCTGCAGCAGCCATCAAACCTGCAACTCTTCTGTCTGCAACAGGTGCAACTTCTCTCGCAGGATGCCCTGCTTCTGGCCAAATTCTGCATCATCCAAAGCAGCTTGCAGCACCCACTCTCCACCTCTGCTGCCACCAGCCCCTTCAACATCAGCCTGCTCCAACTCCACCCACGAAAAGCACCCGAAATAGCTCTCCCGCTGCTTTACTGGTATCATTACCGGCTGCTGCAACGTGTAGCACCGGAGCTCCAGCAGGGTGAGAGGCTCCTTGGCCCGCCACTTTAGTCGCGTCTCCAAGAAGCCTTCTGCATACACATGCAATGGGTCCAGCACCTGCAGTACTTGGGGGTCTTTTGTGGCCCAAGCACCGGTCACCTCTGCATAGTACTGCAGTGGCAGCTGCTCCACCTCCTTGGGCTGCAGGACCATCTCCTGCAGTACAGGATGCGGAAGAAACAGGGCAGTACGAGGAGCGACGGGGTCATGAGAGTAAGCAGCGGGGCCAGCCAGGAGGAATGCAAAGCTGCCCACGAGTACAAACTGCTCGATGCAAGTAAGAGCAATTCATTCAGAGCTGCGTGCGCGCATCGAAGGATTGCCACCCACAGAAGTGCCATGCTGCAACGGTGCTCAGAGTAGTAAGGTGTAACTTGTGCTGATGGAGTTGAAAAAGGTGCCGGAGGTGCTGCAGTCCCAAGCAGCACATGATGCCCCAGCAGACTCCTGTAGCTGGCTACCATGGCGCCATCACCTCTGGGAGCTGTTGCATTGGTCATGCTGCATGACGTGCCGTTGGCCTTGCCCTGCTGAAGTCCGGCCTTCATCCACACCCACACTCTCAATGCACATTCATTGCGCCACTACTACCCAGGCACTACAGTCAAAGTTGGATCCTGCTACACCCATATGCCGCACATGCCACCCGGTGGCAGTGCCACCGCCCTGTTGCATACCAATCAAACCCATTCACCACTGTCAACTTGGCACTTGATGGTCTTACCTGGTGAAACTGTTCAGCCACCCCTGGCTTCAGCAGCTGTGCATCACTGTGGAAGGCGGTGGGGAAGAGCAGGAAGCGCTGTGCCTTGGGGGTGAAAGTTGGCTCACGGATGCCACCCTTGCGCACCAGGATCTGCGTTGCAGATACACATACATGTTGCCACACTCGGCTTCTGATGAACAGCTCACCACAAGGTGTATGGAGGACAACACCAGGATGGGGAAGGGACCAAAGTCGGTCATACTGCAATACTGCAGATGACCTCACCCCTGAGCTGTGGCCAGGCTGGTCATGATTGTGGTTCCAGTGTCCCAGGTACTGATACTGTCCTTGAAGGGTGGGGAGAGCCTCATGCTACTGCTGTGCTTGTGTGGGGGCACAAGTCATGGCACAGTGTCGCTGCTTTGAACAGCATTTACAACATGCCAACAAGCAGCTGATCCCCAATCAGTCGCGGCATACCAATCCCACAAAGGCAACTTACAGTCTGCTGCCCAGCGCCCAACGCTGCGCATGTCACCGCCCACTCCTTCAAGCATTGCACAGGCTGGATGTCAGCGGGATTCAGATTTAGTTGTGTGCTGTGACCTGCCGCTGCTGTCGCGCGCAACGTGCAGACGGGGGCACGTCTGTTGGAGGTGTGCCCCAAGAAGCAGGGGTGCGCTTGTGCTGATGTCTGGAGCAGCATGTTGCAGCCTTGCTGCAGAGAGGGTAGATGTGAGGACGCTGAGCAGACACGAGTATTTTGGTGCACTCTGCTAGGGAAGCACAGCTCAGCAGGGTCACAGGTGTGTCACAGCACACTGGATGTGTGAGGCAAACATGTCATCGACAGGTGGTTATATGCAAGACCTTGATGAATGTTTCATTTGTTTTCCAGTAGCAATCACAGTAGACAAAAGACCTCTGAACAGATCACATTCAGATCACCACGTGCACGCGTTTCCCTGTGCGGCTTGTGTTCCTGCTACAAGTACTGTGTCATGCAGCATCACAAACATCAAGTCCTATCTCGTTACCGTGAGCTGATGCGGCTGATCCAGCGCATGCCAGAGCAGAAGGCAGCAGCAGCAAGGTTAGAGGCACAGCAGACGCTGCGGCAGCACAAGGACGAGGCAGACCCCGAGCTGCGACTCAAATACTTGAAAGACCTGGCAGCACGCATCAGCTTCCTCCGAATCACAACACCCAGGCGACCAGGGGAGCCACTAGGTGGTGGCACATATGTGATGCGGGATGGAGAACTGGTGCATGGCGCTGGGGAGGATAAAGGCGCCAGGTGTGTGCTGCAGCTGCTGCAAGGTGTTCTGAAATTCACTCTTAGACGAATCAGTGCAGCCTGTGTAGACTGTCTGCTGTCACGAGTGACTGGTGCAGGCTGTCTGCATGCTGCCTCTGCTGTTGCTGCTGCTGGTGAGCATGTTGATTTATGCTCACCTGAAAGAGACAGAACCGATTTACTAGGGTCTGCCGGTGTGACGCTCGACACTGGCTATTGTTTGACGATATGTCCCCATGTGCTTGCATGCTGCAGGGTGACTGATGGCAGTGTCCCCATGGACGAGGCGAAGCGCCTCAACAGGGAGCACTACAAGCGCTTCTTTGGCAAGCCTATGGGCAAGGATATGTTCTTCTGAAGGCAGCTGCCACCATATGTTCCTTTGATGTGCAGCATCGCAGCTTGATGCAAGGTGCCGGACACACCCAGCATGCTGCGCAGCACCTCTATGCCCATCTGCCTCCCCCCGCAGCCAACCGCCACAGTCAGCAACATGGCTGGCCGCGTTGGGTTGCCGCAGAGGCGCCCTCCTCAGCCTGGCACATGCAGCGCAGTGCCATGTGCAGCACCATACGTGGCGCCAAGCGCTGTGCATGCCGCACGGGGTGCACTGATGCAGCGTGCATGCAGTGCCGCAGCTTCCTCACTGCTGGTGCAGCCGCCCTAGCGATATGGGTGTGTAGGACACTTTGCAGGACAAGCAATGCAGTACTGCATGGTTGACAGCCGCAGCGCGCGCAGTTGGCTGCAGTCCTGTCGCTGCTGGGTGCAGGCACTCATTGCCAATTGCTGGCAGCACGGTACATGGCACCAACAGTGATGGGCGTGGTGTACCGTGTGCTTGTGGTGTGCTGTTGTGTGATGGGTTGGGCTTGCAACCCCGCGGCCCAGTGTTTATCCCTGTGGCAGGCAGCCGCAGCATGTACAGTTGAGGTTGTGCTGCCTGCTGCTGTTGATGGTCACTGCTACGTGGTGTAAGCAGCAGCAGCAGCAGCAACATGTTTGTTGCGCAGCTGCCAGCAGTGTGCGTCACAGCAGGCCTGGCAGCAGCGGTGGTCCCACCAGCTGGTGTGTGCACCACGCTCGGTGCATTGCTGGTGTCGGTCTACAGCTCTTCTTGCAGGCCAGTTCGTTGCGCCACTTTGGCAGCTGCACAGCAGCACATGCAATGCGTGTTTGGCCGTGGTTGCCTGCAGCCGCAGGCAGTGCTGGCATGACTCCTGGTACCCAGCCATGCTGCAGGTGCTGGGTTCTTGTATGCCAGGATGGTTGGCCTGCGGTGAGAAGTTGTTTTTGTTGGTACCAGCGCCTGTGCTGCTGGTGAACTAGTGCACTGCAGCTGCTGATGTGCCCTGCATCTGCTGTTAGCGATGGCTGACGGTCTGGCAGTCACAGCAGCTGTCGCTCGGACCTGCTGCTGCAGCAGGCTGTTCGAGAGAGAAAGCAGTGAGTTGTGCTTGCAGATGGTGCGAAGGACATTTGCAGCAGGCCATAGCGCGTCGCGTGCTGATTTGTGCGCAGCCGGCAGTTTTGTCAGGAAGCATCAGTGCGCGCATTCGTATGGCTGTTGCCACAGACTTGCTGTGCTGGTGGCCAGTCACACCAAGCATGCAGGTGGTGGAGTGAAACATGTGTCTTTTCAAGTTGGCAGCTATTGGCAGCATCGCCGTCTTGCGATGCGGCTATGTACCGAACATGGCATGGCATGGCATGACGTCCAGTGCCATTGTCAAAGCCAGTGCTGCTTCGCATATGCCTAGGGATGGGCCAAAGCGTATGCGTATGTACGTACGTATATTTTCCGTATGCGTATATATACGTATATTATACGTATGTGCTCCCAGATGGCCGACAGTTACACTGGCAGTTACGGTTTTCAGAATATGCAGATTTCAGCTGCATAACGTAAGGAATGCTTCTTTGAAATACGTTTGAATGATTAGGCAGCTTTATTTTGCCATGCGAATTGAATGCATTCAACCCCAACTTCGGGATTCGCATCAACCGTCGACCCACCGGGAGGGTGGAATATGTGGTGCTGCGGGCGCGCGCTTGACCGCGGAAACAATACGATAGTTAGAATATCACTTTATAAGATTATATTACATGATAATTAAAGTCATAGCACCAGCCTGCAGTCTTAACAGTGATTTCCCTGGCAACCCCCTGAAAACATACGCTTGACATACTCGTATATATACGGATACGTATGTGACATACGTATATATACGTATGTGAAAAGCAGCCACATACGGTTTGGCCCATCCCTGTGTGCATCGGCGCTGACCTGTGTCAAGGTGTGACCATGTCACACTTGAACGTTCACTGCTGTCTAGCCAACATAAGGCAGGGGGAAGGGATGATTGTAACGGTGGTGAGCATTCAATGCAGTCGGTGCGCCAGCTAGCGCATGTAACCACGGTTGTTGCGTGCATAATAACTTGTGACAGGCCGCCCGCCACCCTCTATCCCACTGCGCAGGTGGCTTCACCAGCGGGAATATCAGTATACAAACAGCGGGTCAAGCAGCGGGTGATGCCCTGTTTGCTGGCGGCTATGCCATCTTCTTGACAAAGCGGCAATGATTGCTGCCACAGCCACCCATGGCGCTACCGCTGGGGCAGTGTGGGTAAACCCAGCTGACAGCGGCAGCTGCTGACTTGTAGGGGAAGAGAGTGTGTCCAAGGATGGGCATAGCATGCGTGAGGGAGCCTGTCTGCTTGCGCAGCAGTCGCTGTAAAGTAGACGTGAGTTGCCTGAAAGACCAGTACTGAGGACTTGGACAGAATTTGGCTCATATTGTGACTGGAGGGTCTCTACGGAACCTTGCTGAAGATGACCCCTATGATAAGCAACCAGACAGCAACTTTGTTGGTTCTGAATCAAGCTGGGCCAGGCCTACTGGTGTGTTATGAGCCTGCCAGTGCACCGCAGGTGGCCACCAGCTGTAGTGCAGCGATGCATCAGCAGGCCCCAAGGGGTCAAAAGCTTATTGCCAGTGCCAGCAGCTGACGCAACATGCAACTATCATCTAGTTTGGTGGTGTAGGCGTGACACGCATTGGGAATGCAAGAGCTGTGGTGACAGTAACTTAATTGCGGTGACTGCCAGGAACACTGGGCTGCAAAGCATGTTACCCTGCGGTTACCGCTTTTCAGGACAAAGCTCTCTTTACTTCATTAAGAATAATATTCCAAACAACGGAAAGGGTGAGATGCTGTTTGGCGGTTGCATAATCCAAGGGGTGGGTGGTTGAAACCTTGGAGGGCATAAGTTCAGCGTTGCACCCAAGAAGACGACGTAAGGTTGCTGGGTAAGCTGTGAAAGTTGCCATCCGCCTTTTTTTGTTGCCGTTCAAGCGCTCTCTAGAGCACACTTGCACTCCTCCTGCAATTGCAATGGCTGGCATCTTGTCCCCCAGGCTGCTGCTGAAGCTCTTTTCGGTCATGATGCTTTGGCTGTGTTCCGTTCTGGAAAGTTCTGTTGTATATGTCATTTGCTTTGAGGTGGTCTTCTGCGCTGCAGCTGCGTATGGGTTCTCAAGTCAGGAAGGAGGCTATGTGGCCATCGTGGTGGCTTGGGGCGCAGCTGCTGCCCTTCACCTTTTCAATTGGTTTCAGGTAGGTGAACGCCAGCATTAACGCCTCAACATTGGTGTCGGCAGGGTCAAGATCAGCAAGGAATCAGCATTACAGCAGCAGTACAGCGCAACGAGAGCGTGGGCAAGTTCATATGTTGGCAACATGTTCAGCGCCACCATGGCAGCTTCCAAGGCTGCCATCAGGACCTTTCATGCCAGCCAGCCTGTGACTTCCAGGGATCCAAGGATCGAGCAGCAGAAGTGCGGGGCGACGTCGCTAGCGGCAGTCATCATACCAATGCACCTTCTACGTTTGAACGCAACGTTTGTGATAGCCTCCTTGTAGCCTCCTCAGCGCAGCATCCCTCCAGTCACCTTCCTGCTGCTCAAGCTCATGAGCTTGATCACCATCCACCCACGTTGTAAACCACCCACGTTGTGCCTCCTTCCTTCTTTCTGCAGAGCAACCGGAACAAGAAAGGCATCAAAGAGCGAGATGAGCTGATATCATCTCTGAGGTGCGTTACGTCGGCTGACAAGCAAGCATTGCCCTACTTTCCTGTGAAGCCAGATGGGGGACAGCACACCAGCTGCTCACCAGGCACCAGTTGCAGGGCTGGGCAACCCATTGTGCACGTACAGTTTTGTTCACCAATCCACTCAACTCCTTGATGCCAGCAGCTGGCTGCAACCTCCTGTCTAGCAGCAGCTGTCTGCAATTTTGCTGCTGAGTGACCCACTGCCACTGCCATGCCACCTGACTCGCAGGCATCAGTTGGCAGCAGGCTGCACCGTGTACCAGGAGGTCGTCAGCGGACGTGAACACCAGGTGCAGCATGAGAGGAACAAAAACAAGGAACTGGCAAGAAAGAACAGGGAACTGGCAAACTTGGTCCAGGTGAGGAGGTGTCCAGCCCGGCTGCTGAATCAGCAGCAGCAGGCATTCAGCACCTGAAAGCACCAGCAACAGCCACTGTTGATCTTGTTGCCACTAGTTCAGGATTTATGCTGTTTGCTTTGCGCTTATGCACGATGCAGCATCACACAGTGTCAGAAGCTGGCAAGAAGCAATGCCACTAGCCTGGCAGGCCATGGCGCAAGCTGCCAGGTTGCCCATTGTTTGTGTGGCCCATTGTTTGTGTGGGTGTGCGGCTGTCACACTCGTATCACACCTGTTCCTCACCATGCTCTCCTTGCTGCTTGCTGCTGCTTCACCATGCAGTGGTCTGAAGACGAGCTCGAATGGACCACGTCCTTCCTGGCTCAGGCAAGGACGGTCAACGGCGCTCTGCTAAGGGTAGTATCCGAACTGCTGGACCAGATGCACTCCAGACCGTTGATTACTCTGTGGTGGTCAACCTGTGGGGCTCCGGCCTTGACTACATCGACCACCAGCGCCTCAACAACGCTGTGCTGTTCAAGTCCTGGAGGTCTGGCCGTGCAAGGTGAGCATGGTCTGCTCAGTCATGCCTTGCACACCTCCTTGCGCGCATGGCTTGCATGGTTGTTGCCCTAGCTTGTGCCACCCAGCAGCTTAGTTGGGTTGACAAGCGTTGAGCTACTTTGCGCCATCAATTCAGTTGTCAGACGCTGTGGATGACGGATATCCGTCTGCAGGATCACAACCACTGCGCACAGGACGCTGTTCAACTGTGTTTGTGACACTGCTATGTCGCCACTTCTCCTGCAGGCTGTCTGCCAAGCACACCGCCCTCGTCAGCACAACCGCCTGCCTGCAGCTGACCTCAGCACAGCTTGCAGACACCCAGGCAGAGTGCATGCAGGTCCGCAGCCAGCTGCAGGACACGTCAGCACAGCTCACTGTGGTGCAGGCAGACCGCGATGACGTCCGCAGCCTGCTGCAGCAGCTGCAGGCAGCACAGGAGGAGCAGGTTGTTGAGGAGGTCTTTGAGGAGTTGATTGACAAGCTGTTTCCCCAGGAGGATGCCATCCCCACCATGCAGGACGCACCCATGCTGGCTCCTGCCCCCTGCGCCCAGCCCCAGCAGCAGCTCACCCCCACTGTCCTGGTGCTGTGTGACACCCCCGCTGACGACGCACACGCAGCCAGTGCCTCAGACCAGCAGGAGTACGTCAGCACCAAGCAGCAGAAGGGCTGGGAGCCCCAGGCAGCACATGGAGACCTGCAGGAGGAGCTCAGCACCTGGGAGTGCGCCTGGGAGCCGCTGCTGCAGATGCCCATGCAGCTGGTCAAGGAGCCCCAGCAGCTGCAGATCGCCAGCTACAGCAGCAGCTGTTTCCAGCGCCCCGGCGTGCAGCTGCTGGTGCAGCACCTGGTGCTGCTGCAGGCCCACAGGCAGCTGAGCGGGCAGTACGCCAGCCTGAGGGCGGGCTTTGGGTGCCTGATGCGCCAGCTGCGGGCCACCCTGGCCGACAAGCAGGCTGCTGAGACCCAGCTGCAGCTGAAGGTAAGGGCATGTGGGGCGGGAAGAGGGGATGCATTGGGCGCAGGGGTGGGGGTCACATCTGGTGGCCTGCAGTGTGCTGTATGTGCTTAGGGATGCAGATTAGGGGTGGGGGCCAACGATCGGAAGAGCAAGCTGCATTCAAGGCTGTGGGTATGCCTTGCGTGCACATGTGTCTCATTAGCGTGTGCAGGATCGCATCCATGAGGCATGAGCGGCGGTATCATGAGTGCAAGAACATCTGGTCAGACAGGCATTCAGCGCTAAATACGCCCATCATTTTGCATGGCTGCTGTGCTGACCGTCTCTGCTGTGTTGTGCCGCCCTGCTGTGCCGTGCTGTGTCCAGGCAGCAGCGGCTGAGCTGGTGGCCTCCCTGCAGAAGCGCTGCAGCGACATGGCGGCCGCGCTGCAGGACGAGCGCAGCACCAGCCTCTACAGGGCAGAGCAGATCCAGCTGCTGCAGGACAGGGTGGCGGAGCTGCAGCAGCTGGTGCCCGAGGTGCCGATGGACGATGTGATGGTGGCAGGCAACCTGGCAGCAGTGCAGTACATGTTCCTGTCTTGAGCCATGCGGGTGCAGCAGGCGCATGGGCAGCCCCTTTGCCACAGGGTCGTGTTGTTGATTGGGTTGGTCAGTTACCGGCTGTCTTGTGCAGGTCGACTTGTACAGCTATGTTTTGTTCAGGTGTATGCCAGCGGCGGGGTGGCATCGCTTTGGGTGCTGTTGGCGCGCGGGGGATCTGCCTCAGCGACGCTTGGTGTACACAGTGCAGGGGCTGCGGTGTGAAGTCGACATGCCCCGCAAGGGGTTGTCCTTGCACACTCTTACGTGCCATTTTGTCCTGCACAATTTGCGTACCATGCTTGGGTGCTGTTGGCGCGCTGGGGTCAGCCCCAAGCGACGCTTGGTGTACATAGTGCAGAGGCTGCGGTGTGAAGTCGACATGCCCCGCAAGGGGTTGTCCTTGCACACTCTTATGTGCCATTTTGTCCTGCACAATTTGTGTACCATGCTTGGGTGCTGTTGGCGCGCTGGGGTCAGCCCCAAGCGACGCTTGGTGTACATAGTGCAGGGGCTGCGGTGTGAAGTCGACATGCCCCGCAAGGGGTTGTCCTTGCACACTCTTATGTGCCATTTTGTCCTGCACAATTTGTGTACCATGCTTGGGTGCTGTTGGCGTGCTGGGGTCAGCCTCAGCGACGCTTGGTGTACACAATGCAGGGGCTGCGGTTTGAAGGATGGCGAAGATGTGGGCGTTATCTCCCTACTTGCACCTGGTCAGGCAGGGAAAGTTGGGGCCAGGTGACCACAGGTACCTGCCTGTGGCACTGGTGACACCATTGAGATGGTATGTAACATATCTCTAACTGGAGAACCAAAGTCCTAAAGTTTGCCTGCTTTTCTTATTCTGTTGCGATACAGCATCAGTGATAGAAAGCGCATACTCGCAGAAACGCTAGTTTGTCCTCACTAGAATCACAGATCGTGTTGGCTGTACTGTACGATCTCACAAAACACCGTCAACACCGCCTTTGTGTGTGCCATAGCCTCTCTTAAACGCTCACATCGCCTCAGTGGCCAGGCGCATCCCTATGTATTCAGCTGCTCTGTCCAGCCACACACTGTCTGCCACCACAGCTACTGCTTCTGGGAGGCGAACTGCAGGCCCTGTGCCCCAGGCAGCTCGGGGCCCGGATGGTTTCAGCAGCGTAGAAGCCTATGACGCCGAAAGGCTCGAATTGGACGCACAAGTAGGCTCAATGCTACAGCTGGCTTGTTCAGAGTGTATGTGGCAGTGACAATGGACACCATGCAGCAATTGTGGTGTATGCCCATTGATACAGGCCCGGAATGCCATGGTTACTAAGGCAGCAGTGGAGTCAGCAGCTGAAGCGTCAGCACCAGGCAGCAAGGAGGGAGCATGGAAGTGGGCGATCCGCAAGAAGGTGTGCAATGCTGAGCGACCAATCAAATGGCACACCCAATCTGCGCACCTCAGCAGGGTGCAGCCTTCACCGCAGTTGAGGAAAATCGGGCTTGGTTTTGAATCTTTAAAGTGCACACAACTCAGCTTGTCCCCCAGTTATGGCAGTTGCAAGGCACCACCAGTTGCCCAGGTGCTTAGCGACAACAGCACCCACAGTCATGATGACTTACAGTAGCAATGGCTACGCGCGCCTGCGCCTGTCTCTTAGTCACTGGCCAACAGTTATAACATTTATGTGGTGTGTGCGCTTTTGCTTGGGTGAGGGTGGTGGCCCAGCAATGCTTGTAGTCTGCTTGTTGGGCTGCCTGTGCGCCAAGTTCGCTGGTTCAACTGCATTGATTGAGTGGTGCAGAACAGTTCCTTACTGTTCCATGTCTTGTCCTGCGCAGATGTGGGACTATATGGAGGAGAACGATATAGCCAGGTAAGCAGCCGTGGCCGTGTGATGAGCATGCCAAAGTTGTGACAACACACCCCTCAGCGATATCTGCACACGCTGGGGGTCTGCCCTGCCCCTGTCAACAGGAACCTTCATCCAGTAACCAATTCAAACTGGCCATCTTGAGGCTGTCAGCTAATGCAGCACTTGATGGAGCAGTCATGCATCCTGCAAGACTGCATTCTCAATGATACACCTGTAACTCCTTTGACCAACCAACCTGCCGTCGTAACTCTGCAATGAGTTGTTCCCAACACAGCTTCAAGCAAGACACCCTCAAAGAACACTGTGATCTCAATCGAAGTGCTGCATGTCCCGCTAGGTTCCCTCGTCCTGTCCACCACCGCATCCCCAACTTTGTGGATGCTGAGAAGGCTGCACAGCGGCTCGCTGACCTGCCAGAGTTCAAGGCCGCAAAGGTCATCAAAGTCAACCCTGACACACCTCAGAAAATGGTGAGCACTGCTGCGCGGCATTTGGGGGCTTTGCCATAGGGCAGGCGGGCGCGCAGGTCCCAAGGAGGGGCAGAGGCGGGGAAGGGGGGCACTGGGTCTCACCACGTGGGCCATCTTCTTGCATTCGGCAGCACACCACTGCACAAGGTTTCACCGCATGGCTTACCACCCCACACGGCTGTTGGTCGGCGTGCCTTGACTGTCAGGCACCAGCTTAGTACAGTACACCTCCTCAACCACACACCAAGCGCTTCTGATTGATGTACCTGATTGCACCACCACATGCACCGGTACTTTGCGGGCACCGGCTCCCTGCCTGTGTCTTTTTTTCATGTGGGCGGAACCCCTGCAACAACAATCACCACACCCCTGATGCTTTGGACCGTCTGCAGGTCCGCTTTGAGGTTCTGTCAGCCGGCAAAACCCTTCTGACGCCCCAGCCCCGCCTACGCACAGGCTTCTTCTCAACGCTGACTGCAGCGTCCCTCCCTGCCAATGCAATCATGGAGGCATGCACCTCAGCAGGTGCGCTTGGTCCCTGCAGTTATTACCAGATGCAAATTGCAGCATGGCTTGGCGCCTGTTGCAACACGTCTCTTTCATCAGCCTGACCTGCGGCGGGTGTGTCTAGGCACATCGGTGCAGAGCTGCATGAGGTAGCTGCCACACAATGTGTGAAAGGGTTCACACAACCGCCCCTTTCCTGCAATCACTTGCGTCACCGCCACGCTCCCTGCACTGCTGCATGCATGCCGGACTTTGCATGAGGCTACTAGCAATTACTAGCCAGCCACACAGGCTGACACAATCCCATTCCATGCACCCGCAATCATATCTCTGGTGTGGCACATGACAGGTGTTGGCAAGTATGGGGAGCCCCTAGGGCTGAGCGACAGTGCTGACCTCAAGGTGGACATGATTGTGGTGGGCAGCTCTGCAGTCAGCAGGAACGGGGCAAGGCTGGGCAAGGGAGAGGTGAGGCGCCCAGCAGCTACAAGGCAGGCAGTACTTGATGACAAGCACAGCTTCCAGGCCAGTTGTAGCCTCAAGCACCTGTAGTCAGTTGTGCTTGCTTTTGCACCTGAGAACCAAGTCACAGTGTTCGCCAGCACCCTTGGTGCTATGCGCTCTGCACCCTCTCAACCCAGCCAGTTGTAGTGAGACAGGTGACCCTCAAGCATGCTCACTATACTGTGCGCTTTCAAACACTGTGCAGGGTTTTGCTGAGCTGGAGTATGGCATCTTGGGCTGGATGGGAGCTGTTGACGCCAACACTCCAGGTGTGTCTGCGGTCACACAGCTGGCACTGGGTTACTTCCTGCCTGAGCCCAACTGCTGTCCTGGCAGGACAGCAGTGCCACCAGCTAGTAGCCAGGCTAGGCTAGGCATTGGTAGGCCCTTGCCGTGAAGCAGTGGGCAGACCGTGCACCCTTCGCTTGGCATGAGGTTTGCGCAAAGGGGATTCAGTTGTATTCTATGACATTGCCAACAGCTGGTGCAATCCCACCAACCCCGCCCATACTGAATGTCTGGTAGATGTCTGATATCTGGTTTACTGTGGCCCCACTCCCACACCCCCATGCAGTGGTGACCACCATCCATGACTGCCAGCTGTTGGAGGAGGAGATAGATGGTGACAAAATGATGGAGTGGGACGTGCCTGTTGACATCATTGTCACTCCTACACAGGTGGGCCAGTGAGATCACACTGTGAGATTGATAAGGGAGATAAATTGCTACACAGGTGGGCCAGGCAGCACCGTGCGGTCACAGTGTGAGATCATCGAGACACTCATAGGACGTCTATGAGTGTGCAGTGCTTGGTGCTGACTGGACTTCCAGCTCGTTTGTCAGCTTTTTGTCGGCCAGTGTGGTGAGATTATGGAATGGTAACAGCAAGCATTGCTGAGCAATCAGTTGCTAGGGATGTTCTCAAACTCAGGTTTGGGCTGCAGCTGAAGTAAGCTGGACGAGCCCCATTCAGCACTGCTGGCCGTGGATGCCATCGTACAGTGGTTGTGCACTGTCTGGGCTCATGCCTGTGTGCGCAACGCGTGTGTATGCTGGTGCTGCAGGTGATTCGCACCAACACCCAGCTGCGGCGCCCCTCTGGCATCCTATGGCACAAGCTGAGTCCCCAGAAGCTGGGTCAGATTCGTGTGCTCAGAGAGCTCAAGCTGCGCATTGAACAGGAGACAGGACAGGCGCTGCCAACAGGTATGCTAGGCATTGATGCATGTATGACAGCAACCTTCTGCAGATGCACCATCACTAGCACCTCAGGTTTAGCAGGCTGTCGCTTGATGTTTGCAAGTCGATTGGGCATAATGCCCTGGCCAAGACCTTGTTTTCCCAGGTGTTTCTGTCTCCCTGCAGTGATATGGGTGTATATAAGTTGCAGCACCTGTTTTATCAGAGCAGTATGGTTGCTATGCAGAGTTGGGAGGTGTGCTGTTTGGTGCCTCTGGAACATCTCGGCCAAGGGGCAAGGGTATTGTGCAAATCCTTGGTGTATATGCTGCTGCTGCTGCTGCGTGGTGCCTGTAGGTCCTGACGAAGTGCTGCCGCCGCTAGCGGAGCGCAACAACCGTGGCAGAGGTGGAAGAGGCAGAGGGGGCCGGGGCAGGGGTGGAGGCAGGGGCAGAGGGGCTGGCAGGCAGGAGCAGCGGGCCAGCTGAAACAGCAGGCTTGCAGTTGTTGTGTGACCATTTCACACTGTGTGACCCAGTGAGCAGCAGATGCTGTTGAGCCCTCGAGGGCTATTGGTTGCCACTGGTTTGGCCATTTGTAGTGCCACTAAGGGCGGACCCTTGCAAATGCGCTTGAACACCAGCCTGCCTACCATATACATGTCAGCATGTGCAGGTTACATCAGCACATCTGTTGAGCGCTGAGCGCATGGATCAAGCGCTCATCCTCAGTTAGTCACCACCACCCACTCCAAACACAGACACAAACCGCCTCTTACATTCAGCACTGTACAGCCCCACAAACCACACAATCCCGGCCCCCAGCAGCAGCGTGACACGCAAACATCCATTCGACTCAAAGCCGGTGGGCCAAGTCAGGCCTTGCGGCAGCACATCACCAATGCCACAGTGCAGCAGACACCTGCGATAGCATGATGCTAGGCTGCAGCTGCAGCTGGATGTGCTATAGCTGTGGCTATAGCTGCCAGGCACCCGTTAGTAACAATCACCCTCGCATCAGAATCCTCCCCACCTGCTGGGAACACTTCAGGCCCACCGCTAGTGGTGCAGACCCAAGGCAGGCACTGCAAAGCCAACTGCACCCCTCCCAACACGCAGAGACACATATACAACTCCCACGGCACCTCAACTGCGACGAGGGCTTGAAAGAGAATGCTTGCAACTCCGCAGGGCCTGCTGCGTTCACAATCATCACATTCACTCAACACAGAAGTTGCAACCAACAGCAACGGCACAGGCCCTTGCAGCCACATGCATGCTGCACAACAGGTGCATACGTAGACCCTGCATCTTGCAAAGCACCTGTATAACCCATATACACCCGTTCAACAACAGACCTTCAAACCAGCACCTTCAAACCAGCAACCCTATCTGTCAAAGAACTACACTAAACCGCACTTGTCAGGAGGCCATTAGGAACCCTGAAAGGGACCAGGCTGGAGCAGAACAACACTTGTGCTGATCAAACATGTGCCGCCTGGGCGTGCGCCTCCCACACTTGGGAAGCGACACTGCTGTGCACAGCTGTCTCAGCTGCTGGGCCGCGTTGCATGTCATGAGACCAGATGAATTACAGCCCTCGAGAGGGGAATACTGCCCTATACCCGTGTACAAAGAGCTGCACCCCGGTCTCTATCTGCTGGCATGCATGATCCAGCGCTGACGTCAGGAACCTGAGATCAACTACATGGCAAATAGCCAGCAGTGGCAAGGCTCCTAGAGGGAGCTCAATAAGCAACATGGCATAAATCCAGGCACCAGCAGCTGCTGCACACCAAGAAGCTGCACACATGGGCAGTACTCAGGCGGGACGGGACGAATGACAACACATAGCAAGGAGGCCTGCAAGATCATCGGCTGAGTCATGGCACATTATGTGTTGCAAGAGGCACACCCCAGCCTTCAATGCACCACCACCTGTGCTGACACAGATTAAATGTGCTCAGCACAGCCCCAGCCAGAGCCACACCACCCCAGCACAGCAGGCCTTCATGAAATAGGCATGGCAGCAAGGCCCGCTCTACCGTACAGTGCACGACAACACCGGGGCAAACCGGCCCAGCCGGACGCTGCGCAGCCTGCACGCCCTCTGTCCCTCTCATGCCCAAGCTGGTGGGGCAAGCACACGGGTGCTGGTCTGGTGGCCGCAGCAGTAAGTGCATCACATCTCTCTCGACACAAGGACAATGCCCTAAGCGCCTGCAGCAGCAGCCACACTGCAGCCGCCCCAATTTGCTGCGCACTATTGCAGTCTTGTTGGGCCGAAGGACATTCACTGCAAGTCTGCAGTCATCAGACACCCACCATCATCGCGCACCAGACCAAGCCACCAGCCAACCACAGTGTGGCTGTGTGATTCCCGCCTGCCACTTTCTCACTACACCACTACCGTCCACACCAACCTTGCAGCTGCTTTCACAAAGCAAGGAGCAACAGTGTAAGTGCGGTTGTGAAGCTTTGCAGCGTCAGAAGAGCGAACAAGATCGCTGTGAGCTCCACAGAGGCTTGGCAGCACAGAAGGTGTGCAGCGATGTATGTAGGAGAGCGCAAAGGAGAAAGCATGACGCAATGCAAACCTTTACCATGGCAGGGGCCAGGTGTGATAGACAGGGTGGTTGCCGTAACTACAACTGGCGACAGTAGCATGCCGCATGCCTGCCTATCGTGCTGGTTGATACCACGCGCACGCCAATTGGGAACCAGCAGGCCTAAGCGCTGCCTTATGGCCTGCCTATCGCATCCAAGCTGCTCGGTGCCCTGAGAATCTCCCCAGCATGGCCGGCCGCACACACCACTAGCAAAACGCGACCACATGTGCTGACCAAGCGATGCTGCGAGTGATCTTGCAGCAAGCAGCCACGTGCTGTTCAGACAGCACAACACCCCTGCAACTCCACAGCCTGCAACTGTCTGTACCGCTGCATTCAGAAGGCGTAAGCGCCTTCGCCAACGGCAACGCCGCTGCACAACCGTACAACACGCAACTGCCAACAAGTCATACAGATTACTGACAACTACAACCTCCCTGGAAAACACACCCTGGCGGCGATATCAAGCCACCCGTTCCCTCATAAGTCCAAATACATACCAACTGACTTGGCACACTCTGCTGGCACAACAGGGCTGCCGCACACGATCGCAACAAACAGTATAAGTCGGACATAGCGCACCATAATACAGCACTCCAACTCAAACCAGTCAGCACAACCATCAGCACTTTGAAGGTGGGGCAGTGTCAGAGGCTCCTGCGGACTTGAACACTTTGCAAGCCCAAGCCAGAGGCTCCTGCGGACTTCAACACTTTGCAAGCCCAAGCCAACCTAACCTCCTCACCTGGTAGTGCCGTTCAAGATACAAGGCGTTCAAGTCAAGTACAAGGCGTACAAGACAAACAACAGACAGCGCTGGCGGCATGCATCCAGCTTGTGCTGCAGCTGTGACAGTGACAGTCTCAAACACACCCTGTCAAGAGCTGAAAGGCGACACCAGACATTGCACACATCCCACCGACAGGCATGGTGGCCAGCGCCCAAGAAAACCACCACATTCCTGCATTCATATCGCCCCGGGCCCGTGCCATGCCCATACATAAGCACTCCCTGTGCCTATACACACTCCCACCAGCATTGAGCTTGAACCACTGTCTTAGGCGTGGCCGGGGCGGGACTTGAGGCGCACCACCTGTAACTGCTCAGCCCTGGCACCGGTCTTGGTGTTCTGGCAGCACATACGGTCCACCATCACTGTGCCCTCCTCCTCCAGGGTGAGGTAATCCTCCACAATGAAGTCAGGCTTGCGGCTCAGCAGGCCGCAGGTCTCGTGCCTGATCACCAGCATGCCCTCGTCTGTGAAGTAGACATGCCCCTGGCCCGTGCCCTGCAGATAAGGGACGAAGCAGGAAGCCACGAGCGAAACAGTTTCAGCAAAGGGATGGGAGGTGGCTGACCGCGCCATTGTGGAAACGCATAAGACAAGGGGTAAGGTGCCGGTGCTGCATGCGAGGGCTTGCAAAACTTGGAGCCAGCGCAGCAGGGACCATATGGCGCTGTGCTCAGTCTTTGACACATGGTTGCTCCACAACAGCTGCTGGGTGGCTCTATTTCCTCACTGCCATATCCTTCTCTCTCCTAAGACAGCCCCCGCTGCTGTACTACTCTCTGCACCCAGCCACGGTCTGACAAGTCATTGCCGAGCCTTGCAGGACAGAACCCGGCAGTTCTGGCCGCCTCCACCCCCCAGCCCACCCACCCAGCGCAGCAGTGCATCTCTTCTCTCCCTCTGCTCAAACCCTGACCGTGTAACTGCCCCTGCCACAAGCGCAACGGTTGCACAGGCCCGCCACACTCACCAGCTTCACATCCCGCCGAGGCATCCATGAGGGGCAGGTCTCGTGCGTCTTGTCGTACGTCTCTGTGTGTGCTGAGGGCAGGCCCTTGGGCAGGAAGCCGGGGTTGGCGACCAGCTTCATGACGCGGTCATCCTCCTCTATCACGATGCCAGGGATGCTGGCGTGGATCTTCTGCACGAGTGTGCTGGCCTTGCACATCACATCCTGCACCCACCAGCAAACATAGGTGCATAGAGTGAAGCTTCAGCTTGACAGCACAGGCGGGTTGGCGTGGCGGGGGTGATGGTACCCTTACGAGAGCGCATGTACGAGGGTGCGACATGGAGTGTGTGCATGTTGACATGCCTGCCTGCAGTCCTGCACCTTTCGTATGTCACTACATGCCTTCTGCTGACTCCAGCCACAAAATGCTGAGTGGTAGCTACCAACAGTACAACCCGATAAGGCTCGAGCATGCTAAAAGCCCCACAGGGGCATCAGCAGTGAACTTACAATGGGCTGTGGGTGTGGTGTGGTACGCTCGGGCACCAGTTCCCAGATGCCTGCGAAGCCTGTCACTGCTGGCACTGGCACAAACTTGAGGCCAGGAGCTGCAGGAAGGTGGCATGGGGGCAGCAGCAGCACAATCAGAGAGGTCAGACGATATGAAAAGGACATCAGGGCTTTGATGCAGTTGAGGTGTGGTGCACAGGTTAGGCGGGTACAGCCCATGCAGGTGGCTCCACACAACCAGCAAGGTGGTTGGTTGCACTTGCACTCCCTACCTGCCCAGCAAGGTCCCTGACGGTACTTCTACCTCAGCAGTGTGCTGAGGGTAGGTTTTGCCTGTCTCATACAAGGAATGCTGGGTAGTAGGCTGAATGACCAGAAGTGGACTTGAATGCACACTGCCATCTAGCAACCACCCGCCCCCGTGTGCGCCTAGGTGTCTCTCCAAAAGACCAACACGATGACTGCATTGCCAGTAGTTGCTCAGCAGAGCTGCTTCAGTCCACTACAACTCACGTGCAAACAACAGGTCCTGTGGTGGCACCCAGTGGGGCAGCTCCTGTGGCGCCGGTGGAACCTGCACTGCCTGCTGCTGCTGGTCAATGCCACGATGCCACCCCTCAACCACCCCCGCAGGCAGAGGGCTGGCACGGTCCAGACTGTGCTGAGGTGTGATGTCACTGCAGGTGCTGCGGGCATCATAATACTCGCTGCTGGCCACAGAGTAGGAGTGCTGCAGGTGCTGCTTCTCCGCGAACACCTTGCCCCAGGACTGCTGGCTGCGCATGGGGCTCTGCAGGGGTGAAGCCGCGTGCTCTGCCACCCTGATGTAGGAGTTGGTTGGGTGCTCAGCAGCAACAGGGTCCCGCACGGAGGGGGCTGTGCAGCAGAGCAGCAGGCGGGAGAGAGTGCCTGGGGACTTCCTGCGCTGCTGAACTTGCTGATGCTGGTGCTGGGGCCTGGGGGTGGCATCAGGGGGCACTATACATGCTTCCGCAAAGGGACTGACATCCGAAACAACCAGCTGGTCTATCACCACGCTGGAATCAGTGTGGCCAGGGGCATCTCCACCCTTGCCACCAACACGGGCGGTCACCATCATGGCTGGGCCGAAGTACAGAGGTGACCGAACCTAGCAATTAAAAACAGCGTGATTGCGGTGCGCTACTGGACAGAGGGACCCGCAAACAATTCAACTGGAAGCCTTTGGAACCCTTAGATGATTGGTCTACTCGGCTTTGCAGTAAAAGACGATGGAAGACAGACTCAATTATCCGTCAGCAGAGCTAAACCGGGTGGCCTTCTGGTATCACTGACTAATTTTTGACCATTGGTCTTTCAGCAGCTGTGTGGCTCACATGACTACACAGAAAATATGTATCCATCTATGTATGCTTTTTCTGGTGCTGAGGCACAACACCACTGGGGTCCTGATGACGGTCCGCTGTGCTGATGGGTGCAGGGTTCCTGTGCTGCCCAATTCTTTCAGTGCTCCTGGTCGGGGCGCCCGCTTCATAAAACCAAACCTTGGGTTGATGTGGTATGAATGGCAAGGCTCACCTGCCCACCTCCCCCTGGAGCCCTCCCACCCCACTCTCTACAGGGCCGGCGTCTGGGCCAAAAGAGCCTGTGGACAAGTCCCTCTGGCGACCTGCAGATCCATCTAATTGCTGACAGAAGGACTTGACACCTGCCAGCGCTGGCAGTTTCATGGTCTGCCTGAAAAGTACTGCTACACTGCTTGCCTCCAAGACAAAAGTGTGCTGAGCGCAACAGCACTTCAAGGCCTGGGCCTTGATGCTTCCGCTGCACATATCATACGCATAACACTGGCTCAGGACAGCAACCTCGACGTAAACACACAAATGCCAACACCCCAAGCGCCACCTTGGGCCCACCCGTCACACACATAAACACATCATAGTACAGCTGTGGCTCACAAACAGAACTGGGAGTGTCAGACATACAGGGCTCAACAGCGTCACGTAATCATCATCACCATCTCTGCGGCCTGGTGGCAGCGGCCCATCACTTCCACGAGCCTGGGACGGGCTGGCTACCTGCCTCCAGGGTGGAAGGCCAGAATGTCGCCACTGCCAACATAGCTGCGCTGCAGGCTATCTGCCTGCTGCTGCCTGTTGTGCTCAATGTTGTGGCTGTACACGGAAGGGTCAAAGCTCCTGTCGCCGCCAACCTGCACAGCACAGCGCATCACATCACATCACACGTCACACATATCCCAACAGCGGCACACTGCATGTTGCCCGGAAGTCGCACGTGGGCGATGCCAGCCCCATCCTGCAGTCTGTGACCATGTCGCCCACTGTCAACGTGCAGCGTTGCAAATTTCCCTACACCCACAACAGCGTCGCCAAAATAGCCACCAGCTGCTGCAGACAGCAGCTGACACGCACCTTGTCAGCCATGGTCTTTGGCTGGCTCTTGGCGTGATAGTTGCTGCGCTGCCACTGCTGCTTCACCTCGTCCTCGCCAAGTGTTGCGAATGGGCAGCTGCTGCCGCTGTTGCCGCCATGCCCACCTAACGGAGGAGGGCAGACAGTTGTAGCAGATGAAGGTTGGCCGTGGGTGCAGGCGCGGTGGTGACGCTGTGTTTTTGGGGGGCATATGGGCAAATGCACCGCTGCAGCACTGTGGCCCGACATCACTGAGGACAAACTGCAAGCTGCACTAGACAGCGCCTCTGGCACACTGTAACGCACCGCTGTGCGCACATCACTGACTGGTGATGCGTCTTGTTACCTGCGCAGGTTGGCCGCTACTTGCTGGCACTCAGCTGCACCCAACAAGCAGCATGCACAGACAGACCGCTGCCTCCGAGCTTCCATGCAGCTGTTGTGCCTCACCTTCTTGCGCAGCCGAGCCATGTCTTTTCTCCTTGATCTGCTGCTGCAGCGCAACGTTGGCCGCCAGACTCTGCCTGTAGTCCTCAACGTCGAAGGTGCCGCCAGTGCCGATCTGCAGCGCCAACAAACAGCAACATCATTCAGTAATGTGAGCACACAAGGGTGCAGTGTTGCCTCTGTGAACAACCACACTGCAAATGGATGGGTTGCATGCAGGGGTGCTGATCGTCAGCCAGCCAGCGCAGTGGGACATCATGGTGCGCCAGTGCCATGAGCTCGCATCTGCACGCATGCATGCCACCGTGAACATGCCTGCACTTACCTTGTCTGGCAGGGGCTTGTGCACCTGCTGCAGGTGGAACTCCTTTGCCTCGCATGCTGTTGCCTCAGCACTGTGCAGGGAGTAGGGCGTGCATCCTGCTGGGGGTTGAGCAGCACACAACAGGCGTGTCAGTGACGCAAGCATGGCAAAGGACGGGCATTGTCACACGTGGATACGCAGTGCTGACTGCTGCTGGGGCCCCCACAGCTGCAGGCACCCATTGCGCGAGACAAGCAGTGCTGTTTGAGCATCTTTGCCTTGTATCCGTCACAGCAGGTTGTGAACCGCAGCAAGGGACCTCGGGGCACTGGCTGACCTGCGTTGCGTGCCTTGCTGGTTGCCACGTTTTCTGCGTTTGCTGCTCTGTTGGCCAGGTACACGGCCTGGGGGGTTCAAATGCAGGGCAGTGTCAGTCGTGCAGATGACCACAAGAGCCTTGATGCTGCCATGATACAGGTCAAATGCATTTGTGGATAGATGGTCACCCAACCTACCTGGTCAAAACCACCCTTTCCAGCCTGCAAGCATGCCCAAACAAGCAAAGTCAGTAAGGTGGCAACAGTGGATTCGTTGATGTGGGCATCATGAAGGTGCTATGGCCGTGTGCTGCTGCTGCATGTGCTGTGCAGCACAGCAGAAAAAGTAATCGGCATTATTGGTGTGAAGCTGCACCTTTTCTGTGACGTCCGTCTTCTTGTGCCTCAAGTGGAACTCTGCAGGATACTGCTCAGCAGCAGCATCAGCAGTGGCGAAAGGAGCAGCCATCAGCCTGCGTGCAGACATGCAATAGCACGGATCATGACTATCTCCACGTGAAGTATCATCCTGAGCCCGTGTGCTGTCCGTAGCCCCTTGATCACGCAGTCAGGTGCAGTTCTTGCAATCACAGCAGCAGCAGGGCCTCAGCGTGAGCCAGGGTGCATGCATCCCGCAGGTTCAGACACACCTGATCAAGCTTTAGTTCGAACGTTACTGGGTGCTGGTCCGTCAGCAGTGCAGTCCGCAGTTGTTATCGCGATTTGTTGGATATGGTCAGGACACCAGAGTTACGTACGTAGCTGTGAATGTAATGTCAAACATGAACCAATGGTTGCTGGCGTCCGAAACAAGGTTATTTTGCCAGCGGGTAATTATCTTGATAAAGACAGCCCGGTCAAACTCAAGGTGTTCAGGTCTTGGTCATGAAGAAAGGTGATCTGTTCAGCTGCTGCTCTCAACTTGCGTTGCACGTAACATGACACTCTTACGATGGAGTGCAGCGCACCACATCAACCCAGCTGTGCATCTGCTGAGATGCCACCCAAGCTGCTTCAGGGGCCATGCCACATGCCATTGGGTGTTGTCCCCAAGAAGTCAGCAACGTGCTGCAGCATGTGCGTTGCACGTACTAGAATACTCATACAATGTAGGGCAGCACACCACATCAATCCAGCTTTGCATCTGCTGAGATACCACCCATGAAGCTTGCTGCATCAGGTGCCATGCCGTTGAATGTTGCCCCAGAGAAGTCAAAACCAGGGTGCTGCAGCACATGGCGAGGAGGACAGCAGACGTGAAGGTCAGGAGGTCACAGGAAGCATGTGTGGTTTGCATCAGTAAGCTTGTGCGTGGGGCTGCTGGACCAACAAGCTCAAGTTTGGCAAGTCGAGCACAAGTGGGTGTAATGCCTGCACACTGATGCAGTAGTCAGACAGCTCGCGCACAGCCCATACATCAGGCACATAGGCACAGCCTTCACAGATTCAAAACACAATGTCCTCACCTCTCTCTGGAAGCGTTCCAGCATGATGCGCTGCTGGTCCTGTTGCTGGGCCATTGGGTCCAGCTCATGACCCTTCAGAACCGCCTGCCACGTCTCGCCCTGCAGCAGCAGCAGCAGCAGCAGCAGCAGCAAGATCGCTGCCTGCCAGTGACTTGCAATCCCCTGGACCTGCTGGATGTTCATGACGCTCGCATGACGCTGGCCGGGGCCGTGTCCTGTTGGCTGCCTATGTCTAGTCCTGCTGCTACTGAACTTTCTAGATGGAACCTGCCAGCCTGAGCTGCCATCACTGCTGCCAGCTGCTTGACACAGAACATAGCATCCACATGTTTGCTGCTGTGCTGGGACTGAAAACTCGTCCGCTGCTCACCGGCTGCAGCTTGGTCAGGGTGACGTGCATCAGGTCATCTTCTGCAGGGGTGCCAGGACAATACAGGGGCAGAGGCAGCGCACCAGCACAGGCACATGCGGCATGTGAGGGCAGCCTCAGCCACAAAGCCGATCCAGCAGCTGCGCGAGTTTCGAGATAGATATTCGAAGGGCCTGTTGAAGAGGGCAGCGTGCCGGTTGCAGAAGACCCTCCTCATCGCGGCTGTACACCCCTCGCGGCTGCTGCTGTCGCTGCTGAATCCTCAATGATATCCTGGCATGCTGCCCCACCTCACCTCACCTAGAGTCCAGATGCATTCTGACACCTTCACAACGGACCACAGATCCAACTGCAGCATGAAGAGCAGCATGCAAAACTCAGTCCAAGGAAACATGCCAAGAGCATTGCCACCCTGGCAAGGTCACAACGCCCGCACCACTAGGAGCACTTGCCTCATGCTTGTCCCACCTTCTGCCCGAACAACACCCTTCATGCATGCGGAGCTGCTGCTGGGCCATGCCTGCTTACATCCATGAACGGTGGGTTGCCATGGCGCCCAAACTTCAGGTGTTGCTTGGTGATGTCACAGAAAATCTCCTTCGCCCGTAGGTCAGGCGGCACAGAGATGTACATGTTGACTTCCGTCAGGGTCTGGTCCCATTCATATACTGTGCGCCCCTGGTGGGTGAACACATGCTTGGTGCTTGGCGCAAGGCGCTCTGCCATGTCGCTGCCTGCCCTGAACCAAGCCTAGATAAGTCACATAACCCAACTCCCAGCTTATGTATGCCCTTTATTTGAACACACACACACAACAACCTGGAAGGGGGGGGCAAAGTGGGGGGCAGGGATCAGCTCTAGCAGAGTGGGGGGCCCTGGTGGGGGCAGAGATCAGCTCTATTCAGATAGGACCGTAATCGGCTTCGGCCCTAGGGCGAGCTATTGTTTTCGTAAAAGAGATGTTTCTGAGGAAAAGGGTCGCACATTGTGCCTGAACTAGTCGCAATACCACGTGGTTACGTAAACGATCTGACAGCGACAGGAAGGGATGCATTTCATTGCTGCAATCCAATAGGCTCCTCGTGTTCACTGACCCTATTTGATTGTTTTTATTAACCTTGAAACGCAACAGCATCTCCCGGTAGAGACACTACACTTGACTAGAGATGGCAAATACGTGGGGCTGGCAGACTGGGATACGCAGACGTACGTAATCCATACGTGAATATACGCTAATGTACGCATATGTACGTTTTCCTCGTATGTCTGCTTATTTGGTAGCTGATAACTGCTGTAGGGGTGGGTACAAGCCTGGAAATCGATTGGACATGGTGTATATGTGTTGGATATGTATATTTAGGCTTCTGGGGCCACCTGCACATCCATCAGCAGCTCAGGGAGGGAGCTACTGTGCGTCATGCCATGACGGAGAGCACAGCACAGCAGCACAACACCAGCAGCACTCACACATATGCTAGCACCCTACGTCACTGCATGCCTCTCGAAACGACCTTCCAAACAGATGTGATGTGTTTAAGACACCGCCGGTCTTGTCGTGGGGTGTTTTCTGGAGTGTCACCACAACGTCAGCAGATCACCTGCAGGTATCAACCCCTGTATAGCCCTATCCATGGCTGCAGATGACCGGCATGAGTACAGAATATGTGTATATATGCTATACAGACCTGTATTACGCGCCTAGCGCCTGTCTAGATGCCCCAGAAGCAAAATATGGGGGTTCTGGCATACGCGTATCCGTCCACCAAGGGAACGTTGGTTACGTATATGATACGTAAATCTGATACGTTTTTTGCATACGTTGCGTATACGCTTACGCGTATGTGCCATCTCTACACTTGACAGGTTCACATACTGCTCCACCTCAAGCAATGCCGCCTCGTCCAGGCCCTCCAAGAAAGCTCACCAACCAGCAGTTCACCTACTTCTGTCTAGGACTACCCATAGGGCTGATAGCTGTCACTGTGGGCGTTGTTGGCCTGGTCATCGTATGGGGTAGGCACCCAGCGCAGCAGCACATCCTTCCGTCCGTGCCATCCTTCCACAACCAGCCTCAGCGCAGCAGCTCCCCCAGGGCACTATACTGAAGGTATCATCGTTGTGCATGCCTTGCTGCAGATGCCAAGCAAGAGCTGGCCATATCAAGAACAGACTTTGCAGACCTCTGGCGGCGAGCTGTGCACCACAACCCATTTGTGCAGGCGTTCATGCTGAACTTTGGGGCAATAGGTGAGAAGCTGCAATCTTTTTTTGTGCTGACAACAGCAGCTAGTCCAAAGCGTGTGGTGCGTGGTTGAGTACGCAGAAAGGGTTCAGAAGCAGTTGGCTTGCAGCTGGACACAGCTGCGTAGACAGCCAGCAGCAGCTTCCTGTACAATGTGCATTGTCATGGCAGGGGACACCTGTTGCACATGCTGCAGACAACATGAAAAACCAACAAGCAGGTCAAATCTTGTCTCCATCGTATGCATGGGATTGAGAAAAGGAGCATGCACATGTGTGTGCATCAATATCAAGCATCCAAGGCAAAGGGCCAGGCACATTGGCAGCGCTGGCTGGATTGTACATTGTAGGATTAGGAATAGGAGGAATGTAGCTCGGCCCACATCAGAGGGGATGCCTGCCCAAGCTGCTGCACGTGCCCTGCCTGCAGGTTTTGGGTACAGCATCGCGAGGCTGCTAGAGCATAGAAACGCGATCAAGGTGGGTGGAAAGGCACATGAAATGTGCAGTGGAGATTGACTCTGGGGCTAGGGGAACAGCCTGGCCGCCCATCCAGCCTCATTGCTGCTGCAGCAGTTGTGTTTCCCACCAGGCTGTTGCATGGACGTGTGGGGCCCCCAGCCATGCAACACCAGCATGATCAGTGCATGTCGCTTAGGTGTGGTAGCAGGACAGCTTGAACAGCACGTCACCCTCCTCTTCAGCTCGAGCCGCAGCACCAGCAGCAGCACCGCAGGACTACGGAGTCCTGCGGTGCTGCTGCGTACTATCATGGATTCATGCTGGTACTTTTAAGAAGCAGCGCAGGCCATGGCATGCCTTTTACCTGTCATGCAAAGTTGGCTGTCGCAACGTATTCAAGAAATGCCATTAACCTTGCTGTGTGAACTGGCCCTTTGGGCATCACCATGCAGGCAGGTCAGGACTAATGTTCATGCTTTTGCTGACCCATGCAGGCGGAGCAGCAGCAGGAGCGGCGGCGGCCAGCCCGCGCAGAGAGCAGAAAGGACAAGTAGCAGTCGTGATATCTGCCTGGTATCCCTGTCATCTGTCCATGCCTGTCTTATGATGGGCCTAGGCCGGCCAGGCCCATCATATGCATGTGCATGTATCATATATTTATCGCTGTGTGTAGTATCTGGTGTGCTGGCACTGCGTTCAGGAATCAGCCTGATGGCTGGGTGTCGGAAGGCGACCACCTTAAGGCTGGTTGCTTTGACTGGATAACGTGTGTGTTTGTTGCCCCATTCCTCTGAGAGGAGTCTGCCTGGCCCAGGCCCCCTGGGCCCCCAAGGTGCTGAGCAGGTGCTTGTAATGTGTGCTTCACAGCTTTTGACAACAATGATGTGTGTTTGTGATCATTGTACCCCAAATCCAGCGAGCCATGCATGACAAATTTGTAACAAGTGACACTTGCCAAAAGTACAAAATGCCCCACCGCCTTGACTGGCCGCATCGTAATTACTTGCAAACAGCTGCATTACATTTGAGCAGTTTGCACTCGTGGGGAGCCTTGCAAGCCCGAAAGTGACTCACCTGGATCTTCTTCGTCCCTGTACCAGCTCAGTCGCTTCACAGGTTTCCACAGCAACAGTATGGACAATCGTGATGACGGTATCGTTACTGGCAGTCGAGACGCCCCCGCCAAGCTCCCTCTCTGTCACCAAAGAGCAGCATAGATGAGGGCCCTCCTGTGCAGCGCAGTGGTAGCTGGCAGTGGCCCAAGTTTGGCAGCAAGGGAACAAACAGCACCTCACCAACAGCCAGTATGGACCAGGACACTCTTGGTGCCGATCAGAGCTTGGATCTTGACCCATCAGGTACAGCAACTCCGGCGCAGCTGCTACAGCCTGGCGCATGCATGTATGATAGTATGCCCTGGCACCACAACAGAGCTCGGACAGCTAAGTATGCCACTGCAGTCTCATTTAGGCTGGTTGGGGTGCCTGCCTGCAACGGTGACTGTGAAAAAGACAGCATCCCTTCTTCCCTGCTGTTGCATGCATATCCATGGCATGTGCCCTGCAGGCATCACCTCCCTGATCGTTGACGCAGCAGCACAGTCGACAGCAGATGCATCTGCGGCAGCAGCTGATGCAGCAACAGCAGTCACAGAGCAAGCAGCTGCAGCAGCAGCCCAGCTGGCATCTCCCACACCCACAGTCCCGCCCGTAACTGGCAACAGCACCAACAGTACCAACAGCACAGCAGTTGAGCGCAAGCCCAGTCGAAAATGGTCCTTTGGCCGCAGCAAGTCAGGCTCCCTCCCAGATGACTTCGCTACCAATGCCAGCAGCAGCAACAGCACCGGTAGTGCAGTAAGCAGCCCCACTGCCAGCATAGACCAAGCAGTCGCAGCAGCTGGTGCAGCTGCACTAGCTGCTGCGGAGGACATAGCTGCAGCAGCTGCTGTGCCAACAGTGGTGCTGGACCCAGCTGCTACAGCCTTGCCTGCTGCCGACAGCACAGCAGCTGTCACACCTGTAGAGGCGCACCTGTCTGATGCTGCAGCCACTGCTGGCAGTGCACAGCAGATGACACCCGCTGAAGCAGCAACTGCAGTACCAGCAGCAGCACAGCTGCCACCTGAAGCAGCAGTGGCGACACTGGCACGCCCTGGTGTGAGTGATGCTGCATCGCACTCGCCTCTGTCTTTAGAGGAGAGTGAAGAGGCCAGCACAGATAGCAGCAGCAGGACGCGCAGCAGCAGCAGCAGCGGCAGCAGCCCCAAACACAAGAACAGCAAACAGCAGGCAGGCAAGACAGCAAAGAAGCAGCAAACAGAGCAGCACAGTGAAAAGCAGCAGAGCGGAGGTGGCGGCATCTCATTGCCTGTGCTGATCCTACTGGGTGTGGCAGCAGTGGGTGCTGCTGCTGGTGCTGTGTGGGTGCTGCTAAAGCGCAAGGGCCAGGCAGGGGCTGATGAGAACATAATCATTGATGAAGAGGACGCTGCTTTTGAGGCACAGATGAAAGCTATGGAGGAGGAGGAAAAGAGGGCAATGGTGAGTGTGTGTGGCTTGAGGTGGTGGTGGTGTGGTGGGGGTGCTTTGTAGGGATGTGCACGGACCTGCATGTGTTTGATTCTGAATGAGGTTGGACGGGTGACTGATGCTAGGAGGGTCACTGGGTGGTCAGCCTGAGCGAAGCTCTGCAGTGCGTTTTCAGCTGTACTGCTTGATGCACAGAGATGGGGAAAATGTGTTGTGTGACAGAGCATGCAACCCTTGTACTGCATCCAGTTGATGCAGGAGGTAGCATATGTGCCACTTAGTACAGAGGTTGCTGATGCAATGACGGTAGGCCTTAGCATGTATGCATGCAAACCAGGCCACTGCTGCACCAGCTGCTGGTTTGTCCAGACTGCTGGTTTGCCTGCGCCACCACCTGCATTTGCAAGTGAGCATGTTTACAGTGTAAATTCTCATATCAGCACAGGACGAAGGACTGGGACATGCGCTGGATCTGAAAATCACTCCGCTTCTGTCCACTTCTGACAATGTGGTTGCTGCCTGCTTGCTCGCCCTGCACCCCGTCACATCTGCCTTTCCACCCCGCCACCAGCCGCCGATGCTGCAGCAGCAGCCGCAGCTGCGGTCGACCCCGCTGATGCTGCTGTGTCAGCTGAAGAGGCAGAGCTGGCTGCCAAGCAGGCTGAGGCTGCACGCAAGGAGAAAGTGCTGGCAGCTGAACTCGCTCAGGAGGACGCAGGTGGGCACGCAGGGTTTCTTGTACAGAAATGCTGGATGCTTTTGTGCCCCTTACAGTTCCAAAATAACACCATACGCCTTGACTGCGCCCGCTGTGTGTGTGTGTGGGGGGGGGGGGGGGGCTGTCGGTATGCTGTGTCAGCATCGACAGTCAAGGCAGGGTACACAACACCAGCCACAGAAAGGGCTTCTCCCCAGTCTCGCATGCAGTAAGCCATGCGCTGGTTGTAGCTTTGCCATGCCCCTGCGCTGCTTGCCCTGCGCCCCTGTGTCTGACTCAAATTTTACGCACTGGGTCCACATCCCTGTTTCTTGATTCTTTTTCGCGTTGCAGAGATGGCCAAGATTGATGCGCTGCACTCTGACGACCTGGCAGACCTTGGGGCAGATGAGCTGGCAGAACTAGAGGCAGAGCTAGCGGAGCTTGAAGGCTTATAGGAAGGATAGGGCGTTTCTGGGGCGCATGCGTGCACATTGTGGCCTCCAGGGCCACACTTTGTCCTTGTTTTCAGCACGCCCAGGTGGCACAACGCATGGGCCGGCAGAATATGGGGTAGAACCAGCTGTGAGCTTGATGCTGGCAGCATAGTCACGGTTGTTGCATACACAGTGGGGCCCCGGGGGGGTGGGGGGGGGGGGGGCGGGACTGCCAGTGTTGCCAGTACAGCACGCTGAGCAGGGCCAGATGGAAAAGTGCAACAGTTGGTGCATGTTTGGTATGGTGCTGAATCCAACAGTTGGAGGAGCACTCATTGCACGCGCACGTGCATGCATGCCACAAGCATATTATGGTGGTTCAGCCTGGAGTCCAGGCTGACTTGTTGAGGTCGCTGAGCCATTGCGCATGTGGTGTTTACCACTAGCATTACAGCAACGTTGCTGTTGCCTCTTGATGAAGCAGCTTGTATTTTGTAGGTTTTGACATGGGGTTCACAGCCAGGACACTTCGGCAGGGCTGCGAGCCCAGCTGCCAGGGGTGTGAACCTGGATGCAACTGGGTTGGCTGGCATGAAGTAGTGGTTTGGTGCAGACATTGCAGCACAGCAGCTGTGCTGCATTTTTGTCTGACGTCCTCTGTGGTTATGCAAGTACATCAAATACCAGCACAAGTTTTATCGGGCCTGAACTGTTCTGTTCATGCCTTGAAGGGGCATCTGGCATGGAATGCATGGCCATGCGCACCCAGGGTGGCTTGTGATCAATATCTGAAGCACTTCAGCGTGCTTTGAATGTGTTTTGGCCCATACTGGCCCATACTGAGATTGTCTTGTTTCGGTTGCGCAGATGAACGTCATCGGTCGGACTCGTGACGCGACGTTGAGATCGCAGATTGCCAATGCCCACAGTTTACACACCGAAATGCAAAGCAGTACACCGTATGAATGACTCTGACCATACGGTGTCGTTGTCAACGTCTGACAGCAACCACACATCATGAAGGCCATTCACAGCCAGTCCCACTGCCTGCAGCAACCCCCGACCTGTGCTTGCCCTCTTACCAACTTGCGTCAAAGGGTAGGGCCTCAAGCTGTTTTCTGCAAAGCCTGCACCAGCGCCCCTGTCTCAGCTGACAGGACCAAGGCATTATGCCGCCAAATGGCGCAGGCATCCTCACGCACTTGCAGCTACTAGCTGACTGCTTTTGAAGACAGTCAACGCAGGTAGCTCGCGCGGTGTGATGTTCCTTGCTGCAGGGGCAGCAGTCACGCTTGCTCCCACTACCACAGCGGATAGGTGCACAATGCGCAAAGCTGGGGTCAATCAATCCCAGGGGGCCTGTCAGAGCAGCAGCAGTCAGCCCACATGATGTAGGGAGTGTCAGCAGTGGTGCTGTGCCCAGCAGCCCTGACCTTGCAAACCTGAAGGTGTTTTTCACAGCAGCACCCCAGTTGCTGGCAGCCAACCCCTCTGCGGTAAGCTCAGCGAGTTTGTGGTCTGACCGTCAGAGGTCTCAGTGAGGGTTGTACAGGGTGAACCTGGCTACAGCTGCTCTTGCTACATTCATGGCTTGCGTAGCTTGCGTGCCGCAGGCAATGCATGGCTGGCAACTGGCAGTGGCTTGCATGCTGGTTGCATGTAGGCTACACTTGCAAGTTGCACCACCTTTTAGATCAAGAGTGTGTGTACTGCACGCGCAACCTATGTAGAAACCTATCTGTGCTGCCGCTGCTGCTGCTGCCTTGCAGTGGATTTGGGTGCTTGGCCCTGTCATTCTAGGTACCCTCACAGGAGCCACAGGTGCATTTACTGGCGGGTATACCTGGTGAGGGATTTTGACCGGCCTAAGCTCTTCAAGGCTTGGATAGTCAGCTCAAACAGGGGTTCCTCCCAACTCATCATTGCAACAACACTGCTGTCACATGTCAACAGACGCGTCCTAATCAGCGCTGGCAAGATCTCCTGCAGAGAGCCTGCCGCATGTCTGCATTGGAACCCCCTTCCTGTCAAGCTTATGCAAGGATGCCGTACTCGCTCACGGGGAGTGTTGGGGAGCAGCGTCGTGTTGGGCACAGCTTGAAGCTGAGCACTGAGCAATGGTAGGCCACCCACTAGAGGTGCGGTCGCGCCCGTGAACCGTTCACCACCAGGCTGGTTGGTGTGCCAGCGTGGTTGATTGCAAACACTGCCCTGCTTTGCAGGTACAAGTCCCTGCGCAAGCCCTGGTTCACACCCCCTGATGCTGTGTTTGGCATTGCCTGGACGGTGCTGTACCTCCTGATGGGCCTGGCTGCATACAGGGTGTATGAGAAAGTGGGCTGGCCCTCATGGGCGCTGCAGGTGAGCTCCAAACAGTGCAGTGGCCCACCTGTTGGTGGGGGATGTGCAGTTCAGTAGTGCCATGTTGAGCGCAGAGATGGTGCTTCAGGACAGGCATGCATGCACCATGCGCATTGCAGTGTTGGGTGGTTTGTTTGTTTCTACATCTACTGCTCAGAACAACCAGAATCTTGCAGCTGCTTCTCAACTACAATAGATAGGCCTGGGGCCAGCCTGTCATCAGACCCACCCTACAGTATGTCAGGGTTTCAAAAGCTGCAGAAGAGTGATGTAGTGACATGGCAGCTGCTGCCAGTGGTGACACTGCAGCTCTGAGCTGACTTGAATGCTGCTGTGGGTCCCCCATGTCCCCCATGTGCTGTTGGCTTGTTTTGGCAGGTGTACCTGGGGCAGCTTGCCCTCAACCTGTTGTGGTATGTGATCTTCTTTGATGCAAAGAAGCCACGTGCTGCACAGCTGGAGAATGCAGGTGGGTGGGGTGAAGCGCGCTGGCCTAGCAGCAGTGCTGCCAGAGCTGACCAAGTATTCACAAGCTTGCATTGCAGTGCAGATTCCGGCAGGCTTACTGCTGCTGCTGCTGCAGCAGTGTTGGCATGCCAATATCCGCACAGGGCAGTTTCTTTCCAGGCTGTTTTGTTCGCACAGCTGCGATGCAGCCAGCTGCAACTTGGCTTGAATTGGCTGTTTTGTCCTTGCTTTCTGCCTGTCCTGGTGCAGCATTCTTCATTCTGGTGTGCTACACTACCTACCTGTTTTTCGAGGTTGATGAGACTGCTGGCTACCTGATGCTGCCCTACGTGGCATGGGTTGCCTTTGCTAATTTCCTGAACCTCAGCATAGTGAAGAAGAATTGACAGGCAGCTGGACGCAGTTGAGTGACTGTGACGCTGCTGTGTCAGGCAGCAAACAGGGTGTGGTGGCGACTGCCAGAGTCTGTGGAGGCCTGACCTATGATATTGATGATTGTGGACACCCCAGCCAGCACTGTGAGAGCAGTACATTGTTGGGGGTACTGCTGAACCGCTGCAGTTCATCCTGTTCATGGACAGTTGCCTCATGGACCATGAGTCATGGTACACGGCTCAGGGTTCTCGCATCGCCACATCATGCTGAGAACTGTGCAAGTGGTTATTTATTCGAAGGATTTACGTTTCAACCGTGAGGACAACGCTTCAAACCCATTTCAACTACCCTTCCAGATCACACCCTTACAGATCACACCTGCAGCTTTCGAATGTGATCCGTCTTCGTGACCCTGTCTTTTGCTCGTTCTTCAGCCTGATCATGCCCAAGGCATCGCTTGCTGTCTTACTGTTGGTTTCAGTATGCCTGCTACGGTCCGCAGCAGCAGTAGAGCAGCGGTGCCAACACGACCACACTGATTGGGCTGAGGATGTCACAGCACAGGAACAGGCGGAGTACATCGATGAGATGATGGGACTTGAATTTGAGTGGGGTGGACTTCCAGCTCGCAAAGTGGCAGATCAGTTGCCGCTGTACAAGTACTGGCGAGCCAGCATGTTGCGCTTGGTAGGGTCCAGGGTCCTAGCTAAGGCCCTAGTAGGCCTCAAGGCACAGGAAGCCAAGCGTATGATGCAAGATCTCGATGACTGGACGGACTCTACGTTGCAGTCCCTTGCAGTTGGATATCACTGTTGCGGCGTGGTGCACAACACAGGCAGACAGAAGGCTGAGTGGGATGCATATGGCGACTTGTGGTGGCATGGTATGCTTGAGGAGGCATGCCCACGAAACCAGTACAACATGAGCTTGAGGGGGGATGCAACCTACGATTTCAGTACATCTCGACTGCCTCGAGCTTATGCCCTAGCACAGGCTCACGCTGGGCCCAGCAGGGTGCACTGTGGCTCATTGGGCAAGTTGCTGTTGCAACGCACCCGCCACAACATCAACCTTGCACATGGGATGAACGTCCTTGAGGATACCATGAGACGTAACAAGGGAAAGATGTATGGTGCCAACACCTTGAATGTTGAGCTGCTGGTCAAGATATTGGCACAAGCATCTGTGCCGGCATTGAGGGACGACATGTATCATTTGCTAGTGACTTATCTTAATTATGTACATTACTTTGAAGAGGAGATGATTGCGGAAGGCTGGTATGAGACAGGGATCCCTGATTATCTTGAGTTTGCAGGGGCCACTCCCACGATCCATCATGCATTGGTGTGGGTTGTCAGATACAGCATTGCAGTTCTCACTCTTGAGACCTTCCACAACTACACCACCCAATCTGCGGACATGGCTGAGTGCAGAAACATCAGCGACTGGTTTGGGGACCAGATGCTGTTCTCAGCACAGGGCCTGTTATGTTTGTGTGCCAGCAGGTCACAGTCGTCAGACATTACCGACAAACTGGCTGACCTTGGGAAGCTGCTACTGTTAGATATCACTCCTTTGGCTGATAATGTGGCTGATAAGGTTGCTGATAAGGTGGCTGATGGGGTTGCTGATAAGGTGGCTGATAAGGCGGCTGATGGGGTTGCTGATAAGGCGTATGCAGAAGAGTGTCATGGCTGGGCAGACTGCTCATCTGCCTTTGCCAAGTGGGGCTTTTTGTTTGTTCGGCACGTTGGCTTGCTTGTGGCTGTTGCATACTTGTGTTGGCGGCCTGACCTGTTGATCTTTTGGAGGGCGCGGCCTGCAGTGCGTACCCCTACCTATGCAGGGTTTGTCCGGCAGCTGAAGCAGCAGCGGTTTACAGCAAAGGCCGCTAAACAGGCCGCAACAGAAGGCTTGCGCAACAAGCCTCCTGACAGCAAGGAGGGTTATGCAGCTTATGCAGCCCATCTTTTCTGGCAGTGCTGGTGTCCGCGTGTACGCTTTGCAGTCGCCTCGTTTGGCCCGTTGTCGCTGGTGTCGCTGTTTGTTGCACCTGTGCGTTTGGTGGTGTCTGGGCTGCACGTGGGCATACCTTTGCTTGGAGGCACTGCGAAGGAGTCGCTGTCAGGCACTGCCAAAGCCTTGAGCCGTATCTGCTACTAATGACAATACTACATTGGTGTATGACATGTCAATCAATCAATGCATCAGATTTGCTTGCTGTAATGCAACATCTTGCCATATTCTGCTTTCTGTCAAGGTGTGTCAGAGCTGTGCGTCTGATTGGGAGTGGCTGCAGCCATGTGTTACACAGCCCGTGATGCTTGCACCACAGTGATCACGATATGACCATTGCAAGCAGCGGGTAGCCTGACCGTCAGCTGTGATCCTGGTGGTTGTGGTATGGGCACAGGTGACAGGCAACAATTGGCTGGGGTCTGAACACCCTTGGTGTGGGTTGCTCCAGCCATTCCAGCATCACAGTTGTGTTTAGATGTTTGTTGTATTGCATTGCCTCATTTGGGCAGAAGGGAGGTGGCAGTTGAAAAGCCTGACAATGATCGATGGTGACTGGAACACAAAGGCAAAGCGTACTGACCGTTGCAACAAACACCAGCTGGCCTTTGAAGGAAAGGTTGATTTGGCCAGGAGTGACAACAAAACAGTCAGCACACATCTCACCCTGCACTCTTGGCATTGCGCATGGCAGGGCGCCTCAAGGTGTGGGCTTTGGGTCAGCTGATGAGCACATCCTATTGCAAGAACATCAAACACTGCGGGTGCCTAAGCGCTGAATCAAAAAAGAACCCTATGCCGTCACACAGTCTGGTTACAGAGACACTGCTTGGCTTGGGGAGCCGTTCATAGGCATGCCACTCCAACTATGCATCGTGGCACAGGGCTTCCCCCTTGGCACTCAAAGCTACTTGCCTGGTGCATGAAAGCAAAATTGCGCAATCTCTCCCTTAGTGCGACACAGAGAGATTTGCAGATAGGATCTGCCACGACTGAGCCCCTGTTCATGGGACAGTTGGCTCATGCATGGATCATGAGTCATGGTCACGGATCAGGGCCCACGCATTGGCTCGTCATGCTCAGCATCGCTCAAATAATGACTTTTGTTTCCAAACAAAGGCTCAGACCGAGAGGACAACGCTTCAACACCTCAACCACCCTTCCAGATCTTCCCTGCAGATTTCGAATGTGATCCTGTTTGTGATCCTTTCTCTTTCATCCCAACCTTGAACATGTACAAATCACCACTGCCAGTCGTGCTGTTGGTTGCGGTGTGTCTGGTACAGTCACATGCAGCAGTAGAGCAGCGGTGCCAACGGGACCACACTGATTGGGCAGAAAATATTGATGCACAGGAGCAGGCGGAGTACATCGATAAGATGCTGGGCCTAAAATCAAAATGGGGTGAACTCCCAGCTCGCGAAGTTCTGGCAGAGCAGCTACCGCTGTACAAGTACTGGCAAGCCAGCATGTCGCACTTGGTAGGGTCTCTAGCAGGCCTCCAGCCAAAGAAAGCCAAGCGTATGATGCAAGACCTCGACATGTATATGGATGGAACGTTGCAGTACCTTGCAGTTGGATACCATTGTTGTGGCGTGGTGCACAACCCAGGCAGACAGGAAGCTGAGTGGGATGGGAGCGAATGGTGGCCTGCTCTGCTGGAGGAGGCATGTCCACGAAACCAGTACATCACTCGGCTGGCTCGAGCTTATGCACTAGCACAGGCTCACGCTGGGCCCAGCAGGGTCAACTGTGGCCCGTTGGGCAGATCTCTATTGCGACGCACCCGCCAAAACACCAACCTTGCTTTTGGCCTGAAGGCCCTTGAAGAAACCATGAATTTGTTGAGAACGCATGGTGCCCACACCGTCAATGTGGCAATGCTGGTTAGGATATTGGCAGAAGCATCTGAGCCCGCATTGAGAGGCACCCCATATAACAAACTAGTGGAGTATATCGATGTGTTACATGACTTTGAACACGAGATTATGGCGACAGGCTGGTATGAAACGGGGATCCCTAATTATCTTGAGTTTGCAGGGGCCACCCCCAACATACATCATGCATTGGTATGGGTCCTCAGGTATGGCATTGCAGTTCTCACTCTTGAGAACTTCCACAATCACACCACCAAGTCTGCGGACATGGCAGAGTGCAGGGACATCAGCAACTGGTTTGGGGAAGAGATGCTGTATTCAGCACAGGGCCTGTTATGTTTGTGCGCCAGCAGGTCACAGCCCTTGAACACTAGCGGCATACAGGCTGACCTAGGGCAACTGCCGCCGGCAGATGTCACTCTTTTGGCTGATAAGGCGTATGCAGAAGAGTGTCATGGCTGGGCAGACTGTTCGTCTGCCTTTGCCAAGTGGGGTTTTCTGTTTGTTCGGCATGTAGGCTTGCTTGTGGCTGTTGGGTACTGTTGTTGGCGGCCTGACCTGTTGATCTTTTGGAGGGCGCGGCCTGCAGTACGTACCCCTACCTATGCAGGGTTTCTTCGGCAGCTGAAGCAGCAGCGGTTTACAGCAAAAGCAGCTAAACAGGCCGTAGCAGAAGGCTTGCGCAACAAGCCTCCTGACAGCAAGGAGGGTTATGCGGCTTATGCAGCCCATCTTTTCTGGCAGTGCTGGTGTCCACGTGTACGCTTTGCAGCTGCCTCGTTTGCTCCAGGGTCGCTGGTGTCGCTGTTTGTTGCACCTGTGCGGCTGGTGGTGTCTGGGCTGCGTGTGGGGGTGAATGTGCTTGGAGGCACTGCAAAGGAGTTGCTTTCAGGCACTCTGAAAGCCCTGAGCCGCATTTGCTACTGATGAACATCAGTACATCGGTGTATGGTATGTTAATCAACGCATGAGGTTTGCTTGCGGCATTGCATAATCTGGTTGTGCAAGGTGTGGCCAGCTGTTTGAAAATGCATGTGTGATGAGGGGTGGTTTCAGCTGTGCGTCACACAGTATATGATGCTTGCACAGCAGTGGTCACCACATGACCATTGCAAGCAGCCGGCAGCCGCCGCTGACAGCCAGCCAAGGTGCTGGTGGTTTTGATTTGGGCATAGGTGACAGGCAACAATGCCACCCCCTCGCCAGAGTTGGGACCCCCTTGGTATAGTTGACACAGTTGTGTGTTGATGTTTGTTGTCTTCAATGCCTCACCAGGCCAAAGTGAGGCAGCCGCTGAGCGGTTGAAAAGCCTGACAATGATATGGAACGCAAAGTCAACTGGTCACAGTTGTGTAGTTTGGGCACAAGTGGTCAGACTTCAACCTGAAAGGGGTGCTGTTGAGGATGGTCCTGGCAACAGCGAGTTTCATCGCTTCAAATCACTGTGGCTCACAACAGCACTGCATGCAACAGTGTCCCGGGGGAAAGGACTGCCTGACAGTAGCCAGACGATTGACCACTGCAACAAACGTCAGCTGGACAGGAATGCCACACCAATACAATTACCACACAAACCATCCTTCACTCCTGGCAGTGCCTGTGGACCGGCGCCCTAAGCTGGTGTGAGCATTGGGTCAGCTAATAGGCCTACCCCACAACAGAAAGAACAAACACTTCGGTTGGCCAACCACTGAATCAAATATAGAACCTATTGCAGACACACACTCGGGGTTTGGAGAAACTGCTCGACATGTACATGTTGAGGCCGTTCATGGGCATGGCAATCACATTATTAATAGTCATGGCACAGGGTTTCAACCGCCTTGACAGTCAAAGCTGACGTGTTCCTTGCATGTCGAAAGGAGAGGTGTCGTCAGGTTTCGAAGGTCTCCCAGCTGCCAGTTTGACAAAGATGATCTGATCTGATCTGCAGATCATCTGATGATCTGATTCTGATCTGCTGCAGATCACTGCATGCAGTGAATGCACCAGTCTTCCGATACGCTAGGTTACACAAGCTCTGTTTCTTTCTCTCTTTATATACCGGTCGTTATCCTTCCCATCCTGTCTGGCTCATCCTCTGTGTGCTGTCAGTGCTCAGACAGCAGAGAGAACTGCTGTGCCACTTGCGCAACATGCACAAAGCACTGTCTGTCATCCTGCTTATCGCCTTCGTTCTTCTTCAGTCAAGCACAACAGCAGATCGATGCGACCTTGATCACACTGGCTGGAAAGAGGATGCGACAGCAGAGGAGCAGGCAGAGTACATAGACAGCATGTTGGATGAGGAAGGCTGGGTAGACTGGGGAACTATGCCAGCTCACGAGACCCTTGTGGAGCAATGGCCGATATACAGATCCTGGCGGGCCAGCCACCCAGTCTTCACAAGCGCTCTGGCAATGGCAGGCCTCACTCCCAAAAAGATACTGCGCGTGTGGCAAGAGCTGGACCAACAGATCGATCACACGTTCCTGAACATGGCAGTGGCGTGGCACTGCTGCGGTGTGGTGAAAAACAAGCACCGACAAGACACAGAGTGGGAAGGGACTGAGGGGTGGGCTGCGTCACTGCGGGAGGAGTGCCAGAGCAGTGGCATTACAACCAGGTTGGGACGAGCATATGCGTTGGCACAGGCGTACGCTGGCCCCAGCAGACTGTACTGCCATAAACACCAAAAGTTCCTTTTTAGTTACATGAACCACCGCAGCTACATTGATTATGGGATGACCGCTCTTCAGGAGACGGTGGCTGCTCTCAAACACAATGATGGGGCCTTCACTGAGGTCATGCTGGTCAAGCTGTTGGCCCAAGCATCCGATCCACAGTTGCGTGGTGCTCGTTATAACAGTATTTTGAAGCACCTCAAATCATATGACTTTTTGTATGAGATGACAGAAAGCACCTGGTATGATGAAGGTATCCCAGACTGGCTGGAGTTTGCGGGGGCCACCCCCACCATCCATCATGCATTGGTGTGGGTTATCAAGCACAGTATTGCAGTTCTCACTCTTGAGAACTTCCACAATTACATTACGAGTCCTGCAGACATGCGTGACTGCAGGAACATCCTCGACTGGTTTCAGGATGATCAACGGTTTTCAGCACAGGGTCTGACATGTGTATGTGCCAGCAGATCAAAGCCTTTGAACTTTGACATCAGAAAGCTTGAATTTGGGCACATGTCCTTGAAAGATACTGCCAGCATTTTGGCTGACAGTTTTGCTGACAAGATATTGGCTGATGAGATCCAGCCTGAGGCATGTCAAGGCTTGGCAGAGTGTTCTGTCGCCTTTGCAAAGTGGGGTTTGTTGTTGCTGTCGTACGGTGTTTGGCCGTTCGTTGGTGCATACTTGTGTTGGCGGCCTGACCTGTTGATCTTTTGGAGGACGCGGCCTGAAGTGCGCACCCCTAGCTATGCAGGGTTTGTCCGGCAGCTGAGGCAGCAGCGGTTCACAGCAAAAGCAGCTAAACAGGCCGCCGCAGAAGGCTCTCGACAGCAGACACCCGTTGGTATCAAGGAGGGCTATGCAGCTTATGTAGCTCACATATTTTGGCACTGCTGGTGTCCGCGTGTGCGCTTTGCGGCTGCCTCGCTTGCTCCGGGGTCGCTGGTCTCGCTTTTCATTGCGCCTGTCCGGCTGGTGGTTTCTGGGCTGCGTGTGGGCATGCAGTTGCTTGGAGGCACTGCCAAGGAGTTGCTGTTAGGCACTGCCAAGACCCTGCGCCGCATTTGCTACTGACGGGTGTGTGAGGGGTCTGTCATTGCATACTTGTATGTTTTGGAACTTGATCTGTGCCTGAGGTGCTGCCAGTTGTGCTGGAGTGGTGGTGATCAGCCATGGTGGTTCACACATCTTGTGGTGCTTGAACAGCAGTGATCATGACATGATTACTTCAGGCAGGCAGCGACAGACACGTCATAGTGATGTCAACTGTGGGCATGGGCAGCACCCAACGCTGCCACACTTTGTCAGAGTTTGTGATCCCCTTGGTAGAGTTGACACGTATGTGGTTGGTAATTTGGTAAGGGCCGTCTTCAGCACCCTATCTGGGCCATGGTGTGGCAGCGGTTGATGCAGCTGTGCCATGGTATGGCAGCAGTTCAGAAATCTGGCAGTGGTGTCCACAATCAGAAACAGCAGCAGCAGCAGCAGCAGCAGCAGCGGTTGTCAGATATCTGCAGGGCACGAATGCTTAGGGCTGATCCTGCGGGTAGGGGTTATGTTGGGCATCGTCCTGCAGCTGGCAACACCAATCTTCGTGTTTCAAGTGCAGACAACCGCATTGCATGCAACCAGTGTGACAAAGTTAACAGAGTTTTTTTTTTGGTGCAGCAAACATCCGCTGCCAGAGCGCGTCACACCAACAATCTATCTCACATCCCACCCTGCAGGACATGGCATGCCCAGCTGGAAGGGTCAGCCAAGGCATTTACAGTTCCCAACCAAGAGACACGTCACACGTCCAAAACCTTTGAAAAACCACATGCCTACACTGCAGGAATCTGAATAGATTGCTCGGCGATTTCATCATGATATTCATGGTCGTGGCATTCAAACTATTCATGGCACATGGGCAGAAGCTTTACGGTCAACGCACCCAGTTACATTGGAATGATAACATAAAACGTATTATGGCATTGTATTGATGACGTCCTTGTGCCACTTGAGGGTACCGATCGGATCTGACATATGATCTGGCAGTAGTGACAGCACAAGTGGCACCACCCTGTGCGGCAGTCACACAGGCTCTGTATGCGCATTCTATCTACAGTAATATTATCCATATATCTGGCTGTCCCTCTCGTGTCTGTGTCTGTCACCAGAAACAAAAAAGGCTGCTGTGCTGCTGTGCAACATGCACAAAGTGCTATCTGTTGTACTGGTGATTGCCCTGCTTCTTCCTCAGTCAATAGCATCCTCAGACAGATGCGACCATGATCACTCTGGATGGTCGGACAATGCGACAGCAGAGGAGCAGGCAGAGTACATAGACACCATGTTGGGACACAACGGTCAATGGGGATCTATGCCTTCTCGCCAGGACCTTCTGGAAGCGTGGCCCCTATATAGGTACTGGTACGACAGTATGAAGCACTTCGCGGGAGCTTTGGCAGGCATCCATCCCCAAAGTGCAGAGCGCATTCTGACTAATTTGGACAAGGAGATGGACGAAACACTGCAGAACATGGCAATTGTGCACCACTGCTGCGGTGTAGTGAACAACCAGCACCGGCAAGACACAGAGTGGGAAGGTGTTGAGGGGTGGGCTGCGTCACTGCGGGAGGAGTGCCAGCGCAACAACATCACCACCAGACTGGGGCGAGCATATGCATTGGCACAGGCGCATGCTGGACCCAGCAGAATGGACTGCAATGCTTATGCAAAATTCCTGTGGATATACATGAACCATCGCGGCAATACTGCATTTGGGATGACCGCCCTTCAACAGACTACTGAGGCCCTCGGTACCTTCAATGCACCCTACGGTGTGCTAATGCTTGTCAAGCTTTTGGCTCAAGCATCTGTACCGCTGTTGCAAGGCGCTTCTTACAACAATGTGGTGCAGTACCTCGAATCATTTAACTTTTTGCATGAGATGACAGACGAGTTTTGGTATGAGTTAGGTATCCCAGAGTGGCTGGAGTTTTCAGGGGCCACCCCAATATCCATCACGCCTTGGTGTGGGCGATCAGGCACAGTATTGCAGTTCTCACTCTTGAGAACTTTCACGCTCGCGTTACTGAGTCTGCCGAGATGCATGACTGCAGGAACATCGTCGACTGGTACAATGAAGACCAACTGTTTTCAGCACAGGGTCTGTCATGTGTGTGTGCCAGCAGATCCAAGCTCTTCAGCACTGCAGGCATACAGTCTGATCTTGGGCATCTGCCCCCAGCAGGCATCACTCTTTCGGCTGACAAGATCTTGGCTGAAAAGATCTTGGTTCATAGGATCAAAGGGTACCATAGCTGGGTTGAGCGTTGTGTTGCCTTTGCGTGCGAGTCGGGGTTCATGTTACTGTCGTATGGTTGGTGGCCGTCAGTTGTTGCATACTTGTGCTGGCGGCCTGACCTGTTCGTTTTTTGGAGGGCATGCCCTGCAGTGCACACCCCTAGCTATGCAGGGTTTGTCTGGCAGCTGAGGCAGCAGCGGTTTTTGGCAGCCAAGGTTGCTCGACAGGCCAGATCAGAAGGCTCTCAGAAACAGTTGCCTGACGGCAACCAGGAAAGCTATCCAGCGTATGTGATGCACCTTATGTTGCACTGCTGGTGTCCGCGTGCACGCTTTGTGGCTGCCTCTTTTGCACAGCTGTCTCTGGCCTCTGTGTTTATCGCACCTGCGCGGCTGGTGGTGTCTGCGCTGTGTGATTGTGTGAGGTCGCTTGCAGGTGCTGCTAAGGAGTCTCTAGCTGTTGCTGGCAAAGCCTTGAGCCGCATGTGCTTCTGAGGCGGTGTGTGAGACTCATATGTGCCACATGAAATGTGTGAGGGCTACTGGGATTGTCTGTCATGCCTCACAACGTTTGACAAGAGATCAAGGGGTTGTGATGACTAAGGGATTGTGTGTGACACTTGACTTGAGAGGTGCTTGCATGTCCTGCCCTGTCCAGCACCCAGAGTTTGACAAGGAATGAGGCATGTGGCCAGCCAGCTGTGCTGGCAATAGAAACGGCTGCGGCTTTGTCATGCAGCTTGTGGGTGCTTACCCAGCAGTGATCAGGCATGTTGTGTGGCAGAAAGGGCCGGCAGTTGGTGGGTGCCTAGTCTAGGCACAGGTTGCAGCCAGTTGCAGAGTTGCGACCGTTGCAGAGGTGTTGCTTTTCTACAGTTGGGCCGTAATGGCAGGGGTAACATAGGCTTGATTCAAAGAGTGCTGAGGCCCCACTGCTTGAGTGTGACGGTGCTGGTGTCCATGGTCCTGGAAGCAACACCTTTGACTCAGCCGGCGCCAGCAATGCATGCAGCAGTGACTCCACAACAGCCATGACCACTGCGCTGTTGACAAATAGCTGACAAGCACGCGACACCATGCAAGAAAACCCAGGCCGGGCTTGCGCAAGCCCTGCACAAAGTGCCTGGCTGAGGCAGCCACAGCACTGAAGCCCAAAAGAGAGCTCATGCCAGCCATACTGCGACACTCAACAAGATTGACAGAGACACTCCTAAAAGAGACACCCTGCCTTCAAAGCTGCTAAAACATTTCAGGATCATTTCATGGTGTACCTGGTGCACGCAGTATGCAAGTGCTCCATGCTGGGTGCCGTGTACTCTTTGGCAGAGAACAAGCAAGTTGCTCTGCCCAAACTTGCACACAAGAGTACAACATGTGCATCTCAGCCGTGTGCTGCACCAGCCTTGTCTGGCTCATGCATGCCCTGAAGCGCCCTTGCAGGTGGTCTGTGCAGCCAAGTTCCCAAGCACTGGTAACCAAGCCCCCACTCCTACAAACAGCAGGCTGCTGCTCTCTGAAGCAAGCAAACTTGAACCATACTGTTCAAATTTGGCCAAAACACCACCGCAAGAAACCCAAGAATCCTTGGCAAAGATCAGACCAGTGGCTGTGGCAATGAACAGGCTACAGCTAGCCCTGCATGGTAGCAGCACGCGCTGCTTGTACTCGATCATAATCAATGCAGCTGTGCAGACTAATCAGACAGTTGCAAGGCCAACATGAGTGACTAACCCCTACACAAACCTCCCACCCCAGTGCAGCAGTGTGCAGCTGCAGGAGGGAAGCCAAGTAATCATCCCATGCCAAACAAACATGCTGCAGCTTGCCAAGTGCGCACGTGCACACACCTCACGGAGCAGACAGTTGTTCCTGCTGCAATCACGGGCCCCTAGCTACAATTCTTGCTGCCACCACAGCCACCACCCTTGATCACAGGGAAGGATTGGGTGCTGTACGGCAACCAACGCTGCCCACAAAGGCACCGCTGCTCACTGGGCACTGCCTGGCTGTTCACTGACCCCTCCGTGAGCACCTGCTACACCTTTGCTGCCTGCTGCTACTCGGTTGCTCTGCAAACGACACCCTGCATGCCCACCTCGTCGGCTCTGCACACCGCACCGTCGCTCACCATCTACCTCATCCTGCACCCCTACCCCACCCTACCCTGCCAGTTCAGCTCATTTCATGGTCGTTTGCCAGCCCGGTCTGATCCAGCGCCTCTCCCTTGACAGCTGCTGCCACAAATCGAGGCACCACCAGGCCCTTCCTCAGCAGGTGCGGCAGCGTCAACATAGGAAACACATGCAGCTCGTTCGGCTCCTCATGATACACCACGCTGAAGCTGCTGCCACTGCCACTGCGCTCACACTCAGCTCCTCCTCCTGCCGCTGCTGTAGCGTTGGTGCCGCAAGCGTCTGCAGCAGCCGTACTGCTGCTGCCACCACCCTCAGCAGCATCTGAGGCCTCCGACACCCTCAGCGCAGCCTGTGAGGATGACTCAGATGCTGCAGGAGCTGCCGCTGCAGCTGACCCTGCTGCTGCCTTTGCCGCCTTGGCTGCAAAGGCCTGGATGTCGGCGCGCATGAGCTCTGCACCGCCCGCCACCACCAGCATGCCAGCCTGGCACAGCCCTGTGAAGTCTGTCAGGTAGGTTGGGGACACCAGGGGGTGGCACAGCAGCTGGGGGTCCTGCAGCACCAACAGGCAGACAGACAGACAGACAGATATTGGTCAAGGCGCTGGCACAATGCTTATAGCATGCATGAGTGAGAGACAGGGGACTGTGTAAGAGACGTACAAGCACGCAAGCTACTGCTGAAGAACACGCACACACACAACCCTGTTGCTGAAGGCACATGCAGGGCTGCACAGCGCTGCAGCTGCTGACGGCCTCTCTGCCTCAGAGGCCAAGTGCGCAACTCCTGCACAAACACCCAAGCAGCACCTGCTGTGCTGCACAACAAAGCCATGCCCCCCACCCTTGCGCAATACCCGCCGCCAGCGACCGCTGCCACCTACCGTCAGGTAGCAGTGAAGCTCATCAGCAAAGCTGTCGCTGGGGATGTAGTCAAACCAGCCAGTGGCAGCCCCCTGCGCCGCGCTGCTGCTGCTGACATGAACCCTCCATGTAGTGAGTGCCTCAGCCCACAGGGCACTGGCCAGGCGCCTAGGGCGCAGCCGGCCTCCTGCTGTGTGTGCGGAATGCATCTTGCAGTCCACAGAAGGCTGGTTCTGCAGTGGCACATGCTGCTGCTCCAGCTGTCGCTCTGCCACGTTGTACGACCCCTGAGGCTCGAGCAGCGTGTGGCTGTCTTTGGAGTGTGGCTGCTGCTGTGTGGGGTGGGGTTGCTGCTGCTGAGTGGAGCGCCTGCGCCTGAAGCTGCTGCCTAGCAGCAACTGAGCCACCCCCGGTGCAGGGCTAGGCTGCACTGCTTCCTGCGGCTGCTGCTCGGCAGCCAGGTGGCCCGCCAGGATGCTGTCAAACACAATGCCGCCGCTGGCTGCCTCCTGGGGGTGCTGACTTGGTGACATGCCTGGCATGTGCTGGCCGCTGCCGTCGCCACTGCTGCCAGTGGCCCTGCTGCTGCAGGAGCTGCTGCAGTGCTGGTGCTGACCATTGCCGTGGTCCTGCTGCTGCTGCTGCTGCTGGTGCCCATCCTGCTGCTGCTGATCAAAGTGGCTGCTGACGGGCTCCCTGCTGCCAAACACCGATGCGTTGCTCATGTCCACTGCAGGGCTGATGAGGGTGATGCCCAGCGGCTGCCTGCTGAGCTTGCCTGCATCACGCAGCAGGGTGAGGCCTGCCATGGCCAGGTTGCCACCTGCTGAGTCGCCGCCTGCAGGACGCAGCAGCAGCAGCAGTAGCAGTGGTTGCATTCAGGCCAGCAAGTACCTGGTCGACATGCAGGGCAGTGAGCGCGTATGCTCGATCATGTTGGCAATACTCCCACGGCTCAGTGACTAGGCAAGCAGTGAGCGGCATCAGGCCAGCTGCCCAGACAAACACCAGAAGGAGAGCACACCTGGCCGTGCTGACCCACCACCCCAGACAACCAGCAGGACAGCCCAGACGCCCCGCACCCTTGCGATGTCCGCTGCGGACGACCTCTTGCAGCATCCGCTTGCGCATATCAGTGCGACACAGCCCATGTGCCACCCACGACCGCAACGGCCGCCATCACCCTACACGCCCAGACCCTCACCTACAAAGTAGTCTGCTGTCTCGCCGGAGTCATGCAGCAGCCAGTGGATGGCATCAGCAGCAGCGTTGACACCAGCTGGGAAGGGGTGCTCAGGCGCCAGGGGGTACTCAACAGACAAGATGGAGCAGTCAATGCCCTGCGCCGCATTATAACCAGCATTGGCAGGCAGCGGGGTGGATGGTGGGTTTGATGGGGTCCTGATGCGGTAGGGTTATGTGTGCTGGGGTGCAGTGAATCGTGTTGAGACAGGCGTACAAGGTGGGATCTTGGCCAGAACAGCTGGCTACTTGCTCAAACGCCACCCAGCAACACTACTGAGTGCAGTACATAAAGGCACCTCATTCTGACATTGACATGCTAGTGAGTGTCACGGTCGTTGCTGGCTCAGTAGGCACGATCACACATGCCATGTGTGACAGCTGCAGCTATGGTTTGTGCCCCAGGGCCATCCTGCTTGGTTGCTGATGGTGCGACCTTTGTGGGCCACAAAGTCCGCACAATCAGCAACCTGCAGGATGGCCCTGAAGCACAAACCATAGCTGCAGCTGTCTGTAAACCTGCCTCCCCAATTGCTCAGCATGAGCTCAGCGTGACCTGCCCATGGCTGCACTTTGGCCTTACCTGCTTTGCCAGGTACGTCATCCAGTAGGAGTACACCCCGCAGTACATCAGCGCATCACCAGCAACAAACGCACCACCTGCAGGAGCGCCACGCATCAGTCAGCACACAGTGAGCCCACACTGACACTGCGAGCCACGGAGAGAACAGCTGCAAGACATGATTGAGCAGTGACTGAGAAGTCGGTGTTGCCATGTGAGGATGCATGTGCTTCTGTGGCTTCAGTCCTGTACAGCACTGCTGTTGCAACTTGCTACTCAAACTCCAGAGGGCCTGCTCCAGCAACAGCTGCTAGTGGGCGGCAGCTTGTTCTGGCAGACGCATGAGGCCTAGGCAAACAGGCAAGGGAGCCACGCCTACCATGCAGGAACAGCCAGTTGATGGTAGCGCATGGCTGCTGTGGCCGCCTGTCTGCTGTCAGCCTGATCCACCAGCTAGTGCAGCTGCCAGTGGTCACCTACAGCCATGGGTTGAGGGTGAAAGCATTGGAAAGCGAGGTGCTGCTGCGCTGAGGTGATTGATTCTGTCCTCTCAAACAAAGAGCCATGTCAGAGTTGCGCTGTGCTGACGGATGGTGTGGCATGCAGGCATGCACCGAGCCAGCAGCTCAACAGCGACCTCCTGTCAAAACTGCAGCGCACAAGCCAGCAACATTTCCACACTACTTGTGCGCAGGTGCACGCTCTGCCACTGCTTGGGATTAGGCGCAACAGGAAAGGATCCATGCATGTCCATTAGAAGTCACGCAAGCCACCTGAGCCCCAGCAGTACGATACCCACCTGCTCCTTGGTCACTGGCACCCATGTCTGCAGGTCACCCACTCCAGCAAAGAAGGCTCGCCATGCGGGGACCTGCAGCCGCCGCCATGCAGCACACACAATCGCCCATGTCTCAAGCACTGCGGAGTGACAACTTGAAAACAATCTATGAAGCTGCAGCACACTGAGCTGCTGAATCGTGTGATGCCCATGGATGGGACAACCTGGTGTAGGCAGGTTGACACCTGGGCAGGCAGGCAGCGGCCACTGGCAGTTGGACTGCATGCTGGGAAGCTATTTCAAGGGGCAACACCACAGTTGACTGGCATGACATCTGAACAGCTGTGCCAAACTGTGTGAAACTGTCTGAGAGCCGCGACGTGAATGATGATTGTAGTGCATGCGCAAGATCGCAAAAACGTGATGTGCTGACCACCTGCCTGCCGACTTTGCAGGATGCCGTATATCAGCATAGACAGGAGCTCCTGCAGGTGGGCAGAGGTGTGCAACATCAATTGAGCGTCAGCCACCATGCTGAAAGTAGTCTGCAAGGCCTGACCATTTGCACTGCACTGTGCTTTGTGTGTTGTGCAGCAGCTGCTGGGACACGTTGACTGCTGTGCAAGGTGGCAATTCACCAGGCGCATCTTTGCATGCTGTACCACTGCCTGGCCACTGCAGCCAGCTGTTGCACGGCCGTTGCTAACACCTTCTCTGCACCATATGACGCACCTGAGGTATCGTCCAGCCCAGTGGATGCCGCACTGCTGCTCTCAGCACCAGCGTGCCCAGGATGCGTGCTGTGCGCTGGGACACGTGCAGGCTGAACTTGAGGCGAGCAGTAAGCTCCTCCAGCAGCGTCTGAGGCACCTCATGGTTCACTCCCAGGGGTTTCACGTTGTGCAGTCTGTACAGAATATGCCATACGGACTTGAGGGGCCCTGGGGGTTTCAGTTTGGGCGGTTGGTCACTGCCAACCCTGCTGCCAAAGACCCTGGAGAGCATGCTGGCCCCCCGAAACTTTTCAAGTATCTTTTGAGTTGTCTGGATGATGGCTGGGAAATGTTGCTGCTGCACGAATGCCTAGCCTCTGTGGCCAGCACAACTGCACAGTCTCCAAATGGCTTGCAACCGGGAGGACCCGGTACCCGCCCAGCTGATCAAGGATAGGTGCATGATGCAGCTGGTGCATCACGCCCTGACCACTTGATACAGCTCGCAACGGTCGATCTCCGTCATCAACCGATGTGCTGCATGCTGCAGTGCACGCACGTCTGATTGACTACAACATTCCTACTGGTGACATCCTCAAGTCTGAAACGCGTGTACTTCGGCATCCTTCCCTTTTTTTCGCTCAGATCACTGTGCAGTACCCATACCTCTGAGGCAAGCCCATACAAATGTCCCAGAGGAAGCGTGCCCGTGATGAGGACAATGACCTGCAGATCAAAGTCTCATCGGGACAGTTCATAGGTGCAAGTTCGCTCATAGTGCGCATCTACAGCAGTGCCTACACAAATTATGCAGTGCAGTTCCCAGCTGGCGCTCAGGAGTGGGATGTCAGCGGCTTCCTGATCAACGGCAGACCGTACAGCTTGGAAACAGTCCAGTGCTGGGTCAACTGCGCATATGCAGCACTGCATAGTGTGGCAGAGCTGGATGAAGAGGACATAGCGCAGCTCAGCACAGTCAATGGTCTGCACCAGGTCCTGTCATTTGCAGACGCTGTCGGCTCTCCGCAGTCGGTGTGCAGTGCGGCCTGCAGCCAGCTTGACACCCTCAAGTTCGTGGTGCAGCTGCCAGAGCAGGTGTTGCAATCATTCATGAAGGCTGGCGGGCTGCAGTTCCTTGCATCCAACCTCCAGTTGGTCTGCTGCTCCCTCTCTGGTGAGGTTGCTATTGGTGACCCTCTGGCCTCAGAGCAACAGAAGAAGCAAGTGCGGCAGGAGATCGCTGCCCAGACTGGCGACCTGCTTCACATGGCACATAAGCTGCGCTTGAGCCAGCTGCAGGACGCCCTTCACAACTTCATCCGCATGTCTGCTCGCTGGGCGAAAAGCGACGTGCTGTTTGGCATGCTGAAGTTGGTGTTTACAGACGAAGTGCTGGCGGCAGCATTGGGCACCAGCACGCTCAGCAAGGAGGTGTACATCAACTCAGTCCTCACCATGGCCTGCAGCTTCAGTCGGGACGTAGTTGGCTGCAGCAACCTTATGGCGCCACTTGGCAATCCATCCCTCGGCAGCACAGACAAAGTTAAAACCGTGCTCCAAGGGGACTTTGCAGGTGCCACTGCAGGCTCAGTGGTGACTACGAAGCTAGACCTGTATGCCAAAGTGGGTGGCTGTATGAACCTGTGGCATCAGGGCGGCCGTGGTCACATGACTTGGCCAGTGCAGCTACTCATGGGCCCCGGCATCACAGCTAAGGAGGACTATGATGCTCTGATGACAGGCGAGCTGTGATCAGTCATGCCTGTTGGCAGAAATGAGCCTTGTGCTGGCTGTTGCTCAAGGCATACCATGCGGTCCTGGCTATCGGCTGCCAGCGATGGTACCTGCAGTGGCCTTTCCCTTGTGCTGCGTTAAACTGCACCCAGGGATTTGGGGTTGACAGCAGGGCACACGTTGCCGTGATGTGTCCTGTCATTGCGACTGCATGGCAGCAGCTGCTGCTGCTGTAGCACTGCAGTGCAGTAGCATGCTTTGTTTGCATCATCCTGGACTCGACTCGTCATGCTGTTGCCATCTGTTCCTGTGATTGGGTGTTTGTCTATCTAATACATGTACTCAATTTGTACCGTGTCCTGGCTGCTATTTGCAGCTATCGTACGTTGCAGACAGCACACTTGATTGTGGCAGATTGCATGAGGGTGTTGATTGTGATGACCTGCGTTGGTTCTTGTCACTGGCACATTCTCAGGGTTGTCTGCGTCACACCTGGCTGAGTTGCAATTCGGCACACTCCTGTGAGCTTACTCTTTTGTGGTTCCGTCATCTTACTTTTGGTGGAGCCCATGGCCACTTGCATGGTCTTGTGTCTGGACAGGCTAGCTCAAGAGTGGTGTCTCGCAGCTAAGCTTGGGATGTGGAGATAGATAGGGTTTGGTTGCATCACAGGCTGCCGCTGTTAGTAGCATACTATGGTTCTGGACTGACAAGAGCTCAGGTTGAATGCGAAGCATGGACCTTTGCTGTGTCCAGGCTGTGTGGTCAAGACAGGATGCCTGATCAGGGCTGTGCCTGAATGGCCCTGAAGCAGGGCAGGTGCACAGGTGTGCAGTTCAACTGAGGCTCAGTGGTCCAACCACACACATGGTTGTTGTGGACAATGTTATGTCCGTCTTCTGCTGTTTGCACTGTTGTTCTTTCTGGAGGTGTTCAGCCATCCTACTCTCAAGTCAGGCATGGCCAGGCACTGTGCAAGACACCAGGGTTGAGGTTGTGTTAAACACATGAGATACAACCATGTGTGTTTGACAGTGGAGGCCAAAGCCGGTTGCTGTGCAGTATGCTGACACCAAGCACCCAAACTGTCTGTGCTTTGGCCAGTGGGACATTGTCCAATTATTTGCAACATGCACTTGACGTCTGCACCTGCCAACTTGATCTCGCTTGCAGCCGCCCGTCCACAAGGCATTGCTGCAGAGTCTTCCTGGATGTTTCACATGCAGGCCAGCGCCAAAGCTGCATTGTGTGACAGCCATTTTACACGTGTAGCACCTCCACCAAAGTGACGCTACTTGTGGAAAGCTGGGTAAGGACTCCACGCCTTGCAGGGTGGCACACGTACATTGTGTGCCAACTAGTTATCTGGCACCCACAGCAATAGTGTGCAACCTCGAAAAGACAGTCACGACCAACACAGCCATGGGAGAGCTGCACCCAGCAATGCAAAATACACAAAAGTACAGACACATCCAACACACACAAGGTCCAGCTGCGCTATACACCACAGGCTTGAGGGTCCAACAACTGCAGCAAGGCGTGGCGGGTGTTACGCCCGTACAGGCACTACAGGCAAATGTGCCCTGGCCAATGCACTGTTTGGCAGCAAATGGCACCTGAGATACACGTACAGCGTCCGCTCGCCAAAGGTGCTGCTGCATGTTCAAGCCATCACACTATACAACGCACAGGCGTCCGCCAGACCACACAAAACCACATGGCACCATGCCCAGCCTCCGCAGACAGTGCAGACAGTGCTGCAAGCCAGGTCAGTACGCAGCGCTGTCGAGCACAACAGCAAATGGGTTCTGTGCCAGGGCAGCTGCACTTGCACACCACTTTGTCAGGTGGAGCAGCCTGCTGCTCACTCGACCCAGCCCACCCTCCTGCCGACACTGCTGCACCTAGGCTGAACAAGCATAGCATTGCATTTTGCCCGATGCATAAGCTGCATGTCATGGCATGCTGGCCCTGTCTGCCTGCCTGCCTGCAGCTGCTGCTGCTGCTGCGTTCAAGGCTTTATCAGCCCTGCCAGCCCAGCAAGCAGCCAATCACAACCTGCACACACCTCACGGAAGCAGCAGCGATAGGGCCCCGGCCGTCAGCCAACACACGCACATGAAGATTGCTGGCGTGTTCAGGCAACCGAGCGGCCGACAAGTTCCAATGTGGCTGCCGCCTCCAAACATCTAGCAAACTATGTCACACGACGCTGCTAGCACTCATGTCTCCTTCACTGCCGAAGACGTGTGGCAGCTGATACTGGGCATATATCACTGTGCTGTCAGCGGCACTGGCAGCGGGCAAAGGAACTGAGTGTGTTTCAGGGGCCAGGTGCGCGCATGCAGGGTCAGAATGTGCACATGCTGCATCCCACTCCCCACATCCCAAAGTCACTTACCGCAAGGGCAATGTGGATGATGACGATCCATTCCAGCCTACTCATGTGCTCATTGTTCTGGTGGTCTCGCAGCACCTCCAACATCTCCTGCATCACATCATACCTGCATATGCATGCAGCAGCACAGATGTAGAACCGTCACGCGACAACAGAGCTATGCCACAGTCACGATCACAGTCAAAGCCGTGCCCTACCACAGAGCACAGCACAGACCATACAGCTCACCTGCGGTACTGTCCAGCCCAGTGGGTGGCTCACTGCTGCTCTCAGCACCAGCATGCCCAGGATGCGTGCTGTGCGCTGGGACACGTGCAGGCTGAACTTGAGGCGACCAGTGAGCTCCTCCAGCAGCGTTTGAGGCACTCCCAGGGTTTTGACGTTATGCAGTCTGTAAAGGATATGCCACACTGACTTGAGCGGCCCTGGTCACAGCCAACCCTGCTGCCAAAGACCCTGGACTCAACTCATCATGCTGATCAGCAGGTGTGACAGATGGGATGACCCAGCACCCGGCCAGCAGGCTGATGATGAGTGATATGTGCAAGATGTGATTTGATGCATCAGGCCTTCAAGCCAATGGTTACTGCCAGGCTGTTACAGCTGTCAACCGCCGATCTCCGTCATGACCCCGACAAGAAGCATCATCAGTCCACTCCAAGCCTACTTGACTGTGTCGTTTCCGCTGGTATCGTCGGTTACTACTGACATGCGTGGTCCCGTCCCCTTCAGCTCGTTTACCCTCAGATCACAGCTGTGACTGAATTCATACCTCTTCAGCTCAGTCATACAATGGCCCAACGGAAGCGTGCCCGTGATGAGCAACATGACATGAAAATCAAGGTTGCATCAGGACAGTCCATAGGAGCAAGGTCTTTGATTGTGCGCGCCTTTAGTGAGTGTGCAGACCACTATGCAGAGCAGCTGCCAGCTGGCGCTCAGGAATGGGACGTTAGCGGCTTTTTGATCAACGGCAGACCTTACAGCTTGGAAACAGTCCAGTGCTGGACCAACTGCGCCTATGCAGCACGGCATGGGGTGGCAGAGCTGGATGAAGATGACATAGCGCAGCTCAGCACAGCCAAAGGTCTGCACCTGGTCCTGTCATTCGCACACGCTGTTGGGTCGTTCCAGGGGATCTGGCCTGTGGCCTGCAGCCAGATTGGCGCCCTTAAGTTCGTAGTGCAGCTGCCGGAGCAGACTTTGCAACCAGTCCTGACGGCTGGCGGGCTGCAGTTCCAGGACTCCAGCCTCCAGTTGGTCTGCAGCTCTCTCTCTGGTGATGCTGACATCGGCGACCCTCTGGTCTCAGAACAACAAAAGAAGCAAGTGCGCAAGGAGATTGCTACGCAAACCGGCAACCTGCTGCACATAGCACATGTGCTGCATTTGCACCAGCTGCAGGACGCTCTTCACAACTTCATCTTTATGTCTAGTCGCTGGTCGGGCAGCTGCGTGCTGTTTGGCATGCTGCGGTTGGTGTTCACAGATCAGGTGCTGGCAGAAATAGGCAGCAGCACCCTCAGCAAGCAGGCCTACATCAACTCAGTCCTCACCCGCCCCTGCGGCTTCAGTCAGGACGTAGTTGGCTGCAGCAACCTTATGGCGCCACTTGGCAACCCACCCTCCGACAGCATAGACAATTTCAAAGCCGTTCTTCACAGGGACTTTGCAGGTGCCACTGCAGGCACGGTGGTGACTGTGCAGCAAAACCTGTTTCCCAAAACGGGAGGCTGCATGCACCTGTTGCAACAGGGCACAGGTGGTCACATGATCATGCCAGTGCAGCTGCTCTTTGGCCCCTGCATCACAGATAGGGTCGACTATGATGCTCTCATGACAGCCGACCTGTGATTGGTCATGCCTTTTGGCAGCAGTGAGTCTTGGGCTGGCTGCTGCTCAAGGGGCACCATGTTGTCCTGGCCGTTAGCTGCCAGCGATTAGACCCGCAGAGGCCTTGCCCTTGTGCTGCCTTGAGTGCACCCGTGGCTTTGAGGTTTGACAGCGGGGCACGTTATGTTGATGTGTCTTGTTGCTGCGTGTCCTACGGCGATTGCTGCTGCTGCTGTACCACCGCAGTGCAGTTGCGTGCTGTGTTTGCACCGTGGACTCAACTGTGTGTGCTGTTGCCATCTGCTTGGGTCTGTGTTTGGTTGCTTGCCCCTTCAGTACATGGAGTCAATATGTACAGTGTCCTGGCTGCTATTCATACCTATACTGTTGTACGTTGCAGACAATGCACTTGGTTGTGGCAAACTGCATGCAGGGGGTGTTCATTGCACCCTCCAGTGTTTGTTTGTGTCACTGCAACTGGCACAATCTCAAAGTTGTCCGCGTGACACCTGGCTGAGTTGCAGTACGGCACATTCCTGTGAGCTCACTCTTGTGTGGATCCCTTGAGCTCACTCTTTGTTGGACACCAGGCCGGTTGCTTGATTTTTGTGTCTGGACAAGCGAGCTCAAGGCTTTGTGGCTCACGGTGATGAGGGAGGCGATAGATAGGGTTTATTGCAACACAGGCTGCCGTTGTTAGTGGCAGACTATGTTTCTGGACTGGCAAGGGGTCAGGTTGAATGTGATGCAAGGACCTTTGCTGCGTCCAGGCTTTGTGGTCAAGACAGGATGCCTGATCAGGGCTATGCCTAAATGGCTCTCAAGCAGGGCAGGTGCACAGGTGTTCAGTTGCTCAGTGGTCCAACCACACACATGTTGTTCTGGACAATGTTATGTCCGTCTTCTGCTTTTTGAAGTAGTTTTCTTTCTGGAGGTGCTCAGCCATCCCACTCTCAAGTCAGGCATTGTGCAAGACACCAGGGTTGACAGTGGAGGCCAAAGCCGGTTGCTGTGCAGTATGCTGACACCAAGAACCCAATCTGTCTGTGCCTTGGGCAGTAGACATTGTCTGAATTGTTGCCACATGCACTTGACGGCTGCACTGCATGCATGATGCCAACTTGATCTCGTTTGTAGCCGCCAGTCCACAAGGCACTGCTGCAGAGTCTTCATGGATGTTTCACATGCAGGCCAGCGCCAAAGCTGCACTGTGTGACAGCCATTTTACACTTGTAGCAGCTCCAAGTAACATGCAAGTGACGCTACTTATGAGACAGCTTGGTGGGGACTCCAAGCCTTGCAGGCTGGCACACGTGCATTGTGTGCCATATTGTTATCTGGCACCCACAGCAATGGTGTTTTTCCTTGAAAAGAAAGTCACGACCAACACATCCATGGGTGAGCTGCACCCAGCAATGCAAGCAAAATACACAAAAGTACAGACACACAAGGTCCAACTGCACTGTACACCGCAGGCTTCAGGCACGGGCGACTGCAGCAAGGCACATGCAGGCTCTCGTCAATGAGGCCGGCGGCAGCAGAATGACACCCGATGCACGTACAGCGCCTATTCGCCAAAGGTGCTGCTGCATGCCCCAGCAATTGCACTGTACAACGTGCTTAGAATGCATACATGTCCGCCAACAACACACACCTATGGCACCAAGCGCAGCCACAGACAGTGCCAGTGATGCATGCAGCCTCGCAGCACACAGCGCTGTCCTCGATGCAGACACAGCAGCAGACAGGTTCCGTGCCGGGGCAGCTTGCACACTACTTTGTCACGCAAAGCAGCCTGCTGCTCCCTCGGCCCAGGCCACTCTCCTGCGGACACTGCTATCATAGCGTAGGTGTGATACCTAGGCTGAACAAGTATAGCCATGCATGTTGCCCACTCCATACGCTGCATGCCATGGCATGCTAAGCATGCCTTCCTCCCTGCAGCTGCTGCTGCATTCAAGGCTTGATCAGCCCTGCCAATCCAGCAACCTGCAAGCAGCCAATCACAACCTACACACACAACCACAGCAGCAGCAACACGGCCCGGCCGTCAGCCAATGCACACAACAACAAGGTTGCTGGCAATTTCAGGCAAGAGAGTGGTTGAAGAGGTTTCAATACAGCCACTGCCGCCAAGCATCACAGACTGTGACAATATATGCTGCTAGCGCTCATGTCCCCTTCACCACCAGACACATAGCAGCTGATACTGGGCACACACTGTGCTGTCAGCGGCACTGGCAGCAGGCAAAGGAGGTGAGGGTGTTTCAGGGGCCAGCTGCACGCATGCAGGGTCGGGGTATCGCAAAATGCTGCGCGTCCCACTCCCCACAGTCACTTACCGCCAGTGCAATGAGGATGATGACAATCCACTCCAGCCTGCTCATGTGCTCATTGTTCTGATGGTCCCGCAGCACCTCCAACATCTCCTGCAGCACATCATACCTGCAGATGCATGCAGCAGCACAGATGTAACACCGTCACGCAAGTTTGATCTCTGTTGTATGTGACGTAGTCAAGTTCACAGTCCAGCCACACCATGGCACGAAGCACAGCACAGAGCACAAAGGACAGCATAGAGCGTGTAGCATAGTGCACAGCACATCACAGCGCAGTGGCGCACAGCAATGAGCGTGACACAAAGCATATCGAACAAACTCAGCACACACTGACAACTCATTTGCAACATGCCCGCCCAGCACATGCATCTTCTTCAGCCAGCATGACAGGTGCTTGGCAGCCCGGCACTGCCGAAACTCCAAAGCACAAAGCCGTGCCAAGACCCTGGATTGCACCCACCTTGTGTTGAGGACCTCCACTCGCGTGTCCAACTCAAGGTATTCACACACACGCTTGTACAACACCTGGACAAGCACGCAGGTGGGAATGCAGGCAGGCAGGCAGGCACGCATTGTCAGCCACACAACTAGGGTTGCAGATGCAGTGCTTTTCTGCCAAAGCACCCTATCATTGGAGGCATCCACGGCAGTCCTGCATGCTGGCCCTTGATCGTAGCTTATAGCCAATTCCCTCTATGCCACCCCTTGCCACAACTTTATTGCTGCAAGCAGACAATCATACTGGGCAAACACGCACCTGCAGGTGGTCTGGCGCGCTCCAGAAGAACTCTGGGACATCCAACACCACACCCAACAGGTTGACAGCAGACCGCTGGAGGAACACCTGTAGCACCGCACGCCAGAGCATAGCATGGCAGGGAGAAAAACAGAGTTTGCCGAACACAAACACCACCACAAGCGCCGGTGCCGCTCCGCTTGCTACATCAACAGCGCTGACTGAAAGTCACACTGTCACTGGCGCAAAGTGTGCCAAACTTGACTTGACACATTGATGATGAGTGACCAGCATGAACGCACCCCTGGCGGAATACAACCAGACTGTCGGCATCTTATGGCCGCCAGTGCAGCTGCCCATGCCATCACCAGAAAGGAATATGCTGCCTGCTGCCATCATCACATGATCCTGCCTGCTGCAGCTGCCAGCGGTTGTGCCTCACCTGCCCTATCAGCCGGGCCGTCTGCTTGCGTGAGATGGCAACCCGACCCGACTGCGCCAGCGTGTCTGGCAGGTCGCGCGTCTCCTCAACGATCGCCTGCATTCAATACGCAACAAGAGAGACATTCATCAGACCATGCGAGCAAAGGAAGCCGGCACAGTTGTGTGTGCTTGCCCTCAACATTCCAAACATTGCAGTGCTGAACGCAGTGCACCAGTACCAGTGTGTTGCCCCTCGGAAATACAAAGCCTCCCTGCAGCAGGCGAGGGTGGCCAATGCATGCAACTCTGCTGCGCACCATCATCATCATCACATGCTGCTGCGTTACTCCGGTGTCAGCGCAAACAGTAATCGCAACCAGCACTGCTGCTCAGATGCAGCCACACAGACCTGACCAACAGACAGGCGCAAGGCGCCCCAACTAGCTCTGCTGGCCACCAAAGGGAGGGCTATACACACACTGACCTGCAGTCGCTCCTCGTAGCAGCCCAGCAACGTTGACTGAGCCAGCGCATGGCTGATAGCTAGCTTGACCTGAGCACACAGCACAGCAAGCCACACAACCGACAGATCAGCAATCTCCAGTACGTGTGTAGCATGTGTGCTTCAACAATTGTGTCAGCTGATGCTTAGTTGGTGCATCACAGCACACACATCATAGCACTCTGCGCAGCGCGCGCAGAAAAGCAGAACCTGGCGGCCAACGCCATGCACTCCAAAGCAAAGCCCCACCTGTCCAACGTAAGGCCCCAACACTGACAGTGCATCCCCCACCCCCAGTCCGATTGGCCTGGCTCCCTTGCGCAGTACACGACGATGCAGTGCCAACTGTATCTGGACGCGCTGCCCTGCCATGATGTAGCAAACGCCTCCTCCTCAACCGCTCAACAGGAACAACAGGAACAACAACACTGACACAGGATACGACAAGTAGCCAAGCCCTACACCATAGGAGCTCTACCCCAACCGTGTCATCATTTCCCGGATCTCACCTAGTGGTTTGCTACATACTGCCTGTTGATGGCGAAGGCCTCATTCTGTACCAACTGTGACAAGTAGCGTACGCGGTACCGAATCACTGTGAACCCCACAGGTCAAATGCAAGACTCACCTGGTGGTCTGCTGCATACTGCCTGTTGACAGTGATAACATCCTGTACTCAACTGTCACATGAAGCAGTGCCCAGTTCCACAACCCCTGGACCCCATTAGTCACACAACATGACTCATACTCATAGCTCACCTGGTGGTCTGCTGCGTACTGCCTGTTGATGGTGATGACGTCATTCTGTATGTGTGGTGGCTCATACATGCTGTAGTGGAATGTGAACTCGTCTATTTCCACCTCGCTCAGCTGGAAGGGGTCCTGCTTGCAGGGGTTGACCACAGACTGAAGCACTGCCTGCTCATCTGCTGCAGAGATGCCCCAAAACACCACGGTGCCGTACTGCACACAGGGGGAAGGAAGCACAGCAGGAGGCAGGGCAAGACAAGCAGGAAGTGACGGCACACAGTGAAGGGCAGGCAACAGGGCAGCAAGCATGGCGGGAAGCACAACAGAACTGACAATGAGCTCTTGGAGAGCGAGACAGGCAGCGAGGGGACGGTGAGGGAGGCAGCAGGGCACTTGTGGCAACTTTCTTACAGATCCCTAGACCATTGCTGATGTACAGCATGGGCACATGCAAGTGGAGCCGAGCCACAGGAAGCCGGCTGCATTGCCAGCATCAGCAGCCCACACAAGAAGGTTCAGTCGGTAACAACACACCACCAGCACTGCACATGCCCCCACCCCTTCTCCTCCCTTGCCTCCACTCACATCAAAGAAGAAGATGTCACCACTGTTGGGGTCATCCAAGTGGGGTGTTGCATGCACAACATCCTGCCAGGAGGGTATGGGGCCAGAGCAAGTACCGCAACACAAGCAACCACACAGTCAATACATAGTCCAACCAGAATGTTGAAACTTGCAGGCTTCAGGGCTGGCAGCAGACCTTGTATGCACTGCGATGCAACTGCCGGGGTTACTTGTGTCCTGGTATCATCAGTGGCAGTCCTGATGGTCATCCACAAGAGCTGCCTGCAGGATCAAGTATGTCCTGGTCAACATCATCAGTGGCAGTCAAGCCACATTGGCTTGATTGCCAGGTCAGTAATATAAAGACACGCCCTACCTGGTATGTGTGTATCTCCAGCTTTGGGTACTTAGCTCTCAGCAGTGCCTCCACCTTTTTGCGGTCCAGCCCCTCAGCCAGGGTCATGGCGGTGATGCGACCCTTGCTGCTGGGACCATCCTGCTCTAGGTCCTCAAAGATGGTGGGCCTGAACGCAAAGAAGGGACACAAGTACTGTAAGCGTTTGACTCATGTTTGTAACACACCTCACTCCATTCTCACAGATCAAGCGGGTTACTGATGCAAACAAAAAGGGGTGGTGAAGGGCCAATATGCGGTAGCAGTCAAGGCAGGGCAGTGGTCGTGAGGAAACGCAGCGGCAGCCCCACTGCTGTGCTGGTGATATAACCCAGTCCATGCATATAGTTGGCTTGCCGGGAGGAAGGGAGGAGCGAAACAGGACACATCATAATGCACATGGTGGTGCCTGTATGACGACTCCAATGCAACTGCACAACAGCCTGCCCTTCACATCCCACAGCCTCGAACCCACTACAACACCTAGCTCACATTCAACCCTGGGGAACCACACAGTGCCGCTGCGTCCCCTCACTCAAATCACTCCAGTGGTTACAAACCCTACAACCCGAACGCAGACTTGGCCTGCGCAAGCTTTGGGCACAGCCATGGCCCACAAACACACCTGCTGTCACCGTTTGTTCTTAAACGTTTGTTGCCCCCCCCCCTTGTTACTCAAAACCAAGGAATAAAAGGGAAAAATAATTAAGAATACACAGCAAAAGCAACTCACCTGCTGTAGGCCTCTGCATCCACACCTCCGCCACGCTGCGCATATGTCAACCCCCTTGGAGGCACATGGCCGCCCACCACCCATGGTCCGCCCTGACTGCTGCTGGCAGCATCAGCTGCCTCTGCTGCTGCGTCCGCCGCTGCTGCTGCCTTTGCTGCGGCTGCTTGTTGGGGTTGGCTGAGAGGGACGAACTTGTCCTTCTGCCGAGCTGCTGCTGGGGGCTGCAGCGGGCAAGAGACAAGCAACAATGGCAGTCACACCACAGGCTCGAAAGGGTGTTGCCAGCTCACCTATTGCACGGGTACAACCTTGTCCGACAGGCTGGCAATTACATACAGCGTCTTCAAGAACAGAGTTCGGTGACATGTGATTGATGCACACATGCAGGGGTGTTGTCCAGCTGTCTGACAAGCCTGGTGCGCGCACCCCAGCAGCACTGCACGGTTTTACTGCTGCAGCTACAGCGCTAGGACTTCAGCAGCCACACAGAGCTCAGTTGCCCTGGGTACCCCACCTGGGTAAGCGCTGCGGATGCAAGGGTAGCACCCCTGCGTATGTCGATGGCTGGACTGACTGCTGTGCGCTTCCCTGTGCTCTTTGGACGCTGCGTGGCACTGTTACTGCGTTGCAAAGCCCCCGGCCTGGCCTGCAGCAGGGGCTGCAGCAGAGGGTCCTGCTGCACTGCTGGTGGAGCGGGCCTGGAGGGGATGCCACCGCCATCACTGCTCTTCTTCCGAGGCGGTATCATCACGTATTACACTAAACTCTGCATCACCTCCGTGGACGGTGAATCCCTTGCCAAAACAAAACGATCTGAACTGTTGCCGGTATCAGCCAAACAGACCAGCGCGGAAGTAGGTTTGTAGCAAATGAAGTGGAACAGAGAATACCTCAGCAGTTTTCCGGGCGAGTGTCGTGAGAGATACCCTCTATGCCTGTCCAGGGTTTGTGAGGAGGCCTGTCACTTGAGTGAGGAGCTGTCATTGACAGTAGTGCAGGGGTTGGTTGGGGTGGGTTGGGATGTGGCATGGACTATTTTTGATGTTCTTTTGAGAATTCAGCTAGCCAGTGCACATGCCAGTCATGCAATCCAAAATCTTCAGCCATGGGGAGACAACAGCTGTAGTGCAGGCATGGCCCCGGTAGCTGTAATGCTGCTGGCAGCACAGTCAGTATGCTGCTTTGTGTACAGGTGCTGGAACTCACATTCAGGTTATGCAGTGCTGGTCTTCACGTAGTCGCATCTGGGCAGACAGCAGGAGGCTTTCACGAACTGTCCTGCAAGCCGCTGCCGACAGCTGTCACCGCTATTTCACGCAGTAGCTGCGGTGGGTGAGGAGTTGTTGTTGGTTCTGGGCAGCACCTTGGCGGCACACCTGCCTATGTAGCACTGTCATGCAAGGAGGAGGGGGCTTGCCAAATCTGTTTCGGTCATCAAAGTACACCCTGTTGTGCTGCAAGGCTGGTGCACCAGCTGTGAAAGGCCAGTTGTGGTGGCGCTTGCGGCAAATAGCATACAACCCTTCCAATGCCTGCAACAGCTCTTTCACAACCTTATTCAACGCTGCAACAGCAAACTGGTGTCATTCTGCTAATCAACACACAGACAGCATGACAGGCACCATCATGTGATCATGTGACCCTTACAAGGCAGCCAGCACTGCCTGCTGCACTTGCACACAATACCGTCTCAAGTGTGTGTCCATGCAGGGATGCACAGCTGCCTACCACGCTCTCAAGCCAACAAAGGGTCACATGTCTGATCAAACTCAGGCTGCACAAAGTCTGCAACAACAAACAAACAAACATCCACCTGGGGTCACACGGCTTCGCACAACCTGAAGCCGGGTAGCACCAGCAAGGCAACACAGGCTGACTGCACTTGCAACAGTCTCTCAACATGCACGGATATCTCTTCAAGTCACCGCATAGTATCTGCCAACTGCAGCTCTAGTCAGCTGGCGATGTCAGCTGCATCATTTGCACATCCGTGCGTCACAGCCGCTCCTGCCATACTTTGCTTGGCAGCAAGGCACAGCATGCGCAAGCACGTGCATGTGCAATCACTGCTGCCATATGGCATGCAGGTGGCATAAACGGATCAAACAGTAAACACCCCAGACCTTGTAGAGGTCTTGCAGCAGCAGCAACACCAAGAACAACAGCAACAACGATGGCAGCATGGCAAAAAAAGATGATCTTCAGGCAGCCGGCTGCACCGCCGAGCCTGCCCTGCAGTTGCCTGCAGTCTGAAAGACTGATCATCCGGGTCTCTGAGTCATCTCAGAGAACCATAACATCAACAGCATCTACCAACCAATACTGCCTCGGGCATGGCATGGCTGCTGCACCTAAAGCATCCGGTGCAAAAAGTGCAAGTAGGGAGGGACACGCACAGCATCACGTGCCAAGGGTGCCTGAGGGCATATAGGGGGGGTGTCCGAGTCACAGCTAAACGTCGCAAGATTCAGTCGCATCGCACACGAATGCAGACATGTCTATAAACACGGCGTCAACACAAACCAGGCAGTGCTGCCAGGGGGGCCAGCATCCCTTGGATGGCCGCACTTATTTTGCAGCCAACAGTAGTGACAGTCATACAATAGCCATGAACTCATGGCGTCAACATCACTAAGCATCTTCAGGCATGTGAACAGAGCACATCACTTTATTGCAGCCAACACTAGCGACAGTCACACAACAGCCACCAAAACGCTGAGATCACAAACATGTGCCGCTTGCTGCGCATTCTTAAAGCTGGCGCCTGCAACAGCACCCTGCAATCTGACATACTATGTCACAGGGTTGATTGTGACAATCAACCCTGTGCACTATGTCACGTCACGTGTCGGAAATCAACCTCTCAAACAGAAGCAGGACGCTCAGAGGCTCACTACAACCCCATCACAGCCACGCACCCCGTCTCCAAGCCTCTCCTGGCAGCGACACCCCCTTCCCTTTGACGCCCAACAAGCACTTATGTCGGCTGCACTGCGGCGTGGCACACGCCACAAGGTTCTGTACTCACTGGCAGATCATCTGGGTCCCTCCCAGCACACCAAATTGCCCTGTGAAGCCTGTCCATCACGTGCCTCCTGCTCACCACCCCTTGGCACTTCAGCAGGAGTCACAGGCACAGCAAAGGCAGGCACAACCACACCCCCCACAAAGTCCTCCAGACCCTGCAATCCCTCAACACCAGGTGCTGACAGCCCAATTTGACGACCGTCTGAGTCGCCGTCTGCATTTTGAGGCTGCAGAGTGTCTGCCACTGTCTGACTCAGCTGTCCCAGTGCCTGTACTGAAGCAGTGAAGTCAGGAGGAAGCAAGGGCGGCAGGGGGTTGCTGGTGTAGCAGCACTTGCCCCTTGAGCAGTCCAGGGTGCATGTGCCCTCTTGGCAGACACCGGTGCATGTGCCCCAGCCACCAAGGGGGCCAGCTGCAGCAGGGGCTGATGTGGTGCTGGCGGTGCTGGTGGTGGTGTCACAGGGGTCGGACATGAAAGGCTCGTTGGGCTCCCTGCAGCAGGCAACAGCGGTTGAATCATAAGTCATCCTTGTGGATAAGCAAGCTAAAGGTTGATTGGCATTCAACTTGGCTGCCGAGCTTGGACTCTGCTGTGGCGTTGGGTTCAAAGGGAGGCTCACACATCTGAAGTGTGAGTGTATGCTGAACCTCAGGCCGGGCGCGATGACAGCAGAATAAAGTGTGGGCTGCCCTGCAGGCAGCTTGAATGTCGTGAAAGTGTGTAGCACTGGTGCCAAGTTGCAGAGCCATTTGCCAACAGCATTGTAACTGCGGCACTCACCACAGGCACCTCCTGCCGTTAGCTGCGGTGGCACTCTCTGGGCAGGTGTACTCCTCGCCATCACAGATAGCAACGGCCTCACACTGGTTGCTAGGCTGCCTGCACACACAACACCGCAGAACACAAAATCGTGTTGCGACATGACGTTGCGACCAAGTCTGAGCACCGTGCTCAGTGTGCGCAAGCAACTACGCACAACACCACAGAACAGCATTATGTGATGTACCGGTAGCTGGCACTGCCAGCACTCTGTATTACAGTGTGCCTGGCACTGCGGTGAGACAAGCGTCGCGCTCAGCCACCGGGCGGCTGCAGTCGGCCATCGTGCCAGGGTCTCCAAGATGTGATTTTATCTAGATCGTATCATACAACTGCGATGCGCGGCACACAAGTGACGTGGTACATGCTGCTGCAAGAGATGACGTCAGGCAGTGCCGCACTGAGGACTGAGTGCCTGGCACACCTCATGCTGCAGCCTGGCAGGCAGCGGCTGTGGGCTCCCCAACCCACCTGCACACCACTCCACGCGGCTTGACCTTGCCAAGCCTGACATCGCAACAGTCACCCTGGACACACCTGCCAGCCTGCATGTACGATGTTTTGCTGTTAGCACAGTGTGGCAATTCGCAGGCCTGCCATCAGCAGCAGCAGCTGTCGCATTCAGATGACCACTCACATGACATTGAGTGTCAAGATGCAGTGACTCAAGTGCCAAGATGAATCCACAGGTGTCAACCCACCCAAATGCTGAGTGTGGTGGTGAGACAATTTTCAAATTCCGATAGTATCGGACCTTTCAGGCTCAACTGTACACGTACAGTGTAGTAGTGTGTCTGCGTGTAACATTTTCTTCCCCCATTAGTACTACGGTAGCGCCTGTGCAGGCTTGGCATGCCAAGCTGCAGCTGCCACACTGCAACAGTGGCTCATGCAGCAGACCCTTCCAGGTGAGACGGAACTCCCTTTTGACAAGCTGTGCCGGCTGAACAGTGTTGCGCACCTCATTGAGCTGGAAGATGATCTGCCTCAAGTCGCCACCCTCAATGAAGCCTCCAGTCACACCCTCGCTGCCGTCCAGTGGCCCAGTCTCAAAGGAGAAGTTGCCAGTGCTGGCATCAAAGCTGGGCACAAACAGGTCGCTCGCATTGTTGAAGAGGACGTCAACGGAGCCGCCAATCAAGCTCTCACTCTGGATGGCCAGGAGCACCGTGAACGGGGTGATAAACACACAGGCTGCTCCTTGTGGAGCTGTGCATGCAACCTGTAACGGGGGTGATGGGGGTGGGCGGACATGGCAGCAGGTATGATTCGCTACAGTCAACAATGCCCAGCAGCATACTACGCACTGTGCACTACATCTGGCAGATGGTCAGCCTGAGAGATCTCTCAGTTTCTCAGCTCTGAGAGAACCGTAGCGTGTACCCGCTGAGCGGCTGGCGGTGGCTTCAGACTGCTGAATAGGATACCTGCTCTGAACCAGTGCATGCAATCTGAAAGCATGATGGATGATCGTCAGCAGCGCTGTCGGTCGCGAGTGTTCACTGTCACTATTCCGACACCTTGTTCAGTGGCGACCAATCACTCGGCCAACATTCATTCACGAGCAAGCCACTGAGTCAGCCTGAGTGTCAGGCAGGAACGACCAATTGTGCACTGTCACTGTTCCGACAACTTGTTCAGTGGTGATCATTTCCTTGAGCCAAAATACATTTCTGAGCAACTCAGCCCAAGGGTCAGGCAGCAACAACCTGCCGTACCTGGTACGTACCTGATACACTGCACGGCCAGACGTCTCAACGTCCAGGGTGACTGTCACATTGACAGGAGGGGTGCCGTCTGCAGTACAAAGCAGTGGCATCGGAGACAACAGGCTGAGGATCAGAGGCTTGAGACGGCATGACTTGAACCCAGAGAGGTCAGCTGAGCATGCATGCAGGCTTTGCCAATGAAGCAAACACATGATCGGTCAGCGCTGACGGTCGGTTAATGCTGTAGGGCTAAGCTGACATGCTGTGCTGGCTGTTTGCTGTCTGGACAGCCCGGCTGTGTCGGACACAGAGAGGATTGTGCTACTTGTGCCCAGCAACTGGGCAGCCGCTAGAGGTGACACGACAAGGTGAACTAGGCAGTAATGTGTCAAGTACAAACAGTCTCATATGGACATATCATGCACAGGTTGCAGGCCCTGCAAGTTGCATCGGATGTTCGACAGCTCACATGCACAGACTGCGCAGGGAGTTGCAGCGGCTATGCAGCGCTACGCGGCATAGCGGCAGCCGCAGCAGCGGGCAGCAGACGAGGTTTAGCGGTAGGCTTGGACAGCAGCGCGCTGCGCCTGGGCACCTACCTGCAATACGTCCAAACCCAAACTCGATTGCTCCATCTGTGATAGGGACTGTAGTGGAGTTGAGGGCATTGTTGAGCCACTCTGGGTCGAAGAAGCTGTTGGGTGCTGCAGCCTGATTGGTGTCCCAGTAGTTGGTGGGAGACAGTTGCTGGTTACGCACCACCTTAATCGCCCCAGTGACGGAAACATCATTGAAATTGCTGCCAAGTCCAACAGCTACAGCTGAAGACAGCAAAGTCACCGCCAGCGTACACAGCAACAACTGCGTGTATGCCATGGCGCAACAACTGTGCCTTTCCTACAAGTGAAGTCTCGAGAAAGCTTTGAATTTTCAGATCTGCTGGTCGCAGCCCATTCGATTGGTTGTTCTGGCTGCGCCGTGCTTTGATGTTGGGGCGCAAACGCACGTCGGCTCGTCCAAGACGATGCGTACCGTTCACAGCGCCGTAGCTTTTGAAGTTGTGCAAACTGTTCTTTGGCATTCAAAAAGTTCTTCTTTGTGTCGGTGTGTAAGAGCTACGTCGATGATAGTGGTAAACCAGCACAGCAACACGCGTCAGGAGGTGCAAGCTTGCACAAGCTTGCATGAGCTTGTCACACTCATGCCTTAAGGCATGAGTGTGACGACAGAATGTTTGGTGAAGAGTGCTGGTGAATGCAACAGAATGACACCCGTCCTTGACGCCACATTGATTCTTCCTCCACATCCTAGATCAGCTATCTGGTACAGCCCTGCTGTGGGCAACAGCCCGCAACACAGCGCGCAACACAGCAGGACATCAGCTTTGAACGGGTTACACATGAAAACGTACAAACCGCGCAATTGAACGGCAGTCCCAGCTGCTGCTCGTCAAGTCAGCTGCCAATTTGATTGCTGCCGACGCTGCTGCTGTTCCCGACAGAGTCCATGCAACACTTGAAGCACTGCCAGCTGCAACAAACCACTGGCAGCGCATACAGCAGCTCGCATCTTCGAGGCTCGCAGTGACAGCATCTGCATCACAGCTTGCAGCACAACGCAGACAAAGGCAGCACAGCGCAGACAGACTGAGATATCGATGCAGGCACCCGTTGATGCATTCACATCAATGCATAACAGAGGTCTTAGTGATGGTCAGCAGTGCGGCCGACACAGGCGCCTTGAGCCTGAAAGCTCGGGCCAAGTGGGCTGAGCAACACCCAGGGAGCCACCCCACCCAGCCAGCACCAGATAGCCTGCATGCTCCGCTAGCAACACCCAGGAAGCAGCGGGCACACGCATTGCAACCTGCCGACACATCACTAATGCAAGCCAGTTCAACAGCGCCGACAAACAGCACGCGCATGGATGCAACACAGAGGTCTCAGTGGTGGTCAGCAATGCGGCCGACACAGGCGCCTTGAGGTCAAGTGGGCTGATCATCACCCGGGACGCCACCCCACCCAACCAGCACCAGATAGCCTGCATGCCCCGCTATCAACACCCAGGAAGCAGCGGGCACACGCATTGCAGCCTGCCAACACGACACCATGAGACACATCCCTGCACCATGCGCGCCTCTATGCTGTGTACCGCTGCCGATGAACGGGCACACAAATGGCATGCCAGGCGTATTCATGAATGCACGCCACAAACTGCAGTGCTGTTGCTGCAGACGGCACCCAGTGAGAGACACCTACTTGAGCAGACGGCTGCACGCACGTTCAGGTTGGCTCCGAGAAGGTAAGTCTGATAGCATGCTGCGCTCCAGCTTATGAAGCATGCAGCTGGAGTAATCACTGCTGTGTGCTGCTGCCACGGTTTGCACCTGCAGCAGGATGCAGCAACCAGCACAAAAACAAGCAGTGGTGTGAATTGCAGGAAGTGACACTTGTGTGCGAGATGTCCAAATCATTTGCCACTGTGATTTGCTAATGCAGCAGGGGGGGGGGGCACTTCAGTTAACTTTGGACACTATGCTGGACTTTGACTTGGTACTTTCACAGATGGTTAATAACATCCTTAACAACATATACAAAGAAATTTTCGGCCATCTGAGCAGCTTGAAAAAGGGGGGTGGGTGGGTGGGTCAAGCTGGGTTTCAGTAACTTCCTGGCATGCTGCAAACTTCTTGTAGGAGCATCGGATGCAGCTGGAAATTAGCCCGTTCGAAAGCTATCGACAAACTGAGTTGATTCAAGCATGTTCTGAGCATCTCCAATTATGATTTACCCCTGAGGCTGCCCATGCCAGTACTATAGCCGTGGCACGGTGCCGATGCCAGTACCCAGACATGCGCCGCAAGAGTGCACAGACCAGCACCAAGTCAGCCCTCAGCACCAACGTTCCCTATGAATGCCCCCTGTAAGACAGTGCCCGGAACCGGGGAGGTAGCGTGATTTCCTGTGGAGACACTGGGAACACACAAGATGGTAACACAATGTAGCTAGCACTGGGGTCCCCCACCGCCACCCCAGGCAACAAAAGCCTAACAAAGCAACGTTCCCTATGAATGCCCCCTGTGTGACAGTGACCCACCAGCTGTGGTTTAGAAGTACCACATGCTGTCTCACTGGCAGCAGATGCACCTAGACCACCAGCTGAGAGCAGAGGAGCAGCAAGACTGGTGTGTCACTGCTGCAGAGTTTGAGCAGGTTGTGAGCACACATGTACTGAACAGGCCTGCTGATTGATGTACCAACTGTGCTGTTTCATGTGTGTTTCTAGGGCTGTACAGCAGTGCTTTGATCACCGCTGACCGTCGATGCGGTGCCGCACAGGTCTCTAGACTGATAGACCACAGCAACACTCTTGTGGCCATCTGAGTACCTCAGGAAAAATGTAAATATATACCATAACACTTTGGACCTTGCATAGGCCAGCTACAAGACGTTCAGAGGGCATTTAGGGGTGGGTGGGGGGTGGGTGGGTGGGTGGGGGGTCCCACTTTCAACTTCTTAGCATAGTGTCCGAAAACAACCTTAGCGCCCCCCCCCCCTGAATGCAGCAAAGATTGTTACTCGCTAACATAACACACACACTCCTCACAGTACAGTGACATGTGCGATTGGCCCAACCCCAGAGAGTGGGTTGGCCCAGCTCCAGAGACAGTCACAGCTGGGGTTGCGCCCACCCCCAGAATGCAGAAAGATATGACGGCTGCTGCTGGGTCTGCATGCCTTGTGCCTGGTGGCAAATGACATGGGCACCCCTCTTACATTGCTTACCTTCTCAAGCAGGCACGATAGACCTTGCGCAGGTACCTAGTGGTACCCTCTCTCCAGGTGGCAGTCCAACCCTTGCAAATGACCCCTGCAGAAATACAACCCAAAGCATAAGGGAAGAAAACATACCTACCTGCGTGCCACTGCTGCAGCAACAAGAGCCAGCTGCAAACTGCAGTCATTGCTGCAGCAGGCTGCTGCTGCTTCTGCCCAGCTGCTGTCCCGAGCTGGCCTGCTGCTTCAGAAGCACGACAAGGCTCTGCCCATCCAAGGAAGGAACGAAATTAGCCGTCGCGTCCTTTTCAGGTGGTTGCATTGCCAGGGCCCCAGAGCCGTAAGCTATTCACGCTGCATTGCAGTGCAAGCAGCGCGTGGGGCCCCAGCAGGGGGCTTCATAGGGAAGGATTCACACTGGTGAACGCGTCCCTCAGCCATTGCAGAACAGACCCTTGTCGCCGAGCTGGATTTACACGAAGAGCACGAGTGAAGAAGAGCTGGTTGGGCCAGGGCACACATTTGCATGCGCGGACCCTCAGCTCACTGACACTTGACGATACCTCATAAACTGCGCAGTTTGGTTCGCAAACACTTCTGTCTGCTCATGCTGCAGAGGAACAGGGTTGGGGTTTTTGGCGCGGCCCAGTCCATTTGCCATACATATTGTGTTTGCTGGTCAGACAGACCCAGTTTCAGCCATTGTAGCACCCTGGGAAGCAATGTACATTACAGATCGGCAAGCAGGCACCCCATCTAGCAGTCGCGATTGAGGCTGAAACTCCCACTCGCAGTACCTAAGCTCGGCCAGCTCCCACTCTGTAAGGTGAGTAATAAAGTCAGCATTTGTACGCATACGAGTCTTACAAGGCCAGAGCACTCGACCTAGTCCCGCTACAACCTTGGACACCTCCGCGTCTGACACCTGCCTGCTGTCGCTCCGTTACACACTTTCCAATCCCTTTATTTGCAGGTTCAAAACTACTAGACTACTCGATACAAGCCTGCATGCCAGCAGGTGAGTTATAGCCCCACAGCATTCACAGCAGCAGAAGTGCAGCACTGCAGCCACAGCAGCACCACCATAGACAGTAGCACCAGTGCAGCTAGAGCAGCAGCAGCATTTCGGGTCTCAAACGAGTCGCCACAGTGTCCTACTTACGGGTAGGCTGTTCATCGACTGTTAGCCAAGCACACACGCAGGGGCTGAGACGCATATGCGCCTCCCCGTACACATTGTGTACTACACACACCCTCACTGTAGTTAAGTTAGTCAGTGAGAGGTGCTGTGGGCGTGTTGCTGCTTGGCTCGTTTGGTTTGAGTCTCCCTACCTTGCACATCGTATCGAGTCGACTGTGGCGGCAGCAGCAACAGCAGCAGTGCATCCGAGCCAGATACCTACCAGCAGGACATTGTCGCACTGTTGTTCAACTGGGTATAGCCAAGCACACACGCAGGGGCTGAGCTGCAATAGGCGGCCTCCCCGTACACAATGTGTACTACACACACCCTCACTGTAGTTAAGTTAGTCAGTGAGAGGTGCTGTGGGGGTGTTACTGCTTGGCTCGTTTGGTTTGGGTCTCCCTACTCTGCACATCGTATCGAGTCGACTGTGGCGGCAGCAGCAACAGCAGCAGTGCAACCGAGCCAGATACCTACCAGCAGGACATTGTCGCACTGTTGTTCAACTGGGTATAGCCAAGCACACACGCAGGGGCTGAGCTGCAATAGGCGGCCTCCCCGTACACAATGTGTACTACACACACCCCTCACTGTAGTTAAGTCAGTCCAGTGAGAGGTGCTGTGGTGGTGTTACTGCTTGGCTCGTTTGTTTGGCTCCCCTACCTTGCACATCGTATCGAGTCAATTGTGGCGGCAACAGCAGCAATGGCAGAGGCCAGATAGTCACTAGCAGGCAATGCCGCACAGGGATCCAAATGTCTATTAGCTAGGCAGGCATGCACGGGGTCTGCGCCTGGGTCCACCGGTGCTCCCCACACACACACCCCACTGGTAAATTACTCCGGTGGGCAATGTGCTGCTGGGCGTGTTTCTGCTGGGCTCGTTTGTTTCGCTTCCTTACCTTGCTCATCGTTTCGAGTCGACTGCGGCGGCAGCAGCAGCACTTGCAGATGTATAGACGGCCAGCAGCAGCGACTGCCTTGCTCAAGCCCTTTTGTGAGGCTACGCAGTGTCCTACTCACGGTAGGTGCTGTGTCTCTGTCTGTTGAAGCACGCGTTGGGGACACACCGCCAATCGTGGCACCGTCTCCCCTCTACACACACCCCACCGGGCTCAGGGTGGTTTCCTGAGTGTTTCTGCGGTGGATACGGTGCTGTCGGGCGTGCTTCTGCTTGCTTTCTTCGCTTCTCACATCAACCAAGCCTAGGCAGCAAAGGTCAGCCAATGGTGCAGTAGGGTTGCATGCCTTGGATGCTTTCCTTGCACTGACTCCTACCTGCTGTGCCCCCCCCCTGCACATCCCCTTTGTTTGCAGGTTACACTCTTCAAACACCTTAATACAAGGCGGCAAGGCAGCGTTACACTCTTCAAACACCCTAATACAAGGCGGCAAGGCAGCATGTAAGTTGTATTTGACGCAGCAGTACAACTGTACATGTACAGCAGCTATACAGCAGTAAAGCCCGACCCCACGATGAACACCCCAGCCCCCAGAAAATACAGTCCGATCCGAACCTTCTTCAGCGCCTCTTGTGAGGCATCTCAGTGCCTGCTAACGGCCAGGCACTGTGTGTAAACGTCTGTTGCCAGCATTTGCACGCGCGGCTCTGCTCGGGAGAGTGGAGCCTACAGGGACCAACGGGCTGCTCTTGAGGGAGCGTGACCCCCCCTGACACACACCCCTATCAGGCTAGGGCTCACCCCCTAGTTTTGGTGGCCAGGTGCTGCTGGGCGTGCATCTGTGCGGCTCAAGAAATCTCTCACATTGAATCAGCCTCACTCGGCAGCAGCAGTGGTAGTGGCAGTGGCAGCAGCTGTAACAGCTGGTGAACAAGAAGCAAAGAGTGTGCAAAAATAGAGTAGCCTACCTACAATCACCACTACTGTGCATGCAGGCAGCACATGCAATTTCTATAAGTATGTGTGGCTGTTTGGAACCCGCAGCATCAAACCAGCCTCACTAAGGCAGCAGCAGTGGTAGCAGCAGCAGCGTGGGCAACAGCAAGTGGTGAAATTATATGTGCCACACACCGCAATGATTGTCCCCATTTTAGGATAGAGGAAGAGGGGGAGAGGGAAAAATTGCGACAAAGACACACATAGCTACACACATAGCTCCTTTGCATGCAGACAGCACATGCGTGCGATTTTGTTGAAAGTTGAATTTTACTTGATGAAGTTGACATTTTCCATTTTCCATACATGCATGAAGTCTTTAACTTTTTTGTTATTCTCTTTTCCTCTTTGTCCCCTCCTTTTTTCTGGTTTTTGTTTTTAACTTCCTCTTTTTCTAGATTTTTCTTTTTCTTCCCTTTGCTCTTTTTGTTCCTTTCCTCCTTATCTGTTTTTCATTTATAGCCTATATAGGACGGTCCTTCTGTGGAGACACCCCCGCAGTAAGTACGCAGCAGGTGAGTTCCAGCTTCAAAAGCAGCACTACAGCCAGCGGTACATTACAGCCAGAGCAGAAACAGCACCCGCTTTGCTTAGCCCTAACCCCGCCTACTGTGAGGCACAACACTCTCGACCCACGGGCCAGCACTGTGCAGTCTGTTGAGGCACCAAAAGTTACAACCATGTGGGGGCCGGGGCAGGTGTATCCAGCCCGCTCCACTACACACACCCTCACTGGGCTCAGGGCCATGTTCCTGAGTGTTTTCTGGTGGCCAAGGGTGCTGCTGGGGTTGCTCTTTGGTCCTCTGACCTCAAACATCGAGTCAACCCGCCTCCTGTGAGGCCCCACAATGTCAACCTGCGGGTGAGCACTGTGCCACAGTCCACTGCCCACAGGGCCGGCACTGTGCTTCTGTTGTTGCACGCGGGGACGCTGTCCTAGTGGCAGTTGTACTTCAAGGCTGGGGGTGGTTAATATTGCACCTCCACTTACACACACCACCATCAGACCTGGGGTTCAGACCCCTGGGCCTGGTGGACAGGTGCTGCTGGGCGTGCCTCTGTTTTGGCTCTCTGTTGTTTGAAATCTTCAAGTCCTGTCAAGCTGTGGCAGCAGCATCGGCAGCATAGTCCAGCTAATGGTGAGTCAGTTAAACAGGAAAAACAGTCATGGCGGCAGTAATGCCAGGCTGGGGCACACACATGAGACTTTGGCTCCGCGAGGGCATTGTCTCCGGAGGACCCCAGGCTCAGCCTGGGGGTCATATGCCTCACACACACCCCTACTGAGCTTGGGGTACACCCCGGGTTTTGTGGACAGGTGCTGTTGGGTGTCCCTGTTTGGCTCTATTGCTGCTTGCTACACCAGCACTTCAGGATGCAGCAAAGATGGCTACAGTACTGAAAGGAGCCAAGGCTTTTCTTGTAGCAGATTGTGACACAATGCAGCAGATGGGATTCGTCAGCAGGCCAGCATTGCTTTGGAGTGGCTGGTGCCGCTGCAGCACAGACCAGCAACTGCTGGCTGTGCTGTAGGGGGTTCAATTCCCCTGCATTCCGGGTTGTCACACCACGTGCATGACACATAACTAAGAATTCATGATTTGAAAGCCCGCCTGCTGCACATACATACTACGCAGCTGCTTTGCAGGTGCTGGAAACCACTTCAACAACACACCACAGCAGTGATCACTAATCCCCTCCTTGCTGCGCGCAACCCATGTGATTGCCCATGCATTCTGTATGTTTACACATGATGTCACGTGTATAAACACAAGTCACATGCATGAACACAGCCGATGCCCAGCAGCGTAACCTGCCAGCACAGCACACACAACCTCCACTGCTCAGCAGCAGCGCTTGCGACTCACCCAACCCAACCACCGCTCAAGTACACTAACCCAAACAATGCCCCGGGTGGGCCACCCTGACAGCGCTGCCATTGTTACTGCATTGCAATACCACCCCTTGAGATGCCAGACTCAGCACACAAGCACAGCACCTGCGCTCCTACCCTACGCACAAGAACTCAGCAGCTTGCCTGCTGAGCACGCCGGCATGCACCACAACCACCTGCAAGTAAATACCGCCATGGCCAGCACATGCAAAACCCCTAACTAAAGTGACACCGGGTCCTTATGGTGCGTTCCACACACTGCTGTCTGCAGCATTGTCATATCGACCAACAACAGCACCTACAGACATGTGCACTCAGCACATGGACTAGACCACCAGCGTGGATATATGTCACCACCATATATGTCACCACCATTGTGGATATATGTCAGTACAAGAGACTACTTCAACAATGGGCCAAACACACGTTCCAAACACAGCAGCCTGCAGCACGTCCGTCTGCGTCAACCTCAGGGCCTACCGTCTCAACCCCTCAGTACATGAACTCCTTGAAAAGCGGGTCCACACTGTTGTTCCAGCTGGTGCTGTACAGCTCCAGCAGGTGGCTGGCAGGGCACAGCCCGCTCTCAACAATCACATGCAGCTGCTTGAGGAAGTGGCCCTCGTCATACCCACGCCGGTCAAGGCCGCCCTGGGCGATGGAGACGACCTGCATGTTGTGTGCAAGGCGGGGGCAGACGGGGTTGGACGAATGGAAAGCAGTACACCGACGGGGCAGGAGACTGCACCCGGGCATCAAGCAGGCAGCAGGCGTAAAGGCTGGACACTGTTGTCAAGCTGGCAGCTTGCCAAGAAAGTAGGGTAGTGAATAGACAGAGCAAGGCTGCAATCACATCACTGGCAAGTCCTGATGCTTACCTTGAGTGCAATGTCCCGGACAGTGCCTCCCTTGAAGGGTGTGTTGAAGCCAGTCTTGGGCACCTCTGCAAGCAACAACATCAGCACGCCAAATCAACAGTCAGCCTCGTGTTGAAAACTCACACACAAGCCCACAACTGGCATGCAGCTCAACGAGCGTTGCGCACTGCTGTCGCCCTTAGGGGGAGCATGCGTGTATGGCTGGGCTGGCCACAAGCTGCCCTTCCTGCAGTTGGCGTCTTGACAACTGGCACAGTAAAGCCCCAAAGCCCTAAGCTGCCTGTATTTGTCAGGCCGACACAGTGCAACCGGCAGACATGACACCCAAGAGCTAGCTGTAGGTTTGAAATTTCAGGGAAGCCTACGCAACACCACCTGAGCCACGTGACACTAAAACAGGCATACAAAAAAGACAAGAAAGTGACCCACCTTCACGCAGGTAGTCCCTATCCTCCTGCGTCCAGCTGCTGATGAGCTCCAGTGCCTCACGCTGCGCCTGGGGCTCGTAGATCAGCCCCACCCACAGCGCAGGCAGCGCACAGATCATGCGCCAGGGCCCCCCATCTGCACCACGCATCTCCAGGAAGCGTTTCAACCGCACCTGCAGCAGCAAGAAAGGGCATACTATGAGCCGCTAGCAGCAGCAAGCAGAGTATCCTTCAGGCTAAAAGCATCCTGTGTGCTGATACAGCGGGATGCTGTGGCTGTGTGTTGAATGTATGATGTGCACAGTGAGCGAGACAGACACAACACACCACCCAAGTGTCTTACACATGCGCAAGCTGCAATTGTTATGGCAGCCTGGCTGAGCCTTCTGGCATGAGTCCACCACCAACCTTAGACCTGGCTTGAGGCCCAAACATACCTCAGGGAATATCGTTGTAAGGTGGTTCTCCCAGTCACCCATGTTGGGCCGCTGCCCCGGCAGCGCTGGAAGCTTCCCCTGCAGCAGCAGCATGCAAGGCACACATCAACAGCTCAGCATTCCTCAGTACCCCTTTGCGGATGCGTCAAACTTAGCGCGACACGTCCTCGCAAGTATACCGGTCGCCCAAAAGCAAATTTACCTGTCGCCCCAAAGCAAAGAAGAAAGCTTGCAACGGCAGTGGTGCTGCCAAAGCAAGCGCAAGACCAGCATGCATAAGCGCGCCAGAAAAGCCTCCCCTCGCCACGCACCTCCATGAAATCCCGCCAACTTTGTCCGAGTGCGTTGATGTACTTGCCGTCCCGGTAAACGAAGTACATCGGCACGTCCATTGCGTAGTCGACATACTTCTCAAACGACATGTCCGGCTCAAATACAAACGGCAAGTTGCCCGTCCGCGCTGCGTCAACATCCGTCCAGACGTTACCTGCAGGAAGCGACAGCACCAACAACACGATATCGATTTCAGCAGTGCTCTTATGGTGACCAGCATCACGGAGTACCCCACATCTGAAACTGAAATGATTGCATAACACTTGCAGCATTCAGTAGGACTCCATCAGAGACCTTGCAAGCCATCGCCTTGGCCCAAGGACTAGCCGAACTGTCACATCATTTAGGCCCCATCCAGGCTGAGCCACATTCCCTGAACCATGCCTAGCAGACACCACATCCCTCCCGCCCCTAAAAGTAAGGACAGTACAGTACACCACAGTACGATACAGTACAGTATAGTACAGTACAAGAAAGTGACAGTGCATTGATGTACAGTACTGCACCTTCAGCAGCACTCCTTCAGCTCCCTCACCTCTCGTGCTGAGCATCCCTGAGGGCTTGCCCTCCACAAAGGGGCTGTTGGCAAAGAGGGCCACTGCGATCGGCTGCAGCGCCAAACCTATCCGGAACTTCTCAATCATGTCCTGCTCACTCTCAAAGTCAAGGTTCACCTGCACATGCAACACCGCACAACACGCAACATCGCATAACATAGCACAGCGTAGCACATGGAAGCACAGCAGCGTTTTAAAAGCAGTGGGTGGATGCACGGCGTCCGTATCCACTCACATACTGACCAGAACATACACTGCCCTTTGCCTGCCACAAAACGCTGGCTGCAAGTCTCCCTGTTGACTTTCCCCCCACCCACCTACTCACCTACCCTCCCTCCCACCCTCCCTTCCTCACACTCTCCCAACCTCCCTCCCTCCCTCCCTCCAGACGTCTGCCAACTCCAAGCACCCATCGCCCCATGGGATGATACCAAAAACATACAGCTTCTGCCTGCGCACCACTCCTTTCCACAGCACCCCCCCTCCCGTCCACCCACCTGGATGGTGCATGTCCTGAACATCATGTCTAGCCCGCGCGTCCCCACAGTAGGCATGTACGCCTTCATCAGCCGGTAGCGGTCCTTGGGCATCACTGCAGTGGCAAAGGAGGCGCAGCGGCAGCAGCAGCAGCAGCAGCAGCAGCAGCAGAGGAGCTGAGTGTTGGCGGCCCATGCTGGTCTGACAAGCCGATTGATGGGCAAGTCCTCGGGTTACAGGTTCGCCTGATTGCGCTGTGTGCGGCCAGCCGGTGGGACCCCCGCCCCCCGTGTGCAACAAAAAACCGCCTCATGCTACAAGCAGCTGAGGCTCCATAAACGCCTCCGCTGCCACATCCAAATTCCCCTTCAAAACAGTAACAGTTACAGTAATTGGCTCAGCAAAAGCTGAGCAACCCACAAGGGAGCCAGAGGCTCATGGGGGAACAGAAACAAACCCATCACTGGCCAAAATGCGATCAAGAAGATTGAAAACATCATCACCATCATCTCCTTCGCTGCAATCCACAAATTCGTCAGAACTGTCAATAGGATCGCCAAACACAACGTCATCGGGAGGAAAAAAGCACTGCAAAACACAACATCATCGGGAGCAAAAAGCACTGCACACTGTGCACACGCTGGTGACAGAAAGCCATCTTGCTTGACTTTGCCGCCCCATGGCCCTGCATGATCGCGCCGCGTGCCCTGCAAGGTGGCGCTGCTTGCTGCCATAAAATAAAGATGCTGGCGCCGCTTGCCTTCTGAACTACCGCCAGCCCTCACCTGGTATGTCCTCAATGCGCCACTTGGGGTCAAAGCCCACACCCAGGAAGCCAATGCCCAGCTCCTCACCAATCGTCTTGGACTGCACACATGCGGAAAAAGCAAAAAGCAGTGGACATGCCCCCAAACTTGATTGTAATTGTTGTGGTACTATAGCTGTAAGTGCCGTACATCCCCAGTTCAATGTCTGTCCACACATGTCCCAGCTCAAGGTCAGGAGTCATACTCATGGGACGCACAACGCACTGCATCGGTGATGCTCAAAAACTTGCAGCAGCTGCTGCAGCATGAGTGTTGTATTGTGTTGTGTGCACAGGGACCAACAGGATGAGGGGGCAGCGGGCAAAGGCTCACTGGCGGGAAAGGGGCTCAGGTGGACACTCTGTGAGGGTTGAGAACATTGTGACACTGCCTCCATGCCACGGCAACTTTATCCAGAAATGGTGCCACATGCAACAATGCAGTGACTTCTTGCAAACCGTTTGCACGGTTTTAACGGTTGTAACCCCTCCAGGCCCTACATTATCGTTTGCCACACACTACCCACCTGCCATCCCACCATCCACCACACTGCCCCAGTGTCCTACCCTCCCATCAACATCATCCAGCCAGTCAAGTCACAACCGCCTCCCTTCCACGACCCATTCCCCCTAGGCCCACCTGGTAGAGGTGGCTGTTGACCTCTGCACAGGTCTGATGCAGAGTGGTGACTGGTGCTCCCGACAGCTCAAACTGACCCCCAGGCTCCAACGTCACACTCTGACCATCGAGCTTCACACCTGGGCAGCGCAGCATGCACATGAACACCAAACACATGCCCTCAGAAGTCTACGCATATGTATCTTGTGCGACAGCCCGGCCTACCTCCACAATTGCGATTTTATTCAGCTAGCTGGTGACTAGTTCAAACCTAAGCTGCTGCCCGCGCTGCTCCCGCTCCCGCTGCTGCTGCACACCGTGGCAATCACGTCTAGCAAGAGGGGCGGCGGGCAGCCAGTTCTTGTACTGCCACGAGCCGCTTGTACTGCCATCAGACATGGCCCCTGCAATCTAAGCCGACATATGACAATCCACCACAACACCCGCTGATGCTGCCTCAGCCGCCTCCGCTGCTGCTGCTGCTGCTGCTGCTGCTGCCGCTGCCGCTGTCGCTGCTGCTGCTGCTGCTGCTGCTGCTGCTGCTGCTGTCGCTGCCGCTGCTGCTGTCGCTGTCGCTGCTGCTGTCGCTGTCGCTGCTGCTGCCGCTGCTGCTGCTGCTCACCGATTGTGAGTCCCGCCTCCTTCATGGGCTCCCAGCCGAATCGTGACTCCAGGCGCTCAAACACGCCCTTGATGTGGTCATAATCCATGCGGGTGTTGTCCGACAGGTTGAACCCCAACTTCTCATGCTCAGTGCCAATGCGCCTGCAAGCGCGGGGGGGGGGGGGGTGGTAAAGGTGAGGTGAGAGTGGCAAACAGGAAAGGGGGTGGGTGGAGATGGGCGGTGTGACATGGGGTGTTGTCTGACAGGTTGAACCCCAACTTCTCATGCTCTGTGCCGATGCGCCTGCAAGCAGGGGAAGGGGGAAAGGGGGGTCAGGTGAGGCAGGAAGTTGAGCGCCAGAAACGGGTGTGAGCAGATGTGCGGTGTTGGCAGACAGGTTGTAACCCCAACTTCTCATGCTCAGTGCCGATGCGCCTGCAAGCCGGGAGGGGGGCGGGGAGTACCAGGGTGAGGTGAGGGGGGTGAGGGAATTGAGGGGGGGGGGGCAGCTGGGTGGTGTGGCATGGAGTGTTGTCAGGCAGGTTGCATCCCAACTTTACATGCTCTGTGCCACTGCGCATAGAAATGTGATAGCAGGGGGTCATGTGAAGTGGAATTAGTGCTTCGAAGGAAGGGGAAAGGGAGACGGGAGTGTGGGGTTGGGTGGTGTGGCGTGGGTTACTGTCTCACAGGCTGAACACTAGCCTCTCATCTTGCGTGAGCTTGGAAGAAACGTTGCAAGGTACAGGGTGAGGGATGGGGTGGGTTGGGGTGTAGACACACGAGTGCATCCAGCCACTGCATTAACCATCCAAGGATGTGACATTTCGTGTGATGGAGCGGGGTGAAGTTGAGTAGTCAGAGTGGAGGAGCAACAGCAGGTGGCTGTTTGCCGCTTTTCGAATGCATCTGTGGGTGTCGCTGCTGTACCCCGTACAGACTTGGGTCAACCGCTCTGGTGTCCGTGTGCAGCTGCATTGTCGCCAACCAGTAACACTGAAAACAAGCACAACCATTGAAGTGTTGCTTCTCTGAAGCTGTCCCTTTGCTGTGTAGCCCATTGCTGCGGGTTTGCTATAAGTGCCGCCACAAAGCCACACCACACAGGGGTTCATCGTATACCGAGCTGCTGCATATAGCTGTTGCCTTGTGGTTGCATTGTGATGGAGGTTTCAATCAGTGAGCACTAGGAACGAGGAGAAGGTAATGCACAGCTGAAAAATGCTGCTGTATAATGCTATGAGGTCACGATGTGCTGAGGTCCCTTTCACTGAGAATAGAGGTGAGGGGGGGGACTGAAGTGCTGCACTGCCAGCTGAGCAGAGAGGGTCTTAACCCCCAGGGGGTCTGGGTGACCTGACTAGCACTGCTGTCCTCAACTACCTGCTGCAAGCTGCACGGTGCAAAGCTGACAGGGCAGGTGCTGCTCAGGGGGTGCTTGCGCAGGGCTGCCAAGCATGGCTGGTGACAGCAGCAACATTGACCAACACAGCCACAGCACATTCACCCAGACAGATGGCGAGGGCCCATTGCACTCACCATTTGTCCCTTGGTTTACAGCCCGACCTCAGGTGTTGGATGAGGTCCTCCCTGTTCACTGGCGTGTTGTCGCCTGTGGATGGGGCATTTGCAGCCACGACCACTAGTCTGCTCCTGCTGCTACTGCTGCTGCTGCTGCTGCTGCGCCGGGCTGCTACTCTGCATGCATGGCACTTGACTGTTGGGGGTGGGTTACAGCTGCCTAAAAGCTGTTCGGGCCTCTGCAGGCCTTGTATGCTGCGCATTGTGGTGAGTCAGATCGCAGGATCTTGGGAACAGCGTTCCACAGCTGTTCGAAAGGGTTACGTTGAAGAAGTCCAGCTCAATACGCTCGTGGAATAGATGGCTGTTGTTTTGTTCGTGCTGGCGTTCTTATGATGTGATGACGAAATCGTACCGGAAGGCCATAACGGTGGACATTCACCAGTGCCCGATCCAATTCAAACTTTTCGAATTCTTAACTCCTGCTCATGCTGTAACTTGTGCCTACCGGTGCGTCGTGTTGGGTGCTATTGGTAGATGATCCTGCAGAGTTCCTGGTTCCTTCCTGAGTGACAGTGCTTCGAAAGTCTGTTTACAATTCTTTGTCTTAGTCGCCCCATTGACGACTCTGGGGTGTATTGGCAGCTGAAGACAACCCTGCACCCCTAGGGGCCGGCCAAGAGAAGCAGGCACCCTTGGACGGTGACAGTGCACGACTTCAGAAGCAGAAACAATCGCCTCAGAAGCCACCACCAAGGCCCAGTCAACAGAAGTGATCCTCATAACATCAGTAGCTCTGCCAATACCAGCTGCAGCAGCACCAGCAGTCACAAAGCCCTCAGCCAGATCAGCAGCGTGATGGCAGCCCCTCAGCAAACTGGCAGCAGCTCCTGCAGCAGTGCTGGCACCAATCCCGCTGCTGCCAGCACAAGCGCTGCTGCTGCCACGTCGGCAGTGATTGAAGCCACCAGCCAGCTTAGCAGGTTCCACCTGGAGACGCTGACAGTGACTGCAAACAAGGCGCTGCAGCTTCAAACGGTGAATCTGTCAGTTGGTGATAAGCAGCTGCTGAGTGATGCAGTGCTGAGCCTGATGCCGGGTGTGAGATACGGCCTGGTGGGAAGGTGAGCGAGGGGGCAAGGAGAAAGGGGTGGTGTTATGTGATTAGGGGCGCAGGGGGGGGGGAGGCTGCATTAGAGTGTTTGAGTGAAGGTTGGCAACAAGCAGCTGCTGAGTGATGCAATGCTGAGCCTGATGCCTGGCGTGAGATATGGACTGGTTGGGAGGTAAGTGTGCTGAAGGGAAGAAGGGGTGGTGGGGTGTGCCCTGGGGGGGGGGGGGGGGGGGGAGTGTCACGAGGTTGTACCAGGGTGTTGGGCTGACGGTTGGCAGCTGCTGAGTGATGCAGTGCTGAGCCTGATGCCGGGTGTGAGATACGGCTTGGTGGGAAGGTAAGTGCCGGGCAAGGGGAAGAAGGTGGTGTGGTATGGGGGGGGGGGAGGAGGAGGAAATGATGCGAGGTTGTATTAGGCTGTGGAGTGAAGGTTGGCAACAATCAGCTGCTGAGTGATGCAGTGCTGAGCCTATGCCTGGTGTGAGATATGGACTGGTGGGAGGGTGAGCAAGGGGGCCGTGGCAAAGGGTATCGTGTGGTGTGGTGTGGGCAGGGTGAGGGAGGGGGGTGCGAGCTTGTATTCCATGCATTCCATGTGCAGCTGGGTGTTGGACTGTATGATTGGCACGCAGCTGCTGGGTGATACAGTGCTGAGCCTGATGCCTGGTGTGAGATACGGTTTGGTGGGAAGGTGAGCGTGGGGAGGGGAACAGGGGGTGGTGTTGTGTGAAGTGTGTGTGTGTGTGGGGGGGGGGGGTCGCGAGGTTGTATTAGGGCGTTGGACTGATTGGTGGGGGATAAGCAGCTGCTAAGTGATGCAGTGCTCATATTGATGCCTGGTGTGAGGTACGGCTTGGTGGGAAGGTGAGTGTAAGGGGCCAGGTGCTCTGAATGATCAGACAGCAGGGCACAAGCAGCAGTGGCAGGAAGGAAGGAAGGAAGGGGGGGGGGGAGACATGGGAAAGGGGTTGGGAGGAGGGGTGACTACAGCGGGCTGCCCCCCCCCCCCACACACACATGGACGAAGCCTTGTAACATTCCTGGTATCGTGTGTGACAGGTCATATCTTGCCAGTTATAGCAACAGGATGGTGCATTCTGCACTGCTTCATGTCCTCGTTGACACAACACCGCCCCCGTGCACCCGTTGCATCGTGGAAAAGGAGTGGTGGTGGGAACTCCACACTGTGACGAGGCTTGCCTTGTGTTTCCTCCCAGCACCGCTGGGCAGCTTGACTCTGGCGTGACCCTGACCCTCAACGCCTGAATTTCTGCCACATTGTGCCTCACCCCCCCCCCCCCCGGAATGGTGTTGGCAAGTTCACACTGCTGCATGTGCTAGGCTGCCGCCTCCCTTTTCTGCCCCGTCCTGGTCAACATCCTCACAGATCTCCCCCCCCCCACGCGCATTCATGTTGTACTGCAAACAGGAACGGTGTTGGCAAGTCCACGCTGCTGCATGTGTTGGGCTCTTCCCTCCTTTTCTGCCCCGTCCTGGTCAACATTCTCACATACCCCCCCCCCCCCCCACACACACACACCCACCCCACCCACCGCTGTGTTCCTGCTCGTACAACAAACAGAAATGGTGTTGGCAAGTCCACGCTGCTTCATGTGCTGGGGTCCCGGCTGCTGGTTGGCTTCCCTGCCTGGCTGAGCTGCTGCATGTGGAGCAGGAGGTGACGCCCAGCAGCAGCACCACGGCAGTGGAGGCGGTACTGGCAGCAGATGTCAAGGCACAACAGCTGCAGAGGTGCGTGTGCAACACCAGCTTCTGCGGGTACTAGCAGAAGGAGGGGTGGGACGTGTGTGACGAGGGGGAAGGGCTGGGGGTGGGGTGGTTGTGGGGAGACATATGGGGGGTCGATGTTTTGACACACGTGCACGCCAGCAGCAGCACAACAGCAGTGGAGGCGGTGCTGGCAGCAGATGTCAAGGCGCAACAGCTGCAGAGGTGTGTGTTTTTGTGCGCGTGCGTTAAAGTAAATCGGCTGGCAGCAGAAATGATGGGACGCCGGGGGGGGGGGGGGGCTGGGTGTTGCGACAGGTCGGGATTCTGTGCCGCAGACATAGAGAGGGTGTTTGTGTTGGCAGGAGGTTCAGCCCAGCAGCAGCACCACAGCAGTGGAAGCGGTGCTGGCAGCAGATGTCAAGGCTTAGCAGCTGCAGAGATGTGTGTGCAGTTCAAGCTTGCAAGCGTACTAGCAGGATGGGTGGGGAGGTGTCTGACTGGGGAAGGGGGGGGGGCGAGGGGTTGGGTGGTTGTGGAAAGAGATGTGGGGGGGGGGTCGGATTGTTGCCAGATGAGCGGATGAGGATTGTTCACTGATTTGCAGGAAGCAAGGCTGACCCCTGTGGTTGGGGGGGGGGGGGAGGTTTGCCGGGAGGCACGACAGCCTAGTGGCTGGGGTGGGTGGGGCGAGGGGTGGCAGCTTGGTGCAGATATCACTCAGGCCAGCCACACACCCACTGGAGACCCTCACACACACATGGAATGCTGTAAAGATACTGCAAGGTTTTACTTGACGGGGTCACCTTGCTGCTTCGCTCGCCCACTCCCCTGACCACACACCAGGGAGGTTGACTCACTTGAAGCCGCCCTTGACAGTGGTGATGACCAACAGCTCATCAGTGCAGTCACGGAGCTCCAGGCAGCGTCTGCGTCCGCAGCAGCGTCCGCAGCTGGCGCCACAGCAGCACAGCGCAGCGGCCGGCGCGGTGTGGCAGCCCGCAAGGTGAGATGGCAGGGCGGTCACTACATATACATACACATACGCAAACTACTGCTCATTGTAGTGCATGTCATCAAAAAGCAGGCGCTTCTTTGATTTACCTTACGATTGCCCCCATGCTTACTGATAGCTAGTAATTTTTAGGTGCTTCCTTTGCAATGGTTTTCAGACGCCAAAGTGGCATTGCCTTCTGTGTGTCTCAACACACCTGCCCCAATCGGCTGCGTGCTCCTCTCCGCATTCATCTGACATCTGCATCCCTCTCTTCTTGCATGTCTTCATTTCTAGGCAGCCGTCGCTGCCGAGCAGTCTGCCGCAACGACGGCCGCCGCCGGCACCTCCATGACGGCTGCAGCCGCCGCAGCTGCCGCGCAGGAGATGCTGACTCAGCGGTACGAGGCGCTTGCAGACCTTGATGCTGACGCTGCAGAGGGACGAGCCCGACAGATCCTGCTGGGGCTAGGTAGGCTGCATGCCCCTTTGTGATGTGAACACATTGGACACCTGCGGTTTGAAACACATGATGATCGTGATCCTGAATACGTGGGGTTGAGGTTAAAGCTTACAAAACGTAGTGTCAGATGGTTGTGGTGCCCGCTGTCAGCCACATGGATAGCAGATGGCAGCTAAGCTACCTTGGCCGCTTTGCCTGCTGCCTTATCTCAGTCCTGAAGTCTGCCTTTATGTCGGAGCAAGCCTGGCACAAGTGCTGCGCTGTGAGACAGCGCCTTTGTGTTTGGCCTCGTGCTCTCTGTCCTGGTCTGCTGATCCACTTTGTGTTGCGTGTGGCTGCACCCGCAACTGCCAGGGTTCAATCAGGCCAAGATGGAGGTGCCCACAGGGGAGCTCAGTGGTGGGTGGCGGATGCGCCTGGCCCTGGCTCGAGCGCTGTTTGCTGCTCCAGACATCCTTTGCCTGGACGAGCCGACAAACCACCTGGATCTGGAAGCCATCCTGTGGCTGCAGGTAGGACGCAGTCGGACTTCGAGATGCCGCAACATGCCCTAAGTCCAGGGTTCGTTGCAGTTTGCATTAGCGTCAGTGGATCTAAGTGCAGCGCTCATGTAGTGGGCCATTTACAAATGCATGGACAGACTTTTGTAGATTACACTGACTGTGCTGGTGGCCAACATGCTGAATTGACGCATGGCGCTAGTGCCAACCTTAAAAGCCCTGCTATGCATTGGAGTGATGGGATGCATTATGCAGCACCAGATGGCTTATGCACGCATCAGGTTGACGATGCAGAAGGGCCCTACAAATCCGCTTTCGCCCTCTTGCATGACCCCCAAAAGGAAACCCCCATCCTGCGGCTGCAGCACTGTTAGCGTGTATCACGCCTCTCTGTAAGCCCTGCACCACTAGCCTTCAGTCTGCCACAACTATCCCTCTGTCCTGTGTGCTGCCTGCAGGGCTACCTGACCAGCAGCTGTGAGGGCCAAACACTGCTGGTTGTGAGCCACGACCGCTCCTTCCTCGACACTGTGTGTGAGGAGACAATCGAGCTCAAGGACAAGCAGCTCAGGTGTGTTTAGATAAATAATAGTGTTGGGGGTGCCGTCTCAAGGAACTCAGCTCGCGGAGCTGCCAGTGGCAGCTGGCAGTGTCTTCACATGCAACTGCTGAACATGACTTGCAGTCTGCTCTGAGCATTGTGACATTGCCGCAGGCATCACCCTTTCAGATTGCCGAGCTTAGTCAAGTTGGCGGGTTTGGCTACATGAAGAGGTCATGGAAAGATTGCTTACATAACAAATCACTTGCGTGTGTGCCCTCTCCCCCCGCTGCACCCTGCGGCCCCCTCCCCCTACACCCCCAGGTACTTCCCTGGATCCTATGATGCCTACATGGAGGCCAAGGCCACAGCAGCACTGACAGCAGGCAGGCAGCTGGCAGCACTGGACAAGCAGAAGGCACACATACAGGCCAGCATTGCAGCAGCAGAGAAGCAGGCTCGGCAGGTAGGGCTTGAGTGTGTATCTCGGGGCGCGGGGGCTGACTGCTGTGTGGTCGAATACTAAAAGCTCTTAGTTCAATGCAGAGTTTGACAGCTGAGTGCATGGCACCCTGTAAGGCTTGCGGCACTTACCTTGGTCATACCGCCCTAGCTATAGCCGTCTGTTGGGGTGAGGGAGTGGGGCGCACTGATATCATCAGTTTGAATATTATGACACGAAGCTCTCACAGCTGCAGTGCAGGCCACATTGAATCTGTAACCAATGGAACACCCCTTCCCTATGTACTGCCTTCCTTCCACCCATCCCCCCTTGTCCCACTTGTCCCAATTCTCCCACTCCTCCTTGCATGCATGCAGTCAGGTGATGACAAGAAGCTGCTGCAGGCTGCCAGCCGCAAGAAGAAGTTGGAGGACAGGTTCGGGCTGGAAAAGAGTGCAAAGGGCACACGCTTCAAGGTGGGGTACAGCTTGGCGTAGGGGAGGGAAGGAAGCAGTTGGGAATTGTGACTCATTACGGCATGACCCAGGCAATTATGTGACGTCTGCGTAAGGTCAAAGAGGGTGAGGTTGTACGGGTGTGCATGTTCCACCTGTAGACATCAGCTGCTCAAAAACATAGGCCACTCCCAGTGTGTGCCTGAGTCGTGGATAGTTGACACACGGTATGTGTATTGCGCAACATGTTCATGTTGCTTTTCATGCAGTTCATGCAGAGCCGTCAGGAGTGCTGCTTCATTCAACATTCAGGGGCCCGGATTTGTGAGCAGAGTTGGCTGACGCCACTGTAAGCATAATCAGTACCTAGCACAAAGTACGTCGTACGTCAGGGTTCACAGGCGGGTTGTGCCACAATTATGCTGTTTGGACCGAGTTGTGATCGCTGTCTGTTTTTTGTCCTTTTCCTGCAGTTGAACCGTGATCTTGTGGGCTACTTTGACTCCAAAAGGCCGGAGGTAGTGCTGGAGGCACCAGATAAGCCCTTTGACTTTGCCTGGCCACAACCTGAACCCCTCAGGGCTGTGGGGCCCAGCGGCAGCCTGCTGCAGCTCAAGGGGGTGTCTTACACCTACCCAGGGGCACCTGCACCTGTACTGCATGTGAGTCTTGATGATGGGATGGGGTCCTCAGTTCATGGTTCGTGGGTTTGGGAGGCTCACTGGGGCTGTTGTTGAGGTATGGGGTCATTCAGGCATGGTGAACTGCAGCCGTCGGGCTGCACTGCAGTTGGTACTCGAGGATGTGGGGCTGTGCATGATGGCCCGGTTGAGGGGCCACAACCTGAACCCCTCAGGGCTGTGGGGCCCAGTGGCAGCCGGCAGCAGCTCAAGGGTTGTCTTACACCTACCCGGCAGGGGCACCTGCGCCTGTACTGCATGTGAGTCTTTGCAGTACTGCCCGTACAGTACATCGCGTTGTGAACATACTCGATTGACGGGCAGAGTTCTGTCTGTGGCACTAGCCAGTGCGCCAGGGGCTCATGAGGCTTTTAACTCTGCAATTAATCAGATGGACACTGGCTGCTTGGTACTGTTCAATGTCTCAACCAGACTCGACATCAGTGTATTCACGTCAGTCGAGCTAACAAATCATGCCAATGTGCCACCATGGCTGAGCTGCGCCTGGCAGCCCCTGATCAAGCGGGTCGATATTGTGTGCTGCAATGTCGCAGGGTGTCACTCTGGACATAACAGGCAGCAGCAGGATCGCCCTGTTGGGGCGCAACGGGGCCGGGAAGTCGACGCTACTGAATCTTCTGTCAGGCGGCCTTGCCCCCAATGCACCACCAGCAGGGTTTGTGCCCACAGCACCCAAAACCCCGCCCAAGGCTCAAGCGTCAAGCAGTCAGGTGCGGGCAAGGCGTGAACAACCCTCAATCCAGAGCTGTATCTCCACGTGTGTGTGCAGCAATGTGCAGACATCGTATTTGTTTGGTCCTGTGCAGCTTGCGTACATGGCCCTCAACCGGTTGGGGTACCCCTGACACTCAATCATGATCAGCACCTCTCAAAAGTAACCTGCACCATTACTGTGGCAACGTTCAAAACTGCTGGTAGCCCTTTTTGTTGCTTGAACAATCACCGCTGCCATATGCAACAGCACGGTTGTCCTGCTGATGCTGTGTATCGCTGCAGGGCTTGACGAAAAAGCAGCAGAAAGCAGCACGCGGCCTAGCAGTAGATGCATCCAGCCTGCCATCCGCTCGGGCAGCCGCAGCCGCCGCTGCTGCCGCCGCAGCGTCTGGCAGCAGCGCTGCTGCAGGTGTGATTGAGTGTCCTGCGGGGCTCAAGGTTGGGCTGTTTGGTCAGCACTGCATCGACGAGCTGCAACTTCCTGAGTCGGCGCTGCAGCGGCTGGCAGGTAGGCGGTTCGAGTCGGGCTGAAGTCACACTAAGTGGTGCCTGTCGAGATTTGAGTTTTGGTGCAGTCTTGTTTTCTGATAACCTTGGAGTGCAGGATATTTGCTTTGGTGGGGAGTCAACTGGCAGTGTGTGCTGTTTTGCTGAAAGTGGCACTCCAAAACCACTCAGCCTTTTGCCAACCTGCCTTCCTGCCCACATACTTCCCTGACCTGTCCTGCAGCCCTGAACCCCACAGTTTTCAGCAGAGAGCAAGAGGGCCGCGACTACCTCGGATCCTTCGGCCTTGGAGGCAGTCCCTCCACACAGCCACTGAGCTCACTGTCAGGGGGCCAGAAGGCTCGAGCTGCTTTGGCATTCCTTCTGGTGGCCCGGCCTCACTTGTTGCTGCTTGACGAACCTACAAACCACCTTGATATTGCAACGATTGAAGCTCTTGTAAAGGCGGTACAGGGCTACCAAGGCGCTGTGGTGATTGCCTCGCATGATGTGCGCTTTGTGAAGGAGGTGGTGGGGGAGGAGGGCGGGGAGGAGGAGGGGCAGGGGCGCGGGGAGGTGTGGGTGGTGGGGGAAGGGCGTGTGTTGAGGTGGGAGAGTGGGGTGGATGCCTATGTGCAGCAGCTGACGAGCCAGCTTCGGAAGCAGCAACGGTGACAGGGGCGGGGTTTTGCTGTGAGGGTAGTTGCGGCATGATGCATGTGAACTTGTTATGTTTTATGACACCTCCCAGGTGTGCCTGCACCTCCGACAGCTGTGCATGGTACGTGTCCTTTCGATGTGCCAGCGTGCATGTTGCAGTTTCAGTGGCTGCTTTGTCTTGGCCTTGACGGAGTTTGTCAGCCATTGGTGTATGCTGCACGCTGCGGGTGACCCGCACTAAACAGAGTTCCAGGGGCCAGTTTCATGGCATGACCCTTGGGGGGTTGGAGGGGGGGGGAGGGGGGGGGGGCGGGGAGGACACAGCCCCATGTGGCGGCAGGCAGGTTGCTGTAGTCTTGAAGTATGAATTGTGATGCAGATATTCTGCAAGTGCATGTCATCTGGTGGCCCTGAGCTGGCCTGCTTGTGCACTTTCTGTCATGCAGGTGGTGTACATTGTTGAAGTTGTTGGGTGCATAGGTGCCACCTATGCGGCATTCTCCTTTTTTCCCGGACGTGTCTGTTCCAACCCATGCGTCTCACAATGTCTGTATTGTGCACATCGCACAAGGACATGCAGCTTGCCAACCAAATGTGGTTGCGCTGATTGATTGCTGATGGCCATGCCTGCATCTGTGTCTGTGCTCGCATGCAGCTGTGCAATGTGACTGTTGCAGTGGTTGTGTCACACAACCGCACACGAGTTGTGCTGCAAGAGCACGCAGCAAGCTGCGCACGCTTTCACCTCATCCATTCAGAGCCTTAGTTGTGTGTGTTGTGCTGGGGCTGTCGTTCCAGCTTGCTTTTGGTGATTTCCCTGCTGCTCTTGTCTTGGTCTGCGTGTGCACGTGTGCAAGTGCTGAAGTCCTTGGCAAGGACTCCTTGCACCATGCATGGCTGCCGTGCGACACAGGATTGCAGCAGTACACAGTGCACGCAGCCACTAGTGTCTCTTGCATCCAGGCTTTACTGCTGGCTGAGTGCCTCGATGGTGCAACCCGTTTTGGTGACACATTTGTCACCAACAGGGCCTGCCAGATACCCCGCACCCAATTGTTGCCGACGTGCTGCGCATATACATGGTGTCAGACACCCCACTGAACTGGTGGACTATACTCCTGAAGATATGACATATCCGCCATTGCCGGTATAGCTGACAAATCTGTCAAATTTCGAACGTCTTCATGACTCGGGCGCCCCCTCACCTGCCTTCTTTTCCGTTACGTTGTGCCATTGTCAAAGTGCGCAGAAACCGTTTCGTTTCAAACGTCGAGAGTGCTGGCAGGACCTGACAGAAAGTCCCTCCCTTCTGTCCAGCCCGCTTCGGGTCACTCCGATCAGCCATGGGTCTGACATTCGCTCACCTATGGCAGCAGCATGAGTCTTCGGACATGGACGTAATCCTGCTGGCACCTACAGCACAGCCCGGCGGGCAGGAGCAGCAGCAAAATCTCCTGGCCAGCCCTGCATCGACTGAGCTGGCCCGCTTTCCAGCCCACAGCGTCCTCTTGAGCAATAGTGACGTGTTGCGATCCAGAGTAAGCATCAATGGCAGGCGTGTACCATGCATGCCTGCACCTGCAGGTGCCAGCTGGGGCTTGCATTCATCATGGCTACACTGCTCTGCTTGCTGTGCTGTCCTGCAAGCCGGCATTGTGAAAAGGTGACGTGCTTGTAATTTCATCAGAAACACTGCTGATACAGTACATAGAGTATACAGTACATAGAGGATACAGTACATAGAGTACATAGAGCACCCCGATTTCCTGTTTCAATGTGGCCACTACTGTATCAGCTGCTGCGCTGGCAAGATGAGACGTCTGCCGAGAGGACCAGGACCAGCAACAACTACAACAGCAGCAGCGTGGAGCAAGCCATGCGGTCCAGGCTTGTGCTGGAGCTGCAGGATGCCTCAGAGCAGGAGGCAGCACTGGCAGTTCTGCAGTCCCTGTATGCAGTCAAGCCGCTGCCTGAGCTGCTGTCAGAGCTGACCCAGGAGCAGCAGCTGCAGGCAGCAGTGCTGGCAGACAAGTGGCAGGTACCCCATGTCAGCAGCGCAGCAGCACAGCTGCTTAGAAATGCACTCAAATCAGCTGACGGTCTTGAAGATGCAGCACAGCAGCGCATTCTGCAGGGTCCACCACTGGCAGCCTGCCTGCAGCAGCTGCTGAAGAGCGTGCTGCTGTCCCTGTTTGCTGACCTGGAGGCAGTGTGGGCAGATGAAGGACGGCAGCAGCAGCTGCTCGGGCTGCCCTTACGCGCCATGGAGCTGCTGCTGTCCTGCGACAAAGTCAAGGTGCGGCCAAGCAGAACCTCCGGGTTGTGACAAGTTGATGCACAAACACAATGGCATGACGCGCTGGCAATCTGTCATGATGAGGCAATAGTGAAGCCGTTGCTACCCTTTTCTCTGTTTTCGTACCAGATTCACATGCAGACTCTGAAGCCTTTATTGATGTTTGAGCCTGCATTGAACCGTGCTGACTGCTTGTCGTGCCTGGTGTGCAGGTGGCAAGTGAAGACACGGTGCTGTACACGCTGCAGCGGTACCTGCGTAGGCTCAGCGCAGCACAGCGGGAGCATGCCAGGCAGGTACTGGCACCACTCATCCGCTGCCAGCACCTCTCACAGTACTGGCTTGCCATGTCATTGGACTTGACACATGCCGCAGAATCAGCAGTCCTGACTGACCTGCGCCCACTGCTCGTGAGGCTCTTGGTTGTGCGCAGTGCACACTTGGGTCTTAAGCTGCAGCCCGCAGACCTGCAGCGGCGGCTGCCGGATGCTCCACCCAGCTGGGCGCTGGGGCGGCGGCTCGGCAAGCCTGTCAGCAGCGTGTCTGTCACGTGGGACCTCCCTATCAGCCTGTTGCGGGAGGCAGCACAGCGCTGTGTTACAGAGGGCAGGGTGATCAAGATGCTGGCACAGGTTGCGACACCTCCGCTAGGTGGCTTCAGCTTCAAGGTGGGAGCAATGTGCAGACCGGTTGATGGTGGCTCCGAGGTTGACTTGTTTGCCTCTTGCAGCAACCTTGCAGCAGGCCTCCTGTGCCCTCGGTTCAGGTGTCAGCTTGTGACAGCGTGTGGTCGACGCGATGGTGGCTTTACACCTATGGGATCACCTTCTGCCACTTTCAGCAAGTTCCTCAATGTGGGCGTGATGGCGGGGGGCTGGGATGCAGTGGTCTGGGCTGCCAAGGGGCTGCCAGCCAGTGGTGCCCTGCCCCTCACTCTCACTGTGTCTGAGGTGGGCCACATGCAGCGTGCACCAACACCTGTGCAACGTCCTTTGGGACAGCCTGTGGCTGTGCCAGCTGTGGCTGTGCCAGCTGTGGCTGTGCCAGCTGTGCCAGCTGTGGCTGTGCCAGCTGTGCCAGCTGTGGCTGTGCCAGCTTTGCCAGCTGTGGCTGTGCCAGCTGTGGCTGTGCCAGCTGTGCCAGCTGTGGCTGTGCCAGCTGTGCCAGCTGTGGCTTTGCCAGGTGTGCCAGCGGGATTGAGAATACGGGTGGTGCCGTAGTCAGGTGGTGCTGTGCGGCATAGTAAGTGTCCATCTTTGGTGCTGCCAGTGATGGGGTCTGGGCTGGCACGCGCCAATTGATGCAGGTTTTGATCTGTGCGTAGGCCGTGTTGTCTATCGTGTTGACTGATGCAAACAGCAGCAGCTGTGGTGTGCGTGACGCAAGCAGCCATCTGAAGTGGTTTTTTACACCTTGGCAGCTGCAGGGTAAGTTGCTCACGTACAGCAGCAGTGATGTTAAGTGGCAGTGCATATCTTCATGCATGCCTGCACCAGCGATGTTTGGCAGGCCTTCATGGTCTGTCGTGGCTGTCAAACCATTGTAGTTTGCGGCTGTGCATGTAGGTATTTGCCACGTTGAAGTTACATCCTGCCAGGCCTGTTCTGTTTGTGCGCGCCTTGCGCCTCTGTTTGCGCGCTCGTGCAAGTGCCTTCCTTGAAGATGGCTGACGCGTACAGCATTGTGTTGTTCATGGCCTGTGCTGGGGCCATGCACAGCAGGCTGATGCGGCCAGACCCTGCATGCAGGACTTTGTTGTACTAGGCCTGTGCTGAGACCGTTGCTGCTTCAGTTGTTGGAATGGTGATGGCGGCAGGGGTTTTGTGAGGGCATGATGCAGGCGAGCTTGTTGAAAGATTCATACACTTGTGAGGGGTCCCTTACGGTTGTACATGGTGTGTGTCCTGGAAACATGCCAGATATGCGTGTTTCAGTGGTTGCCTTGTGTTGGCCTCATGGAGTTTGTCACCCATCCATTTGTACCGCAAGCTGCGGGTGACGCGCAGCGTGGATTTGGCTTTTTAAATCTGTGGTGAATGGGGTTGGTGCAGCTGCATCTTAGTGGTCATGATAATGTGTCTGTGCAGGCTTTCTGCTTGTGCATCCCATATGGTGGCCCTGGGCCGGCCTGCATGTGTGCTTAATGGCATGCAGGTGGTGTTGTGTTGCTGAGTGCATGCGTGCACCCTGCACAATATGGATGCATTCACCTGTATCACCTATAAGCAACTGCATGTTGGCAGCCTGTTGACAGCGGCAGGCAAGTTGTAAGTGCTGAGCACAGACATGCACTTGTTTGGCAATCAAGTGGAGTGCTGAGTTTGGGAGTTTGTCTCCCATACATGTACTGTACTTTGAGAGGTTGTGCTCGACGGATGATTGTCATGATGCAGGCTGCTGACAGATGTCTGTCAGCTGCAGCAATGTCTCTGTTGGCGCCCTTGTGGGCCCCAGCTTGACAAACCCATCTTGTTTCTCACTTATACTATTAGAGTTTGCTTGCAAGTTCAGGCTGCACTGAACATTTTGAGCTGGGCGCACAGCGGTGGGTTGGGAGTGGCTGCGAATGGGGTGCCTGCCAGCAGCAGCCTGCCCAGCATTGTGCTCCTGTTGTGAGGTGGTTTGCATGCGGCCTGCACTGTGTGCGCCCACCAGCACCTAGGCAGGCTCTTCAGCGGTGCCCCCGGGGCACTAATAGTGATGCTGTAGTGGCCTTTTGAGTCTGGGGTGGAGGCAGCACGTGGGCAGGATCATGGGGTGTTCATCAAATGATGGGGGTGTCAGCTGTGCTGTGCTGTGCTGCCCCAGCTCACTTGCTACCCTCTTGGACCGTATTAAACTGGCTTAATGTATTCCAACCCTCCGTAGCCAGGCCAAATCGCGAGGTTGACACAACATGACTGTTCCAACTGACAGCCGTGATTCGGATCCCCCCCCCATCCTCAGAATGTAGCTAATTCAAGCACAGATGATCAGGTCAAGCAATACTGCTGGCAGGGCCTGAAGAGAGCTGCTCAGTTCTCTAGCAGGCTTGTACACAACCCAGTGAGCCACACAAACCCCCTTATCAAAATCTCACAGGTATGGGCAGCACACGCACGCCGGTAATAAATCGATGCGAATGAGTTCTGCGACAAATTAGACAAAGTAAATTAAATTAAGTCTACTTACAAGCCTGTGCAACAGCAACAACACACCAAACGCTGAGCCTAACACCCAACCGCTGGGTGACAACGTCAACAGCAAAGAACACATCACCCTCCAATGCTCACAGCCCACACAGCATGCTGCAGCCCTGAGCAGCATACACATATCCGCAGGACTCCCAGCCCATCAGAGCCACCCACGCCCAGCAGGTGCGTGGGGAGAAGCGGACACTGTGAGCTTGATGGTGAGTTGGCCGCTGGTAGGCAGCCCCTTGCCCACCCAAGCCACCTCATCCCAGCCGTCAGCCACGGGCCCCAGCGCAAAGTAGTCTGGCGAGCCGACCATTTTACCACCAGACATAGGCCTGGACATGATACTTGTGCTAGCGTCATACTCCTCAACCACTACATCAAACCTGGACATATGGAACATGTCATCCGGCAGGGTCCCTGGCCTGCAGTACAAGCCAATACTGACGCCCCTCTTCCCCCAATCACAGCACAGCGTGACACCATAGTCAATGCCGCCCAGTGGAGGGGAATCCTCTGGAGCAGCCAGCAGGACTTCATCTTGTTCAGCAGCGCAGCGGCGTGCAGCATCACGCAACACGCTGACGTTCAACTGCCACACCATCTGCACGCTGTTCACAACCTTGCTGACCCTGCGCCCCAGCGCCCAACTGGGCGGTGCACCTGACAACAGCCCACCATGCTGTAGGTCTGTGCTTCTCACTTCGCAATCCGCATGCGCATCCCGCAACAGCAGCAGTCGCTGGAGGTGCTGCCGCATCTCAAACTCCGGCAGCAGCAGCTCACTTGCTTCATCTGAGCTTAGCAACCCTGACAGCCAGTAGCGGGATAGGTGTGGAAACCTGATGAGGGGTACTAGTCGCTGCTTGGCACTGTGCCGTTGCAGCGCATCTTTCGACTGACTGAGGTACTGCCTGACAGTGTACAGAATGGTGTCTTCGGACGCCACCTGTAGAACAGCATTGAAAGGCAAGCAAGGAGGATAAGTTACTGTTGCAGAGCAGTATTTGGCAAAGCATGCCCCCTCTGGAGCCTGCTGGGCCTGTCGATATTATTGATGGCAACTGATAGTGTTTTGAGCTAGTGTGAACATGTCGAGCTTGTCGGGCTGCAAAGTGCAAACGTCTTCACATATGATGTGTGTGCTCAGGCTCTTCAGACACGCCTATGTGTGCTGCATAGGCCTACCTTGAGTTCATCGTAGGACAGCAGCAGTTCCATGGCAGGCAGGGACAGGCCTAACAGCTTGTCCCGCAGGCTGTGATCCGCCCAGACCGCCTCCAGGTCACCAAACAGGGACACCAGCACACTCTTGAGCAGCGGCTGCAGGCAGTCAGGAAGAGCTTCGGGTGACAGCACACGCTGCTGCACCGCCTCTGCCAGAGCGCCTGGGGCTTTGGCTGCATCTGCAAGCAGCTGTGCTGCTGTGCTGCTGACAAGGGGCACCTGCCACATGTCTGCCAGCACTGCTGCCTGCAGCTGCTGCTCCTGGGTCAGCTCTGACAGCAGCTCAGGCAGCGGCTTTGACTGCATACAGGGACTGCAGCACTGCAAGTGCTGCCTCCTGCTCTGAAGCATCCTGCAGCTCCAGCTCAAGCCTGGCCCGCGTGGTCTCCTTTTCGCTGATGTTACTGCTTATGTTGTTGGAGCTGCTGTTGCGCCTGGTCCTCTTGGCAGGCCTTGTGCAAGGCGCCTCATCCTGCCAGCGCAGCACCTGAACCAAGCATGGCAGGAGGGATGGACAAGTGATTAGGCTTATGTAGCACTGCTGGTTACACCGCATATTCCTTCACACTATAGCCTGTGTCCTTCAAACTGCAATCCATGCCTCCCCTATCTCTTCCTGCACAGTGCAGGCTATGCTTCCCTACTCCCTCACGAAAGAATGACAGCAGGTCTGCCACATGCTGTCCCAAATCCCATGCACGTGCTGGTTGAGGGCAAAACCTTGACAGATGTCCTCGGCAATAGCGGAGTCATTCATTCCGTGGTTTGCAACCTACCCTGCACCAAAGCACGTCGCTGTTGCTGAGGAGGATGCTGTGGGCCGGGAAAGTGACCAGCTCTACCTTAGCAGGCTGGGTTGCATCCTGCTGCTGATCCCGCTCGCCTGACTGGTCTGCAGTAAGTGATGGTGCCAGCAGGATCACGTCCATATCTGAGGACTGCTGCTGCTGCCATAGGTGAGCAAACGACAGAGACATTGAGCTTTGATCAGGATGGATCTGTTTGAAGGCCGACTGATTGTCTCTGTGATAAGCGACGCAACAAATGTCAGCACTGGGATCCACACGGTAAACAGCCCACTGTCTCACGCCAGGAGTCCTGCAATTTCAAATCTTGACAGGCTCCGTGTGACTCCGGACCGGCACCCTTCATCTCCCTTTCTTAGGGTAGGGATTATTTGTAAGTGACACAGGGAGTTATTCTGTCAGGCTTTCAAAATGCCCCCACCCCTGGGGGCATTGACTGGGAGGCTCAGGCTGAGAAATGCCCCATGCCCCCCCCCCCTCTTGAGGCCCCAAACTGCCCTGTTTTCAAGGCATATTGCAGGCTTGGCAGCAGGCTCCCTGCAAGGCCCAATGCCCCCACCCCTGGGGGCATGCTCTTGAGCCGAAATGCCCCTAGCCCTCCCCCCTACTAGAATAACTCCCTGTGTCACTTTCAACTAATCCCTACCCTTAGACTGTGCTGTTATCAACGCACAAAGGTTCGGACTGCTGGCAAGACCTACAGACATACGTCCATCCCTTCTGTCCTGAGTGATCACAGTTCCCTTGAGGTCTGATGAGGGGCAGAGGGCATGATGCCACCACTCCTCTCAAGCTATGAAGCAGCTGGTGTGTACTTCTTGATTTTCGTTATGTTTCAACCTCTGGCATCCTGCTTGCTCCACTCGCAGACCTTGAAACCTGTCACAGCCCGCCCAGATGATTACTTAACGTGTGTGGGCATGCACCCGCTGTTACATCCCCATTCTGTTGCCCACTAATGAATTGCGCAAACGTCTAGACCCTTGCACGCGCACGCAGACCGTCGGATTCCTCGTGCCTGGATAGCTTGCAATCACGACTGCAACACCCAGATTAGCTGCCAGACGTCCTTACCTTTGCAGAGTATAGTCACAGCAGACATGGCTTCACACCTTTGGCAGCAGCAGGAGTTGTCAGACATAGACATAATCCTGCTGGCACCTGCAGCAGCAGAAGAGACAGGAGAGGAGCAGGGTGGCGCCAAGAGGGGCAGGCCTGCCAAGTCTGAGCTGGCCAGGTTTCCAGCCCACAAAAGCTTGCTCAGCAACAGCCCCATGTTCATGTCTAGGGTAGGTTGCAGTGGAACACGTACAGCATGCCTGCCTGGTCGCCTAGTAGGCATCTCTGTAATGGTTGCATCACCAGCTGCAGGGCTGCACACTGTCCTTCTTTGCTGGACGTTTGCTAGTGTTACATCTGCTGGTTTGGTGACACCATATGCCGAGCAGCTATGCCTATGGCTACAAGAGGGGTGCACATGGTACAAGACCTTGTCAGCAGTGACGCCCGGTGATGCTTGATTAGCAGTCTCACACTCATGAAGTGTGACAGAAAATTCCATTACATGTTCGTTTTTGCCCTTGCGACCTTGCCAGGTGCTGCGCTGGCAGGGTGAGAGGCCAAGCACAACCCCAGCTTCCAAGAGGGCCAGGCGCAGCAACAGCAGCAGCAGTGAGGAGCAAGCCACACGCGACAGGCTTGAGCTGGAACTGCAGGATGCTTCAGAGCAGGAGGCAGCGCTGGCAGTCCTGCAGTCCCTGTATGCAGTCAAGCCCCTGCCTGAGCTGCTGTCAGAGCTGACCCAAGAGCAGCAGCTGCAGGCAGCAGTGCTGGCAGACATGTGGCAGGTGAAGCATGTCAGCAGTGCAGCAGCGCAGCTGCTTGCAGATGCACTCAAATCAGCTGACGGTCTGGCAGAAGTGGTACAGCAGCGCATTGTGCAGGGGCCACCACTGCCAGAATGCCTGCAGCCGCTGCTGAAGAGCGTGCTGCTGTCCCTGTTTGGTGACCTGGAGGCGGTGTGGGCAAATGCAGGACTGCGGAAGCAGCTGGTGGGGTTGTCTCTGCACGCCTTGCAGGTGCTGCTGTCCTGCGACGAGCTCAAGGTGCGGTCCAGCAGTGCTTTTGGTCAATGAGAAGTCAATGCAAGCGACTTGTGCTGTGAACAGCTGCCAAACTTTGATGATGCAGCATTGGTAGTGTCTGGTAAACTTTGAGGTCACGTTGAGCGTGACCTCGTAACACAATTGTCCTAATGCAGTGTTGCTCGAGCAGCTCAGCTCCCAGACAGAATGGTAAGCACTTTTGCTACTAGGTTCTCATGCACGCTGTTCCCAAAATGTGAGCCTTCACCATGCTGATTGATGTTATATTGTCTTCGTGTGCAGGTGGCCAGTGAAGACACAGTGCTGTTCACGCTGCGTGTGTACCAGCAGTTCCATTATCCTCGCGCAGATCAGGCCGTGCATACTAGGCGGGTACTGGCACCACTCATCCGGTGCCAGCACCTGTCCCAGTACTGGCTGTCCCTGGCCTTGACCTCAAAGGACAGATGTGCAGGGCTCCTGGCTGAGCTGCACCCCCAGATAATGGAGTTGTCGCTGTTGCGCAGTGCACAGCCTGGTGTTGAGGTGCAGCCCTCTGACCTGCAGCGGCTGCTGCCTGGTGCGCCACCCAGCTGGGCGCTGGGGCGGCGCGTCAGCAGGCCTGTTAGCAGTGTGTCTGTCACCTGGGACCTCAGCGTCAGTGAGCTGCGGGAGGCAGCACAGCGCTGTGTCGCAGAGGGCTGCGACTGCACCATGTCCTCAGCTGCGACAGCGCCCCTCGGTGGCTTGGTGTTCCTGGTAGGAGCAAAATGCATCCCGGTAACGGGTGGTGGAGGCTGCAAGGTAATGGTGGGGGCACTGTGCAGCAGCGTGGGCTCATTCAGCATGTGCCCTTCCTTCAGGTGGCGGCTTCAAGCGGCGGGTCGTGTGTTTGGTGGCGTTTCGCCTGTGGGGCAACGGGGCTGCAGCTTTGATGTGTTCATGCTGGGTGAGATGGCAGGGGGGTGGGATGCAGTGGCCTGGGCTGCCAAGGGGCTGCCTGCCAGTGGTACCCTGCCCATCACGCTCACTGTGTCTGAGGTGGGTCACATGCAGCGTGTGCCCCCACCTGCACCAGCCCCCGCGGCACAGCAGCGCCAGTGAAAGTGGGCAGGTGGTGCCGGGAGGGCATGGCAGCAGTGCTTCTTGGGTGCCGCCAGTGGCGGGGTCTGCCAGACCTCGCCAGCCTAGTGGACTGACATCATGCCAAGTTGGGCAATTGCCGCAGGTTGCGTCCGTGCGGTGGCAGGTACATGTGTGCGCAGCTTCCGCTGTTTCATGTGTTGTGTTTCAGCAGTTGTTGTGGTGTGTGCCTGCAAGAGTTGTTGTTGTCGTCACACCGGTTGGTACAGTCACTGTACAAGAGTCTTGTAGCTATCAAGCTTTACGTCCTGGAGGCCCATGGAGAGCCTTTCCTTGCCGGCGCAGTTAGAGGTAGTGTGTGACTTGTGCTGTCGTAGATTCAGGCTATGTCGTGGTGTGCAAGAGGACGCTGTGGTGACTTTGTCATGTTCTGGTGTGTGGCTGCCAGCCATCAATGATACGCTAAGACTATGTGCGACACCCAGCTGGAGCATGTTTTGGGCCTTGGCTAGCTGTCAGTCTGGCTGTTGCTTCCATATTGTGATGGCACCGTGTCATCCCTGCCGTGCTTACACGCCTGCGCAGACTATGCAGCCAAGTTGTATCGCAGGCATATGGCATGCTACGTACAAACTGCCATAGTTTCTGAGGGTGTTGGAGCACAAGAAGCCTTGATTGGAGGCATGCGGAGTTGTTGGCTGCAGATGGAGCTTTTGTGTCATGTTGGCGGATGTGTGAATCGAGCCCTCACCCACTCGCACTTACTTGCTTAGTTTCTTTCTGACAGCTACGGCCCGCATGTCGGACAGTACACCACCCCACGCCTTGCAGTTGAGTGTTGGGTTGATTGAGCTCCTCTTGAGACGCCTGGCCACTTTTCCAATGCCGGTTTGCATAAATTTGATGGGCACCATGGCATTTCAAATGTCTATGTACACACTGCTACCTTGCCGGCCCGTTGTGGGGTGCGCAGGTGCTGCCTGGCCATGGCACTAATAGTTGGTGGTGGTCTTGCAACTTGTAGGTTGCATGCTGCCTGTATAGTTGGGTGATCCTTGCAAAGGAAACACGGCCAACTGCTTTTTTGTCCTTCTTGTGTGTTTGCATCTCTGTGTACGGGACGAAGCCATCATGCTTGTTGTCGATAGACCATCATGCACTGTCATCACCGTGCCGCAATTGTGGCTGGAAAGTGGGGCAGTGGGGCACAGTGCGTGCTGGCAGTGAATGTTGAGGCGACGCATGTATGTGGTGATGAGTGGCTCGATGAGCTGCCTTTTCTGGCGGGGTTCTTGCCACTGCATGTCTCATTGACTGCCATGATGCGCTGCTTCAGAGAGAGTGACAGATTTTGTTGGAAACTGGTGTTGGCTCTGATCAAACACTGCTGCGGATACATACTGGCCATGTGTGTGGTGGCACTTGCACTTGAAGCTGTACTATGTGCCGCAACAGTCATGACGTGTTCTTGGCAGGCAGTCAGTGATCATACATATGTCTACGTAGCCGGTGTGCATACAATTGTGAAGTGTGGTGTTGGTAGTAGTCAAGGTTGAGGACGAGGGTATGGTGTGTATATATGCATATATGGTGTTAGCACAGGGATTACTTGTGTAGCTAGCATACTATGGGGGTGTGTGTCACACACAGTGTGAGAGGAGAGAGCGCAAACTGTTACAGCGGTGATCACTATCGTGCACATAGGTGTTTTGTGTGGGTTCTGTTGCCGCTGGTGCATCGCCAACCTGGCGCGGCATGGTTGCCTGTGTTGCTGGCCTTGTGCTCATGCACTGAGGCAGTGTATCACAGCATGGTAAGGGTTTACAGTGCGCTCAGCCACACATTGTTGCTGTCAGCCGGGAGCCTTGTCTGTTGTTGCTGGATGGTTGCAGGACGTGCATGCTGCCTGTATTGATTCAGTCTCCCAGAAATTCACCTGTCAGCAGTGCTTCTGTGGCGCAGGATCGCTACACTGTGAAGCAGTGCTTCTGTGGGGCAAGATTGCTACACTTTGACACTGGCGTGCAGGTGTTCTCACCCACCCCGTGCTCCATCTGCAGTTCGCAATAGTGAAGGAGCCATGACAGGCGGTGTTTTTCAAGTCACCTCAAAATGGCCCCCTGCCACCTCATGTCTCACCCTAGCTGTTTCAAAGCGGATGTAGTGGATCGCTGCCCCTCTTAATCTACGAGAGTGCAGCATGGTGAGCTTTTTTCTGTTTGCTACCCATCAGTGAGGGGTTTGTTTCAGTTTGACTTCTGACCTTGATTGTGGTCTGTTACCCTTGTCTCTTGTAGAGGCCGCCTTGCACACAGCCGCAGTCAATTTTTGTTGTTGTTGAGGCTGTTGTGGCTGCTGCGCAGCTGCAGCGAGACAGCCAAGTCACACAGCATCAGTGTTGCCGCCTGCAGGTCTTGTTGTGTTTCTTTGCAGACGTCTTGTCAGTTGGATAGTATTCTGATGTGGTGTGTCCCAGGACAGCGTCTACCATCGTCGCATCTCTACGGGCGATGCGCGCCCTGTCACTCAGGGCCCACGAAGGCTATGCCGAGGACATCATGATGCTGTGTGGCTCACGGAAGACGTGGATCGGTCGCTTTGCCAGAGGGATATGCGCTCACAGCACTGTTTGCGACTCCACATGCTGTCATAGCGCCCTCTCCAATGGAGGCTGGCATTTGTGTGTCATGGTGTGCTCAGCACGCTACCCACCCCTGCCCTTTGTCACGTCAAGTGTGGCATTTGTTCACTGTTTGACTCATCATGTCCAGGTGCTCAGGAAATATATGCTGCCCCTGCCCAACTGGGCGCTGCCGTTTGCCCTTACCATGATTTGGGTCGTAAGACCATCTACTTGTTCAATCCAGGTGCAGTCCGGTTCTACAGACGAGCGTGCTGTTACGGTTGCATATTGTGCAGTCACGTCGGCTGAGTACAGTTATGCAGGCACACGCAAGGAGGGTGGGGTGTCTGGCTGGCTGGCAACAAAGGGGTGGACAAGTTCCACAACTAACTGCATGGTTACCATCAACAGTTGCGTTCTGACTGCAAGGCTCTTGGGTGGCTCAGCACTTCTGACCCGCTCTGTGCCATTTTCGGAGGCAGTGGTGATACCAACCTTGTGTTGCCATGCATCAGCTGTGCGCTGTACTGCAACAGTGTGATACCTGCATCTGCACACTGAAAATTCATTGATGCATTTTTTGACGGTTTGCCCACCCGTACAGCTAGCTCGTGGGTTGCTCCACGAGCGACAGCGGTGCTGCTTGTTTGCACCCTCACCCTTGCCTTGACGGTTGGTTATGGTCATGCTGTGAGGCAAGTGTGGGGTCCGCAGTGGCTCACTTGTCTGGCTTTGTCTATAATGCAGATGCCGTTTACTGCATGCATGATGCCCTCAAGGCTTGTTCATGCTGGAGCCAGTGATTTGCAGGTTTGTTGGAGGGGATCATGGCGTTGTTTTTCAAGCGGCTGGGCATTGGGTTGCCAAATACGGTAGCTGCGGCCAGGTGGTCATTTTGTGAGCCCGTGCAGGAGCAGGCTGGTCCTTCAGTGTGGAGTTTCAGGTTGCTGCCACCATGGGTCAGGCAGTCATGAGTCCCTTCGAGGGTGTCAAGGTGTGTGGGAATGGCGTGGTAGTTTTTGCCATTGGAGCACTGATTACAAGCAGGCTATGCACTTGATCCGTCCCATCAGCATCTTGGCTCAGTCTCTGGCCATGCGTTGTTTGCTTTGACACCATCGTACGAGTGTTGACATAACAGGGTTCACTGCAGGAGCGGCTGGTCTTGCGGTGGTGACAACCCCCAACTTCAGCTACATCAGTACAGGGCCGCTGCACTGTGTGAGTGGAGTGCCAGCGTGCTGATTTGGACCCCTCTGTCACCATTGGGTGGCGACCTGCACCCGCGGGCGTGCGCTGGGGCCTCGATCGGGTGTTCCTTTGCTCTTGCTGTCACTACTTGCAGCCCTGTCCCTCCATCCCTGCCTGCGTCTGCCTTGCCTCTGGGTTGCGTGTTTGTGCCATCTTCTTGTTGGTTGCTTTGGTGTGCCAGTGTCGATTTGGATGGGAAGGGGCTGCTTGTCCAGGCTTGTTGCAGCCTGACCTAGGTGTGCATGCATTGCTGTGTCACCTTTGTCCTGGGATCTGCTGAGCCCCACAGTTGGCATGTGAGGGTTGCAGCAGATGGAGCAGAGCTCAACTTGAAGTTATGTTACAATTTCAAACCCAATTTGAATTACAAATGATGTCACTTCGCTAGAATTTTGCAAGGTTGTATCCGACGGGGCGAACGGGCACAATATTAGCGTGCTTCTTGACTGCTGGAAGGCGCCGTGGTTGCTGGGCCTTTGCTCCTGTGATCCTTGTTGCTTTTTGTGCTCCCTTCAGATCTGTTCCATCGCTCGCGAAGTGAATCAACGTCTGCTGCGGCACTGCTACAAAACAGACATGGCTTTGTCTTTTGCTCAATTATGGCAGCAGCAGGCGGCGTCTGACCTCGATGTGATCCTACTGGCACCACCAGCAACTGCTGCATTAGAGTCAGGCCCTCAGCAGCAGCCTGATGGTGCAGCCAGGCCTGCAATGGTTGAGCTCAGCAGGTTCCCAGCACACAGTGCTATGCTTTGCAACAGCGCCGTGCTGTGGTGCAGGGTGAGTGACATGGTGGCCACCAGCCAAATGGCTGCAATTGCAGCTGCCTCAAGTCATCCATGATACAAACTATAATTGTCTTGGTCCATGCTACTGTCACATAACCATGTGACTGCGTGATGCGTTTGGGAAGGTCACAAGCCCTGGAACTTGTCCGACCGCATGAGCAGCAAAAGCACCACACAGTTGCCACTTACCTGAGGTAAAGCTGACACCAGCTCTGGTGCTTACCCCCCTCCACTTCTGTTTTCAGGTGCTGCGCTGGCAAGATGAGCAGCCTGCCACAAGAGATGCCAAAAGGGCCAGAGGCAGCGACGGCAGCAGCAGTAACAACAGCGTGGAGCAAACCACTAGGGGCAGGCTTGAGCTGGAGCTGCAGGATGCCTCAGAGCAGGAGGCAGCGCTGGCAGTGCTGCAGTCCCTGTATGCAGTCAAGCCGCTGCCTGAGCTGCTGTCAGAGCTGACCCAGGAGCAGCAGCTGCAGGCAGCAGTGCTGGCAGACAAGTGGCAAGTGCCCCTTGTCAGCAGCGCAGCAGCACAGCTGCTTGCAGATGCAGCCAACACCCCAGGCGCTCTGGCAAAGGCTGTGCAGCAGCGTGTGCTGTCAGCTGAGGCACTGCCAGACTGCCTGCAGCCGCTGCTTAGGAGCGTGCTGCTGTCCCTATTTAGTGACCTGGAGGCAGCGTGGGCGGATGCAGGGCTGCAGCAGCAGCTGTTGAATCTGCCGCTGCCTGCTATAGAGCTGCTGCTGTCCTGCAATGAGCTCAAGGTGGGCAAAGCCAGCGGCTACATGCTGTTCAGCCCTAGCAGTCAAATTCGAGGGAGCTTGCTGGCTGCTATGATGTTGAGCGCTTGTACTCACAAGTTATATTGTATAACCTGCTATCGTCAATACACATGTGAACGCTGGATCCAGACCGCCAGTTGTGAAGACTGATTGCCGTAGAAACTGCTTGTGTCATACGCAATGGCCATGCACAAATTTGGTTCCTCAAACCTGCACATGACCACACTGTGTCATGTTTTAATTCTTGCAACCATAACATCTTTGGCTGCCCTGTAGGTGGCGTCTGAGGACACGGTTCTCTACACGGCTCGTGAGTACTATTCAGAGACACACCCACACACACCGCTGCCTCACAGTACCCTGCATGTGACTGCCTTGCAGGTGGCTTCTGAGGATACCGTGCTGTATACCGCACGGCAGTACATCTGGAGGATCCTGGAGGATGAGCAGTACAACCAGGCCCAGCAGCAGCTGGCACGTCTGGTCAGATGCCCACACCTGTCCCGCTACTGGCTGTCAGGCGCAGTACATGCAGCAGACGATGACGCAACACTCCTTTCTGGACTGCGCCCTCAGATGTGGCAGCTTCTGTTGTTGCGCGACGTACAAGGGGATTATGTGGTGAAAGGTGAAGACGTGCAAGATGGTGGGGTGCTGGCAGGTGCGCCACCCAGTTGGGCGCTGGGGCGCAGGGTCAGCAAGTCAGTGCGCAGCGTGGATCTGGTGTGGCAGCTGGAAGTCAATGAGCTGCGTGATGCTGCACACCGCTGTGCTGCTGACCGCTGCACGGTGGAGTTGGAATCTCCTACAGTCTCTCCTCCTCTGCATGGCACAGAGTTTCGTATGATCCTCAGGTGTGATAGCGAGGAGGGAGGCGGCAACATCGGTTTGTACGGCCAACCTGGCAACCTGTACCCTGGCATGTTTTACATGTGCACTTTCAGTGTGCAAGTGGAGGGCCGTGCATCTCGCACATGTGTTGTGTCGGGGCCAACCAAGCGTACTGACATGATGGGGTGGGACGACGTCTTCGACGTGGGGCACATGGCAGGGGGCTGGGATGAGGTTGCTTGGGCGAGCCAGGGGCTGCCTACCAGCGGCCACCTCACCATTAAGCTCACAGTGTCTGGTTTGCCGCATGCGGCGGTGCCACCTGCACCCCGTGCGCTTGCGGGGGCCCCACGCCACGGTGGCCGTGGGCCACGCCACGGTGGCCGTGGGCGCGGGCAGCAGTGAATGTAGGGCAAAACCCTGTGTGGTCAGTGGGCATGTTTGCAGCACTGATTGTATAAGCATGCCCTGTGGGCTGTGCAACTTCACGGTAGCTCAGCGGTAGGTGTAGAGGCACTCAGTGTGCTAGATAGGCCATATCTGGTAATGATGCCTGCTCTTGCATCGGCACATACTGCTGATCGGGTGTGGGTGAGGGTTTGGTTTGGGAAGTTGTGTTCTTGTGCATGCGGTCGGCGCCATCACGTGAAAGTGGTGGCTGATTTTGTGCATTACTGTATCAGTATACTACGTATTGATGCGTGACTCGTTTTTTCTAGGCAAAGCAGCTTGGTTATCAAACAGGTGTTTGGGGAAGGGCCGAAGCTGCGCCATACACATGAGCTTGATGGTTGTGACAAAGAGCATATGTGATTGTATTTTACAGGCCCTTCCCAGCTCACTGGGCTGATTGTGTCCTGCAGCTGTTCTGCTCGTTGCGGCACTTGTTGTCGCAGCGTGGTGATGCACACTGCACTTGTTGGACTCTGTGGGACCGCCCGTGCTGGCAACGTGGTAGTGGTATGAACATTGGGTTGGCTGCTCTGGAGCCCTATTTGGCACACTGTTGTGTCATGTAAGGCGTGCAGTGGTTGTGACAGGCAGGCTTCCAGCCCAGCAACCGCTTGGGAGCCATGGTCTGCTGTGTAAGCAGTCGCCGCGATTGTATGATTACATACAAGGTTACACCTTTGACACGAACCAGCGGCAGTGCCTCAGAGGGCGCCATATTGTTGTCTGCATCAGAAACACAGCAGATCCTGCTGTTGTCCCAGATTGCTGCACAAAGCTGAATTCAGTAAACTACAGCCATTGACACCAAAGGACAGCAAGCCAGCCATTTGGGGGTGGTTCATTATCTCAACAGCAACCATTTTGGGCCTTCCATTTGCACATACTGACCTTCAGTGTAGGTTTGATTGCTTTGGGTTGAAGTCTGTCTGCCGACAGGCCCGGTGTGAACACCCCCTTGATCTGCTGCTGGCTATGAATGTAGAGTCAGCGCGCTAACGCGGCTACCACATGATGATGTGACTGTAATCAACTAAGTTTTACTATCGCATCGCAATCACCAACTCTAGTATGCTTTGCAAAGTTCGTTCGTTGTCACCCGTGGGGCACGTGTGCCTTTATACCACCCACCTGCCTTTCTGTTCCAATACTCGGCATAAAACCACATTTAACACCTTGTATGAAGTTTTCTAGGACTGCTCAGAAGGCGTCGGGTTCTTGAGGCGGCAAAGTCAGCAGGGGCTCGCTCATCACTCAAACTACTGCGCTTGTGTTTGAGATCATGGCTCTGTCATTTTCGCACCTTTGGAAGCAGCGCGAGCACTCTGACGTGGACGTTGTGCTTTGGGCGCCTTCACAGCACAGCCGAGACAAGCTGGTGCTGATGAAATTGCCCCGTCACAGTGCTTTACTCAGCAACAGCGAGGTCTTTAGAGCAAAGCTGCTTAGATGGCAGGACGACAGCGATCCGTACAGACGGTCCACCAAGTATGCTAGGAAAAACACAGAGTCTGTTCCCAGGGCTGAGATCGAACTGGAGCTGCAGGATGCTTCAGAGCAGGAGGCAGCACTAGCAGTGCTGCAGTCCCTGTATGCAGTCAAGCCGCTGCGTGAGCTGCTGTCAGAGCTGACCCAGGAGCAGCAGCTGCAGGCAGCCCTGCTGGCAGACAAGTGGGCGGTACCTCATGTCAGCAGCACAGCAGCACAGTTTCTAGCAGATGCAGTCAAGGGATATGGCGGCCTGCCCAGAGGCAATTCAGCAGCGTGTGCTGCAGGATCAACTGCCGGACTGCCTGCAGCCGCTGCTGAAGAGCGTGCTGCTTTCCCTGTTTTGTGATCTGGAGGCAGTGTGGGCAGATCGCAAACTGTCGGACACTCTGCTGGGGCTACCCCTGCATGCCATGGAGCTGCTGCTGTCCTGTGATGAACTCAAGGTGAGACCAGGCCCTACACACAAGGTTTATGTGTCAGACGGCTGTCGGTCAGCCTGCACTTTTCAGTGAACAGACACATAACACAGCACAGCACGACACCGTGATGATCACAGTGGGTTGCAGTGCCCCGCTGTCAACATGTGTACACTAGCGCATCTCACTCATCACCATGCATGCATGTGCATCTGACTTCTGCTATGACAGGTGTCCTTAGAGGACACGGTCCTGTACACAGCAGAGCACTACATCACCTACATGAGTCAACTGTCCCTGAGCATCAGAAAGCAGCAGCAGGACCTTGCGAAGGAGCGACTGGCGCCTTTCATCAGGTGCCCACACCTCTCCCGCTACTGGCTGTCAGGGACGGTCAACTCAGTCGATGCAGACGCAATGCTGCTTGCCAAGCTGCGCCCACAGATCCGGCAGCTGCTGCTGCTGCGGGACGCCAAGCCAGACTACCTGGTAACCAGCACAGACCTACAGGCCGCTGAGCATGGGCTGCTCTCAGGTGCACCACCCAGTTGGGCGCTGGGGCGCAGGGTCAGCAAGGTAGTTGACAGCGTGGAGTTGGTGTGGCAGCTGGAGGTCAGTGAGCTGCGTGGGGCTGCACGCCGCTGTGCAGCGGACAGGAAAGTGATTCAGGTACGCTCAGCAAGAGCCTGCCCTCCCCTTGGGGGCATAGACTTTGGTGTCCACGCAAGTTGCCAGGGCTACACAGGGGACGCAAAGATTGGCTTGTACTGTCAACCGCACAACCTGTGGACTGACATGTCATGTGTGTATGATCTCGAAATTGAGGTTGTGGGTTTCAAGACGCGGAAGTCTGCCTGCAAGCAGCCAACAAGGGATGCCTTTGGCTGGGCGGACTACTTTGCGCTGGGGCAGATGGCTGGAGGCTGGGACGAGGTGGCTTGGGCTGGCAAGGGGCTTCCCAGCAGCGGCCAACTCACCATCAAGCTCAAAGTATCCAAGGTTCCCCACGCACCTGGCGCATAATCTATGTGACATGATGACGTAAGCTTCAAGCCGACCGAGGGGCCCCTTGGTGAAGTTTATGGTTCCATGCTGGAGGCAGCCCCTTGGTGTTCACTGGTGAGCTGGTGCAGTTAAGTTTTCATCACTGATGAGCCACCAAGTTGGTGGCTCACTGGAAGTACATGGCTGGCGTCAACTGAGCAGTTTCACTTCCAAACTTGGCTGGGCGCAGTCAGTATGGCAATTGTCATCGACACAGAAGCGGCTTCTGCGACTAACTGGGCGCAGCACATGGCAAGGCTGGGCCTGTGATGCCATCAGTGCATGCCATGCAGTGACTGCAGTCTGGCCCAGAGGGCCAGTGCTTGATCTGGACTGTTGAAGGAGCGGGGTGGGAACAGTATAGGGCATCACTTTGGGACATGGGCATCAGCGCCATGCTTTGGGAAGCAGCAACATTGGCAGTCCTTGCCATGCCGGGTTGGTCGTTGTGGGTATATCATGTGTAGTTCACCAGCCTGAGCATGTCAAGAATTCATCTTGGCTGGCACAGCTGCATTGCGCAGCACATGGGACGCTAGGCTTTTTTTGGGTGCATGACTGATTGTCCCAGGGTCTGCCGTTGCATGTTCTGATTGCAGCAGTGGCTCAAACTAGATACAGTGATTGTCAGCGTGCAATGAGTGACGCATAGCAGGCGACTCAGTATTGGGCCAGTGGCGACGTTGTTATCATGGTACCAAACCATGCCTTGGTTGTTGTTTGCGGGTAGAGCATACCATGATCTTGGCAGTTGAGCCCCGACTTTGCCTGCCATTTGTAAGCGTCACTGTGTGCCTGCAAGTGTAATTGCCTATAGATCAGCAAGCAACCTGCCAGACATGATGTCATTCATTCACCATCAGAAACAGGACCATTCACTGCACAAATTGCCTTGCAAAAAGCCCTGTGTATGCGGCCTGATCACAGGGTGCCAGCTGCACGACACCTGTCAGCATGCCAATGGTCTGTCTGAAGTCCTGCAGCAACTGTCAGTGCAATTGATGAGAACACCAGTGCATGGTACCTGTGCAAAGCTCTGCATCATCCAGCTTACAAGGTTGGCTGGCTGTATAACAGTACTTGCCCCTACGGTAGGGGACAATGCAGCTGCTCCCTATGCCTTACAGACCACAAACAGAGTGCTTGTTACAGGGCAATTTTACAAACCAACATGCCCTGCCCACACTGCTATCCGCATTAGCACATGCGGTGAATGCACAGCAGAGCTGTACTGCACAAGGATACGCAAACCGCAAACTGCACCACCCAGCAGCCTTCAGCTGCTGCACCCTGGGGCAATAAGAGGTTGATGCAATACAAACCTGCCTCTGGGGCTAGTGCATGTCAGACGGTACTGTTGTCACTTAGGTGTGCAGGTGGGCATCGCTGCACATCACTCTACCGCTATGAGTCTCCTGCCAATGCTGTGCTGCTGCAGCTATGCACATACAGTTTCAGGAAGCAGCTCTGAGCCCACCTCACAACATGGCATGCATGAAAACATCAACAGCACAGGCAGCCCTGGCAGCAGGTGCCTGCCAATGCAGTGTGCTCAACACAACTTGCTTCATGCCAACCAAAGTCCCTCTGCTAGACTCATTGCTGAAGTGTGCAGCGCTGGAGTGTGCAGAGCTGTGACGGGGTTCTAGGCCCCGGACGTCAGCAAGACACACACCTGCCAAACCCCTGCTAGAAGTCGCTGCACCTTGCGTCAAACAACCATCAACCTAAGCAGGCGCAGCCACAAGGCACCTAGTGCACCACACACTGTGCGCAGCTGTGAATGCACAGCAACGACAACTGCACCATCCTCAGCAGCAATTACGAACTGCCAAAGTGACGTGCACGTTTTAGGGTACCTGCTGCATGTACAACTCCGTCAGCTGCCGTTGCCATTTTCAACCGGCGTGTCTTCCACCGCTGCCACCGCAACTTCTGCCCCGCCTGCTGGTGCTGCTGCTGCCATGTTTGCTGCCACAATAGCCTCAAGGGCTGACACACGCGACTCCAGGCTCTCACGAGCCTCACGGGCCTGACAGCAGCAGCAGCAGCAGCAGCAGCAGCAGACATGACAGCAACAGTATTGTGAGCTGTTGGGGCAACAAGTGGCAGTCTGCAGTTGCGTGCAACAGCTTTGAAAAAGGGGGTGTAAATGGGGTGAAGGTGGGTCAGGGCCCAGCCAATGTGGGGTAGTGAACCTGCAGCTGCAAAATTGCTGAGCTGAGGTGTGCTGCAACAGCTTTGAAGCGGCAGCACAGCAAAGCGTCACGACCAATGCATGCATGCACGCCATGTGTGACAGCTAGTGGATAGCAGTGCTGGTTGCAACTGTTACATGCTGGTACTGCTGTAACAACTGCTGTAGCTACTGCCGTGCACGGAACGGCTGTGGGAACGGCACTACTGGCTAACACCTGTGTATGGTGGCATACTCGATGTTATGTGAGGTGTAGCAGTAACGTGCAAAGCAGGGCCCTGGGCACTAGCCCCCCCCCCCCTATGGCACTGATTTTCCAGCCCTCTCCTTGCTGCTCTGCTGGCACCTGCGGTTGATGTGCTAGACGCCAGTCTGCAGCCACCACGCAGAGAATGCACTGACAGTTATGTGATCCACACCATTAACAGCACCCCACAAAATCCATATTTCAAGTCTGCTACCCCACTGGGCACCCACCTGTTCACTGAGGTACTGCGTGCCTGCTGTGATGTCCTTGTGCAACTGGTAGAAGGTGGCACCGCCAGCAAGGCCAAATCCGGCTACAAATGACGTCAGTCTAGCCCTCAGAGACATCTGTGCGCGCAGGACCTCGGACAATTGCTAGACTGGGATTTGTGCTACTGCTGATCTGGGGCTTTGTCAGTTCACTTCACTGGGGCTTCAGAGGCCAGGCACAAAGGTGTAAGGACGTACGGTGCAGCAGAGGGTGGCACTGCGACCTGCTGAAGGACGAATGACTGAACACACTGCCTGGAAAACAGCAGAAGATCTTAAGTAAGAGCAAGTGTCCTTGTAACGAGTGGCTTTCGGCAGAAATTGCAGCTGATCACCTGAATTATGACTCAAACCATCCACTGAAACTGACTGCTCTGCTAACTGCATGCTGTCTTGTGTGTTATGTTTACGTAACAGCCTGGAAAGGCGAGTTTCGTTTCGAACGACATGGTTGAAACTGCGGCAGTCAAGCATACAGCTTGCGAGCAAACTGAAGCAGCTGCAGGTGCCCAGCGGCACCGCAACGGTATCAGCTGTTGCATCCCCACGACGTACAGGGCTCGTGCGAAGCTCACAAACTACTGTTGGCTCTCATTCACCACTCTGAACCGCCATGACCAAGTCCGGGGACAAGGACGGCAGCAAGGGCGGCAAGACAGTAGTGGATGCCGACACCCTGCAGGCAGAGGTCAGAGCATTCGCTTCTACCTTAGGTTTCTCCGCAGCAGCAGCGGCAGGTGCATTTGAGTATGATGACTTTGCACCCCAGAAGGCTGCTAAGAAGGTAGCAGCACAGCCTGAGCGGCAGCAGCGCAAGCAGCCTGGCAGCAGCGACGGGCCAGGACGAAAGGGCCAGCAGCAGCAGCAGCAGCATGATCGCCAGCAACAGCAGCAAGAACAGCAGCAGCAGCATCGTGAAGGTGGAAAGCACCAGAAAACACACGCACAAGGAGGCCAACAGCAGCAGCGGGGTGGCAAGCACGCCCAGCAGGAGCAGCCAAGGGGTGACAAGCAGCAGCAGCAGCAGGAGCAACAGCAACAGCAGCGTGTCCTGACTCCCAAGCAGGAGCGTGAAGCAGCGGCCAAGGAGGAGGCTGTCAGGACTCGCACTTGGGTGGAGTCTGTGGGGCCTCGACCTGGTGAGCAGCAGCAGCAGCACATGCGGGTGGTTTCGGGGTTTATGTCTGTGCGTGTGGGTTTCATGTATGTGCGTGTGTGTGGTGGTGGTGGTGGTGAGGGGGTATGTATGTGCGTGTGGATGGTGGTGGTGGTAGTGGTAGTTGTGGTGGTGTGTGTGTGTGTGGGGGGGGGGGGGGGGGGGGGGGAGGCAGCCCTCTATGGCAGCAGCAACAGTCAGGAGGGGTGTGCAACGATTGGGGAAGGTTGTTGCAACTTTACACATTGTTCCTGCTGTCACATGTGCCAGTCATCACTACGGCAAACCAGCTTTGTGGTATCACGCAGCAGCAGGTTCGCTGCAGCTGCCAAGAAGCAGCAGCGCATCTCCCCCTTCCCCCTGCACCCCTCTGCCCCTCCCCCCCCCCCAACACACACATATCTTGCCACCTCTGAGCAACACACCTTACATACACCCAACACACCCTCACCTGCCTACCTCATCCTACAGGTGAGGCCAAGGGCCGGTCTCTGCTAGGCAAGGATGAGCCCGCCCTATGGTACGAGGCAGCAGCAGGTCTGCCCCAGGTGTCCAGCAGCAGCGGGCCCCCTCTGTCTGAGTCAGCAGCTGAGGCGCTGCGCAGTAGGGCTGAGGCCCTGTTGGAGCGTGAGGGGCAGCTGTTTGAAAAAGAAGTGGCGGGGCGCAACGCAGCTGATGCACGCTGGCTGGCACAGGTGTGTATTTGGGGGGTGTCTTATGGGGTGCTGAGAGTGTGTTGGGGGGGAGGTTTGTGTAGTAGGGGGTGGGGCTGTCGCGTTGTCTGCAACCAGACGCTATACAGAAAACAGTGGGAGGTTTGTGTGGACTGGGCGCAGTAGGGCCGAGGCTCTGCTGGGGCGTGAGGGGCAGCTGTTTGAGAAGGGGGTGGCGGGACACAATGCAGCAGATGCTTTGTGACTTGGTTGAAAATATGTACATCTGTCTAGGGATGATAAGAAGTCTTGGTGATAAGTGCTGCAACACAGACGGGCTTCTTGCTTAGGTGCTAGCACTATGTGCAGATTCTTGCGCCAACACATCGCCTGCAAGGTGCTGTCTCAAACCTGTGTCCCCCCCCCCCCACCCCCGGCTGCCACAGGTTCGCCGCAGTGGTACCACTGCTGACAAGGTAGCTGCCATGTCCCTGATGGTTGGCAGCAGTGCTGCTGGAGGGCTCAAGTCGCTGGATGGGCTGCTGGGCATGATGGGCAAGAGTAATGGGGGCAAGCAGCTGGTGCTGGCAGCTATGGAGGCGCTGCAGGTGTGAGGGCAATGAGAGGGTATATGTGGGGTTGGGGGGGGGGGGGGGGGGGGGGGAGGGGGCAAAGCATCAACAGTGGTGCTGGCAGCGATGGAGGCACTGCAGGTGTGTTGCCATGGAAGCTGCCAGTCACCCACCACCCTTGGGCCTCACCATATGTGTGTGGTTGAAGTGGATTTGGATTTGAAGGGTTGTGTGGGTGAGGGGGTGGGGGGTGGGGGGGGGGGGCAAGCAGCTGGTGCTGGCGGCTATGGAGGCACTGCAGGTGTGGGGGCACTACAGCTGGGGAAGGGTGTGTGTCGACGGATGGAGTACTTGGATACATGCAAGTTGTGTGAGGGGGGGGGGGCGCAGTAGCAGCAATGGTGCATCATTTGTGGGGTTGCCGGTGTGTACTGGTACATCATTCAGACATGAGTACTGTTACATATCCGTCATGTATGGTATGGTTTATGGCACAGTCACCGCCGAACTTAAACCCTTAGAATCAGTGTCCAGGTGCGGCTCTGGCTCATGCTATCATAGCATTGACTGCTTGTTTGCCAAGCCCTGGACTCTGCTGATGTTGCTGCTGCTGTTGCTGCTGCTGCTGCGGTCTCTGTCCCCTTGTGTCCCTTCCTTTTTTTTGCCCGCAGGAGCTGTTTCTATCCTCCCTCCTGCCCGACCGCAAGCTCAAGGTTTTGGAGCAGCAGCCTCTGCAGGTATGTACGTATTGATAGCCATACTGTATGCCACTTGCGCTATCAGTCATGGACTGTCACACATCTGCGCTATCAGCACCCAACTGTTGCAAACTTCAGCAGTACTTGCTACATGACCCCTCCCCCTCCCCCTCTGCATCACATGCACACCCATACAGAAGTGCTGCTTGTACCCCCCCCCCTCTGCCCCACGTCCCCCCCCCCCCAATCCCCAGGCCCTCCCTGCTGGCAAGGATGGTGAGCGCTGCCTGCTGCTGTGGGGTGTAGAAGACGCCGTCAAGGCACGCTATGCGCAGTATGTTCAGCTGCTGGAGCGCTGCAGCACTGACAACATAGACTTTGTCAAGGAGCGAGCCACCAAGACCATCTTCAGGATGCTTGCCGCCAAGCCTGAGGGGGAGCAGGTGAGTGGTGAGGACGGGGCTTAGCCTGCTGAAGGGATTAGGGGGTTTCCTTTGGGGGGGGGGGGTCTTGCCAGGGCGTGGCCGGCCGTGTTGGAGCGTGTACAAGAGGCAATTTATCTGCCGCAAGTGTTTGTGTGGTAAAAGGAAGGGAGAGGGGGGGGAGATCTGGTGCAGCACAGACAACATTGATTTTGTCAAGGAGCGCGCCACCAAGACCATCTTCAGGATGCTTGCCGCCAAGCCTGAGGGGGAGCAGGTGGGTGGTGAGGACGGGGCTTAGCCTGCTGAAGGGATTAGGGGGTTTTCTTTCGGGGGGGGGGGGGGGTCTTGCCAGGGCGTGGCCGGCCGTGTTGGAGCGTGTACAAGAGGCAATTTATGCCGCAAGTGTTTGTGTGGTAAAAGGAAGGGAGAGGGGGGGGGGGGGGAGATCTGGTGCAGCACAGACAACATTGATTTTGTCAAGGAGCGCGCCACCAAGACCTTCTTCATGATGCTGGCAGCAAAGCCTGAGGGGGAGTAGATGGGAGGGAGGAAAATGCAGGCATTTTGGGTTGTTCAGCCCTGTGTTTGGCCTCTGTGTGTTCAGTAGGGAATGTTGCAACTACAAGGATTGTGGGCATGCCGTGCACCTTGCGCTGGAGCACAGTTTAGGTCTCTCTGGGTGATGCTTTCATGCCTCAGCACCATCCAAAGGCCACCTACTGCCCCCCCCCCCTTATGCGCCCTCCCAACGGTACATGCAGACGCTGACCTCACCCTTTGCCTCTCGGGTCTTCAAGAAAGTTTCCAACACACTGTGTCAGAGTCACTCGGATGTTGCCGCCCCCCCCCCCCCCTCCCCCCCACACACACACTCCAAGTACTCCCTCTGTCGACACACACACTCCCTGTGTCTACACACACTCAACACACCTTTTGTCTGCTCTGGTTCAGGCTCTGCTGGCTGGTCTTGTGAACAAGCTGGGTGACCCCTCCCGCAAGCTGGCTAGTGATGCTGCATTCCTGCTGGGCCAGCTGCTGCTGCAGCACCCTGCCATGAAGGCAGTGGTGGTGCGGGAGGTGAGGATGTCGGGGGGAAGCTCACGGGGGCAGGGGGGGGGGGGAAGGGGTGGGGGGTGGGGGGGTGCAGCACCCTGCCATGAAGGCTGTGGTTGTGCGGGAGGTGAGGATGTCGGGAGGAGCCCGGGGGGGGGGGGGGGGGGTGGAATGGGCCGGGGGGGGGGCCCAGGGGGCGGTGGGTGGTGGTGGGGTGGGGGTGGGGGGGGGGGGGGGGGGAGAGAAGGCCCGGGGCGGGGGGGGGGGGGGGGGGGCAGCACTCAGCCATGACGTCAGTGGTGGTACGGGAGGTGAGGCCTTGAATGAGCAGGGGTTGGGTTCTATTGGTCTGAATTGGGGCAGAGCCTGCAGGGGAGATGGTGGTGGGTGGGGGTGGGTGGGTGGGTGGGTGGGTGGGTGGGTGGGTTGGAAGTGTAGTGAGGGGCATTTTGGGAGGAGGGGGTGCTTGGATGTGGCAGGGGCGGGAGATGAAGGCATGGGTTGAGTGAAGGGAGAGCCTACAGGGGAAAGCATGGGGAGGGGCAGGGGGCGACTGTCATGGAGATTGAAGAACATGGAGGGGGAGCGTGCGGGGGGGGGGGGGGGGGGGGCAGAGTGTGGGTTTGGGGGAGGGGGGGTCGAGCATGTTTGAGCTAGGAATGTGTACAGCATAGGTAGGTGTAAGGTCAGCATGGCTGTCTTGCTGAGCACCCAGCCATGAAGGCAGTGGTGGTGGATGAGGCGAGGATGTCTGGGGCAAGCTCATAGGGACTTTTATGAGCTTCCCCCAAACATCCTCACCGCCCACACCACCACGGCCTTGATGGCTGGGTGCTCCCGGAGGGTGAAGTTTTGGTGGGGTTTGGGGGAGGGGGGGGGGATTGGGGGGGGGGGGGGAGTGAGCCTGTCAGCACTTCAAGACTGTCAAATAGGCAGAAGCTTCTGCTTAGCTATGATGCATCATTGGTGTAAACGCTGATTCTACATGTCGTGGGATACGCTCAGCGTATGCTCTTCACACATGCCTACTAGCCTGCTTCTGTGTATTATTGCAGGTTGAGCGCTTTGTGTTCCGTCCCGGGCTGTCTGACCGCGGTCGCTACTACGCGGTGACCTCCTCAACCAGATACCAATGAGCAACCGGCCACAGGTGTGTTGACACAGGGGGGTTGTGATACATTGGCATGCCGTCAGAGGTTGAAAGAGTATAAGTAATTGCGCTGTATCGCACTGCCACAGTGATGTAGACTGTGAGCCTCACACGTTGGGTGTGTTTCCCAGACGGTATGAAATTGCTGGGGTACTCAGTGCCACTAGCGCTGCCTGCACATATCATATGTAGGTGGCCTACCGATACTGAAGCTTGGTTACACAGGGTTTGAAGGGTGTGGCACTGCGGGGGAGCTGGTCTAGTTCCAAATCTATTGATTCCGACATGCAAATGTGACTGTTACTCTGTTGTGCTACAGGAGGGCGGCAACGCGCTGGCTCAGAAGCTTGTCGACATCTACTTTCCCTCTTCACGCTGCTGCTCGACACGCACAGCACAAGTCACATTCTGACTGAGATCTGTAACGCCATTCCCGCAACTGTGTCTGCTGTAATGTGGTGCCACAGGAGGGCGGCAGTGCGCTGGCTCAGAAGCTGGTTGACATCTACTTCTCCCCTTCAAGCTGCTGTTAGAGGGCCGCCTCGGCAACGCCGCCACCCGCCAGCAGCAGCAGCAAGAGGTCGCGGGTTCGAAACCCGGCAAAGGCGCCAACCATAAAAAAAGGCGGCAAGAAATCGCGCCCCCCACACAAGAACCACCACCGCAGCGACGGCGGCAAGGATAGAGACGACAGCGGCGGCAGCGGCGGTGATAAAGCAGCAGCAGCAGCAGCAGCAGCAGCAGCGGGGGTGGAGTCTGTTCAGCAGGCAGGGGAGTTGGATGCTCGGATGCTTTCTGCGCTGATCCGGGGGTGCGGCGAGCTTCCCGTATGTCGAGGCTGACAAAGTTGAGCCGTTGGTGGAGAGCCATGGGGAGGCAGGAGGCACGTTCAGCTGGTGCACACGGCACCCTTCACGGTCGCACTGCAGGTATGTATGTGTGTTGGCCCGGGGGGGGGGGGGGGGGCAGGCGAGGGGTGAGGAAGGGGGTTGAGAGGGGGGTTCTGGGATTGTGATGGGGGAGGGAAGTTGTGTGAGACAGAGGGGGGGGGGGGGAGGATAAGAACGAAGGAGGGCAGGTGGGAGATGCAGTGTTGTTGAGGCTGACAAGGGTTTTGTCAGTTGGTTGAGAGTCATGGGGAGGCGCTGTTCAAGCTGGTGCACACGGCACCCTTCACGGTCGCACTGCAGGTGGGGGGGGGAGGGGGGGGGGGGAGGCGATGGGTGAGGAGAGGGTGGGGGGTGGGGGGTGGCTGGGGGTTGGGGGGGAGTGGGGTGGGGGGGGGGGGGGTCTGGGGTTGTGATGTGGATGGGGGGAGTGGTGTGAGGCAGAGAAGGGGGGGGGGAGTAAGAGCAAAGGAGGGCAGATGGGGGTTGCAATGTCTTTGAGGCTGACAAGGTTGAGCCGTTGGTGGAGAGCCATGGGGAGGCGCTGTTCAAGCTGGAGCACACGGCACCTTCACGGTGGCTCTGCAGGTATGTATGCGTGTGTTGTTTGGGGGGGGGGGGGGGGGGGAGGGGGTGCTGGGGGAAGGGGAATTGTGGGCTTGGTTTGGAAAGGAGCGGGGGGGAGCCTTGAGGCATTTGAAGGCATCGTAAGAGTGTGAGAGCAGCAGAGAGACGGATACTGAAGGCCCTATGGTGAGGAATACAATGTATCGTTGTTAACAGTATACCCAGCGGTTGTGCTGCAGCTGCTGCTGATGCTGGCTCCTGCTGCTGCTGATGCTTCTGCTTCTTCTGCTATTTCTACTGCAGGCCCTGATGCTGATGTACCAGCTGCTTGCTGGGCGCAATGCTGTGAGCGAGCGATACTACAGGGCACTCTACACGGTGCTGCTCACAGAGGGGGCACGCGGCGCTGCAGGTAAGCCCGCGGGGGGGGGGGGGGGGGCGTATGTTTACAAAACTGGATGCGTACCAATGGCTGGCATGTGAGGGGGGGGGGGGAGCAATCTGTGCATTGGAAATTTGTGCATTGCAGACAGAAACAGTCGGCGACACACAGTCTTGCACAGCCGACTGAAAACAGCGTCGGCGGGTGCCGATGGAGGGCCCAAGGAAACAGCCGAACAGCTCATAATCCGCGCAAACAAATTGGTGCTGTGAGGCTGCCAAAAGGTTAATTCAACAAGCAGTTTAATTTTGTTTTCAGTTTTCCCCCATAAAAGGACCCTCTTCTGCACCACGCATGCCGAGTGGTGCTGCTGCGAAACCGCGTAGCTGGCGATGGCTGCCGCCGCCGCAGCTGAGGCCACACTAGCGGGCAACCCCCGCCACCGCAAGAGAAGGGGGTAAACCTTCGACCACGTACTGAGAAGCCCTTCACGTGCGGCACGGTGAAGGGTGCGGGCCAGCGTGTGAAAGGGGGGCTTAGCGCTGCTGTTGTGAATGGGCTTAGCGGTGAAGGGGGGGGGGGTGCCCACCTAGTGGCAAGGGGTGTGGGTTTGCTGTGTGTGTCACGGCAGTGCAGTCTATGATTGTTGCGTATGTGCCATTGCGGCGCTGTCTTGTAGCTACTGCTTGTGTCTTTGTGCAGGTTGGACAATGTCACTCTGTTGCTTGTGTCCGACTCGAGTGACATGCCACACCACACAACACACCAACATCTGGACATGAGTACAGACCGTCAGCAGTGCTGAGCAGAGTTTGTTCAGCATGTCTCTACTGATGCCCAGATGTTGCTGTGTTGCGTGTCACACATCAATCCTCAAGCACTAGGAACGCTTGAAAGGCACACATGTACAACTGTATGTGTGCCATTCAAGCGTTGCTAGTGCTTGAGGATTGAGTGAGCTGATTCTGCCTGGTTTGACAGTTAGTAACCTGTGGCTTGAGCTTGTTTGCTTAACACATCTACTTATGCAGCATATAGGTTGTTGGCTTACAGTTGAACCCCTACAAACCGCCCAGTTGGGCTGAAACGGCAATGGACTAATTTCCAATGTGTTGCTCGCCCCCACCCACCCTTGTACGGCAGTCAGTTGTTGCAATTGCTGTGTATTGCATGACGAGAAACACTCACACTCACACTTCACACCCCTGGGATCCTTGTGGATGGGGTTCTAAAGCATCGCCTGCCCACTGCCTCTCCCCCTCCCCCTCCCCTGCCCCCCCCCCCCGCCATTACAGGTGTGCGTGGTCCCCAGTTCCTGTCGCTGTTGGTGAAGAGCATGAAGGGTGACGCATCCATCAAGAGGGTGGCTGCTTTCGCAAAGAGGCTGCTGCAGGTGAGCTGCTGCCAGGGGGTTTCCCGGGGGTGGGGTGGGGGGCTTGTATTCTTACCCATGTACACTTGGGCACCCACATACTATCAAACACCGATGCTGCTGCACGTGAGCTGCTGTTGGACCCCGCCCGGGGGGGGGGGGGGGGGGGGAAGGGGGGGGGGAGGCGGCACTTGCTATTTCTACAGGCCCACCACACATCAAGTGGTTGATGTAGCTGTTGCTATGCATCTGCAAAGAGGTTGGTGCAGGTGGATGCTGCTGCAACATGCCCCCGCCCTCATAACAATCTGCCTCTATGTTACCTTCCTTCCCTTTGCACCCAGCCCCTTGTTGCATGGCCAACGCCGGCAAAGATGGAGCCCCAATAGGAGCATCGGCCATGTCTATAACCATTTCTGATGGACGCAGCCGATGTCCCTCTGAGGTCTCCAATCTTTGCCGGCATTGGCCATGCAACAGTGGCAGTGGAGAGGCCCATAGGCATTGTACACCTCTGGAACCACCCCTGTCGTGTCCCCAAAGCTGCCAAGCCTCTGCGATTCCCTTCAGCTATTCCCAAACCGTGTCAGCTAAGGGCATTCTTGCCTCTTTTTTGCAACACGTTCCTTGGAAGGGGTGATGGGTGAAGGGGGGGGGGGGGCTAATCTGGATATGGGGGTTGGGGGCTTGTTGACTGTCACACACCCGTCTTTGTGCAGGTGTCCTGCCATGCGCCGTTCTTGCCATATGCCCCGACCCTGCCCCCCCCCCCCAAACACACGCTCATCCTCGATAGTCGCCCCCCCCCCCCCCAACAAATCTGCAGGTGTGCTGCCATGCCCCTGCCCCCTGGGCTGCTGGTGGCCTGCTGCTGCTGAGTGAGGTGCTCAAGAGCCACCCTTCCACTCTTTCCCCCACTATCACATGGCTCGCCTTCGTGCAGGTGTCCCGCCATGCGTTCTTGCTTACCTCTTCCCTGACCTTGCCCCCCCCCCCCCCCACACACACACACACTCAGTACCTCTGCCCTCCCCCCATCGCCCCCCCCCCCAAATCCGCAGGTGTGCTGCCATGCCCCTGCCCCTGGGCTGCTGGTGGCCTGCTGCTGCTGAGTGAGGTGCTCAAGAGCCACCCGGGCCTGTGGGCAGCACTGCAGCAGCCGGAGGACACAGCAGCAGCAGCAACAGAGGTGTTCAAGGACGCTCCGGACGACGCACCACCCCCAGCAGCAGCAGCAGCGGAAAATGAGAGTGAGGATGAGGTGTTTAGGGATGTGGATGATTCGGAAGATGAAGCAGCAGCAGGGGGAACCAAGCAGCAGCAGCAGCAGCAGCAGAAGCAGAAACTGCAGCAGAAGCAGCAGCAGCAGCAGCAGCAGGGGGTTGAGGCGAATGGCGTCTCAGCAGCGGCGGCGGCAGCAGCAGCAGCAGCTGCAGCAGCGGCGGGAGGGGGCAAGTGGCCCAAGGAGGGTTGCTACGACATGCGCAAGCGGTGAGTGGGGAGGTGCACCTGGGGTGGGGTTGGGTATAGGCAAGGGGAGAGGCAGGGAATGCATGCAACACCTCCTGGGATCGCTTCGCAAAGCAGATGGTTTGGGCATCATGTGCATGTGATCCCCACCCTAGCACCTGCCTGTCCTGCTTTTCTGTGTGTTTGTTCGTGTCGCCAGTGAGCCGATAGACGCCATACCTGTGCACCGCTCTTTCTGCCCAACCCTGCCCACCCCTGTGCATCCAAACCCCTGCTTGTGCTGCTTTTTTTCTTTTGGTTGTTTGTCTTCAGTGAGCCTGTGTACGCCAATGCTGAGGACAGCTCTTCGTGCCCAACACTGCCCAACCCTGTGCATCTCACAAACCCCTGCTTGTCCTGCTTGTCCTGGTTTCGAACCCCTGCTTGTGTTTCCAGTGAGCCGCTGTATGCCAATGCTGAGGGCAGCTGCTGGTGGGAGCTCATGATGCTGGCCAAACACAGCCACCCTTCAGTGGCAGCCTTCGCACGCAGGTGGGTAGACACAAGAGCACACCTTCTGCAATGCTAACAGGACAGCAGCGTCGATGTACTGTACTGTAGTAGGCAGACAATGTAAGTGTTTGTGTCCATCTGTCCGATTGAGCCTGGCGGTGTTGACATCACATCCGGTTGCGTGTATCGCGCCAACTGCTGCTGTTTTCTCACACTCTGTTGCTCCTTATTCTGCTGCTGTGCCTGCTGCTGCAGCCTGCTTGCTGGTGTTCCTGTGGTGTACAGTGGTGACCCCCTCAGGGACCTGGGCCTGACGGCATTCCTTGACAAGTTTGTCAACAAGAAGCCAAAGGTGGGGCGGATGCACACAAATTGTCTGAAGTTTGTACCTCAGGTGTCTTTGTAATCTGCACTGCTGCTGGGTGGGATTCAGTGAAAGAGGGATTGCCCCTGACTGGGCAGGTGGTGCTGTAATTGATGTTGTGCTGTGCGGACGATTCGGCAGTTCGTTCAGTACATCTTTTTTTGCTGACAAAGATGCCCCTTTTTGTTCATGCCTTTTCCCTGTCTCACCAGGCCACCCCCAAGGGCACCTCCCTCATGCAGCCCTCCCACTCCTCACAGCCACCGCAGCCGCCGGCAGCACCGCAGCCGCCGCTCTCGCAGCCGCCGCCGGCAGCATTGCTGCCGACGTCACAACCCTTGGCAGCAATGCATTCGCTGACTTGGCAGAAACCGAGATCGCACCGGATCAGCTCTTTTTCCACAAGTTCTTCAACTTGGGTGCCGTCAAGAGCAAGGCCAAGGCAGCCGCCGCTGCTAAGGCGGCTAAGGCAGCCGCCGCAGCCGCCGGCGGCGGCAGCGATGGTGACAGCGATGACGAGGATAGCGACGGCGGGGAGTTGGGACGGCAGGGGATCGAGAGTGATGAGGATTTAGAGATTGAGGAAGTGGAGAGGGCATTGGCTGATGCAGAGGGGGTGGAGGATGATGGGTTGGGAGATCCGGATGTGGATTATGATTATGAGCAGGTGCTGGCAGCGATGGCGGCTGACAGCGGCGGCAGCGGCAGCGATGGCGGCAGCAGTGACGGCGGTGATGGCGGCAGCAGTGACGATGGGGAGGAAGGGGAGGAGGCAGCGAGCGGCAGCGATGGCGGCAGCAGTGGCAGCGATGGCGGCAGCAGTGGGGATGAGGGGGGGAGTGAGGAGGAGGATTGGGTGATGCTGGAGGGTGCTGCTGGTGCTGCTGGTGCTGCTGGTGCAGCGGCAGCAAATGGCGTCAGCAAGAAGAAGCAGAAGCGGAAGCTTGCTGAGGCAGCAGGTGAGCCGGACGGCTTCTGAGCGGGGGGGGGGGGGGGTGTCTTGCATTCTCGTGACTTTGTGTCTGCAGGGGGGGGTGGGGGTGTTTCAGGGGATGGGGTTGGGACAGGGGGGGGGGGGTCCTGGGGATGAGGTTGGGACAAAGGGGTGAGTGTCCTGGGGAGGGGAGCGCACAGGGACAGAGAGGCTGGCAACAGAGATATGTAGATGGGGAGCGGCAGGGGTGGCGGACTGTTGTGAACTGGTGGGGTGAGGGTGTGCATGCAAGGCAGGGCAGCCTGGACGTGGCTGTGCCGGGACATCCACGCTGCCCCGTGTTGAACACTCACTGCCGTCAACTGGAGGTCTACACATACCGCCGCTTCCAGCAGCATATGTTGCATAACTACCAGTGGTAAGATGTTGGGCTGATGTCCAATCTTATGTCAACCAATTAGCTGCTTCAGGCCGAACATGATGTGAGTGTTTGCTGCTTGCCCCCCCCCCTCCCCACCACCACACACACGCACGCACATTTTGCCCTTTGTCCTGTGCAGGTGATGGCAGTGACCTTGAGGACGTCAACCCCTTTGACCTGGCTAGCCCCAGCAGCAGCGACGACAGCCAGCAGCAGCAGCAGCAGCAGCAGCAGCAGCAAGGCAGCCGCAAGAAGCAGAAGAAGGAGGGCAGCAAGAAGCAGCAGCAGCAGCAGGAGGTCCCGTCTGACAATGCTGACTCAGATCTGGATCTAGATATGGATGACATAATGGGTGGCAGCGAGGCTGAGCTGTCTGACGAAGATGACATAATCATGACAGCAGCGGGTGGGGAAGAGTCAGGCAGTGAAGATGAAGGCGCTGCTGCTGCTGCTGCTGCTGCTGCTGCTGCTGCTGCTGGGAGCAGTAAGGGTGGTGCTGCAGGCAGCAAAGGGAAGCAGAAGGGGCGGCAGAAGGGTGCAGGTCTGTTTGCTGATGCATCCGCCTATGGCAACTACTTTGAGGAGTTTGATAAGGCAGCCGCAGCAGCAGCAGCAGCAGCAGCTGATGACGGCGCAGCAGCAGCAGCAGCAGCAGATACAGCAGATGCAGCAGAGGGTGGTGGCAGGCGGGGAGGGGACAAGCAGGCTGGTGGGGGTCACAGGAAGGGGCACAAGAAGGGTGGGGGCAAGAAGCATCGGTCGGCGTGAGGTGCAGCTGCACCACCCTTTGTTCTGTTTGCATGGAGCCTAGCTGAGTGCCTCATCAAAGAGTGGTTGTGGTGTCATGCCTTGTCAAGCTACTTGTTCTGTATTTCTGGGGGAGCAGTACAGACTCTGCATCTGTGTTGAGACATTTGTTGGAAGCGTTTGAAAGGGCAGGCCTACCTGAGTCAGGGCTGACTTTGGCAAGGAGGCTCCTACTGTAGATGTATCGGGTGACGGCTTCTGCAACCCTGTGAAGTCTTTGGCATTTTGTGCTCCCGCATGCATTGGTAGCTGGTGAACAGCATGTTGACACTTACATGCAATGTTCACTGAGTGAGCCTGTTGGAGGCCAGCCCTGCAATTCACGTGGTACACTGTCTGCAAATTGTGCCTGTTGACAGGTTGCTGGCTGCCTTGATGTCACAACAGAGGCTCTGAGTTATGCTTCTGTCAGTTCTGTCAGGCTGTCTACAAGCTTATATTTGCTGAGTCAGCACAAAGCACAGCTTGCCTGTCATGATGCCCGCTCATCCAATGAGGCACACACTTGATGAACACGCCACTTGCGTGTCACTCCGCTAATAGTGTGTCATAATAGTGTGTCACTCAATGGCGTTTTCAGCTTTCAGCAACTGTACTGCAACAGCCCTGAAGTTTGTTCAACAAAGGGTAGCAGCAAACACCATTTCCCACTGCCAGGTGGGCTAGCCTGCAACATGTGGCAGCATCACCACTGACGGATCAAAACAGCACCACTGGCGGTGGTGTGACACAATGGCAGCATCACCACGTAACAATCCAACAGCCATGCCACCTTGTCACCGACGCATTACATAACCAAAGCTGTGAAAATGACACAACTTGCCGGGCCGGCAAGTATCCGTCATAACGCTGGCAGCTAAAGTTTGCCCCACCCAGGAAGTGGGTTGCCAATTGGCCCATCACAGGGCAGCTGTAACTTTTCAGCCCTTGTCAGGCTTCCTGCTGCCGCCCTGCTTCTTTCCTTTCCTGCTCTTGTTGGGCCGCTGTGGCTTGAACACAGTGGGGAATCTGCTGCTGCCATCAGACATTGCTGTGCGAGCAGGGGGGTCAGTGATGAGCAGGGCCAGTGACGAGCTCCAAGAAATCAGTGGGGCTGAGAATGTCGCCATCATCTTCAAACAAGTAAATAAATGGGTAGGACAACAGCAGCTGAGTCTGCTCCTGCTTTGCATCGCCATAGATACCACCGCTGGGTGCTTGCTGTGCTGCGACGCTCTCAGCTGGCTCGCCTGCTTCAGTCATGAACAGAACCTGCAGCAGCAGCAGCAGCAGCAGCAGCAGCAACCATTCATGAGGAGCACACACAGTCAATTGGCCTGGCGGTACAACCGCTATTAGCCACTGTGCCACAGCCTGTGACCTCGATGGTATTCACAAGCAAGGGTAGCGGCACTACCGACTGCAAGTACTCAGTAATGTACATGCGCATGGGGCCGGTAGGGACTCTCTGCAGGCTGTGCTACAGAAGCCCACAACCATGGGACACAGGTCACAAGAATTTGCAGCAGCCTGAGTGAAGCGAGCAGTGGTCATGTGCAGTGACGGTCATGTGCCACTGAGTGGTATGAGATCACAACTCAAGGGTGCACCGTGCCAGGTCAAAATTGGCAAACTTTGTCAAAGTTTGACAGCAATCAGTTAGCACCTCGTGTGGGTTCTCCACCCTGACGCCATATGTGCCGTCCAGCAACAGCTTGAAGTTGGGTTCAATCACAGCCAGCTGCTGGCCCTTGGGGAACATGGCCTGTGCACTTGCCAGGCCTGCCTTGGTGGTGGCCCATGGCATCAGACCTGGCACATTGTAGATGTGTACCTGCATGGAGGCCAACACAAGCATGTCGGCAGCTGGATGCCAACACATCTGAAGATGCATTGTGCATGCTGTGGCAGCCGCGCGGCTGCAGCACGCTTACCATCTGTGTGTCATGCAGTCTGTGCCTTGCCCCCGCCCCGCCCGGGGGGGGGGGGGGGGGGGGAGGTGGGGGTGGGCCCGGGTGGGTTGGGGGGGGGGGGGGGTGCGCTGCCTGACAGTACATGCATCACGCGCAACTGCCTGGAGCGAAGCCAATGCAGGGCTGACTACTTTCAAAAGGGAATGGGGGACATCATGCCCAGTTTGTGCTCGCCGGCCTGAGGACCAGCTTGCCCCTGCTGGCAGTCCCTGATCTTGCACATTCCAAGCACACTGAGTTGCCTGCGTACCTTCACGACATCTCCAGCTTCGTCCTGCAGCACTGTCTGCACGCTCTGCGTCTTGATGGCGTCTGTTACGAGCCTGACTTTCAGCACGCTGCCGCGATGTGTGACCCCTACAACCAGGTCATCAATGAGGATGCTGGAGCACAACTCCAAAGGGCAGGCAGCCACAAAGTTGGTTTTTTGGGTTGCTACGTTTGCGATGTGCCCGCAGGGGCCTTCACGAAGGTCCCGCTTCAACTCCAACAGCGCCGATCTGTGCTCTGCCAACGTCTGAGCTTTTGTGCGCCTTTCCCCATAAGCAGCTTGAGATCCCCCAACGCGATTGAAAGGAAACATGGTGCAGCATAATGTGGCTATTGGTGAGGACGCGCTGTGAGGTGACGATGCATTGGTTGCCGCGAGCCATCCGGGGCACGGATAGATTAAATAGACATGCACACAATTTAACCGCTTGAGAAGAGCTGCGCACACAAAGCAGCATGTTTTTGGGTTGATATATGAGCAATACAACCGGCAGAGTGGCAAGGTATATTGCACTATGCCCGGCTGCACCTGTGCCTGCACAAGTGCATCAGTCCTGATCCGTGGCCATGGACGGCGATGGCCTGCACTTGCCTGCAGCATGACTGCATTGCTATTATACAGCGCCAGTTTATAAGTGTGTACCCAATACTTCTTGTACCCAACACCACACAAGATGCGGAGAGAGAGGTGTGTACAGGTGTGTACAGGTGCAGCGCAGCCATAGTAGCACACTGTTTCACCCATATTGTCAAGCAGCAAAGCAAGTCACGTGCACCAACGCGGCCGATAAAGCTGTGAATAAGCACTCTGCTGCATCAGTCCAATCCCTCGGGACAATAAGTCTATCTGCGCTTGCAAGTTCAGCAGAATACCTGTACAGTGCAGGTGTCCATGAAACCTTTCATGGCTTCAGTGCTACCATGGCCAGCCCAGCTTCAACGTTTTTAGGTGAAGTACGCAGTTATTCTGGGTATTTGAGAGCGGATGCCGTGCACCGGTTGCTTGGCCCAGGGCATAGTGGCGGGAACCCTCTTTCCTTGATACACATGATCACATTGCACGAAGCAATGCAGTTGCATTATGCGCGGTAGACTATTGATGCTTTTATTCCGAAGCAGTCCTTGATTGTTGACGATCACGTTCACACCACAAGGACTTCGGAGAAAGACCTTCAGACCTTTAGGTGAGGCCTGGTGACACCACAATATGTTGCAGAGCGCATGGACTGTTACTCAATCGAGATACATGCAGTTGATGCAACACGACCTAGCACTATCAACACTGCATCTCAACGATCCCGCAGTTGGAGTGCCCCGTTCAGTTGATGGCCATCATATATGATTTTGAAGGGGGAAAGTAATGTTTTCAAAAGCGTGCTTTACATCCGAAGCCTCAGCTGCTGTTGGCTGGACTCTGCTTGCTGTTCTAGACGCTCATATCAACAACCGTGCTATCAAACAAAACATATGTGTGTATAGCAGTCTTTCAGCGTCATGACACGTGGCAAGCCAGCTGCCGGTGCACGCAGCAATGTTGCCCGCCAATGTGAATCGCACGCTGTTTTGTTTTTATGCAGGCCTTCATTCCACCTCGACCGCGAATGGACAGCGAGCAGTTTGGTCAGATTTCTCACAGCATCGGCAGTGCACTCAAGTGTTGCAGCAGTCCCCTGCGTCAGCAGCTGTCCCTGCAGCTTCAGCACGAGCTGCTGCACGCAGACTATGAAATCGACGTGATCGCAAACATCAGGTTGCCTCAGTGCCAGCTGTCAGAAGAGCAGCAGCAGAAGGATGCAGACTCCAATGCCAGCAGCCCCTGCGTAGTGAGGTCCAGCTATGTTGGGGTGGACAAGGTCCCTGGCCGCACTAGGTGAGCACCACTGTTAGGGTTGATATCTTGGTCTTTGACAAATTGTGGGTGTAATCACAGAATGCAGGCAGGTGCCACACGCTGCAGCTGTCCTCCAGTGCTTAGGGATGTCCTCACAGCTTGCTTAGGGCACCGCATGGAACAGCTACTAGGTGTTAGACACTGTATACCCTTCAGCGGGGTCCAAGAGTGCTTGCACATCCAGGCATTCTTACAGTAGTGATGGGACATTTTGACCTGCTCAGCAGCATTGCCTGCAGCAGCATTACAGCAAAATTACCGGCAGCAGGACCTTCAGCAGCAGCAGCAGCAGCAGCAGCAATTGTAGCTGTTGCTGCTCTCGTGGTGGTCAGCCTTGGTGCCTGCCATGTGGGCAGACCTTTGCTTGCATGCAGTTTGTGCACCGGACAACAAGGTAGTTGCAGTGGCAGCAGCAGCAGCAGCAGCAGCAGCAGCAGCAGCAGCAGCAGCAGCAGCAGCAGCAGCAGCAGCAGCAGCAGCAGCAGCAGCAGCAGCAGCAGCAGCAGCAGCAGCAGCAGCAGCAGCAGCAGCAGCAGCAGCAGCAGCAGCAGCAGCAGCAGCAGCAGCAGCTACCCCCAGCAGCAGCAGCAGCAGCAACAGCCTGAAAGTAGCCAAGCAACTGTACACCAGATGCCTGCAGGCAGGCTGGAGCCTGTGGCGGTCCGTTCGAACAGCAACTAGCGTGTCAAGCAACATGGAGGCATGGAGTTGTTTCCAATGCATTGTTTTGGAGATGTGCCTGCTTGCCAAGCTATGCCGGCCAACAGGCAGCTCAGGGAGGCGCTGTCTCCTGCATCAGCCACTGCCGAATTGTTTGTCAAACATACTGCGCCTGACAGCACTAGCACCCGTGGTGTTGGTGCTACTTAAAGTCTGCATGCCACCACACCAGCATTTGCTGCAGCACACACTTGTCAACAATATCAAGCGCTCATGCTCTCGCCAGCGCCCTGCGTCTGTTGCTGCTACTGCTGTCATGTCAACACCAACACTACTGCTGCTGCTGCTGCTGCTGCTGCTGCTGCTGCTGCTGCTGCTGCTGCTGCTGCAGGTGGCCCTACCGTGCAGTCCTGAGCCTGCCCTCCTGGGCCCCCTCCCCCTCCAACGCATCCCATGACACGGTGCTCTGTGAGTCCTACTACAGCACACCAGAGGCAGCAGCACGAGCAGTAGACACCATCTGCATGGTACTACTGGGCAGGCAGGCTGCCGTCAACTTCCCGGCCTCTTCTTATGACGACACAGACCTTGAGGATGCATCGAAGTACATCCAATGCATTTCAGGGGCCGCCTTCGGCAGCAGCAGCAGCAGCAGCAGCAGCAGCAGCGGCAGCTGCGGGTGTGCTGGGGTGCGCATTGGTGCAGCGGCAGCTGTGATCCCCTCTGCGTGAGAGGCCATAGCTAGGGGGCATGGGGTGGGTGGTGGCATTTTGGTTTTGGAGACAGGGCAGGCTGCCGTCATCTTTCCTGACTCCTCCTATGATGCCACTGACCTGGAGGATGCCTCTAAGTACATCCGATGCATTCAGGGGCCGCGTTCAGCAGCAGCAGCAGCAGCAGCAGCAGCGGCGGCAGCTGCGGCTGTGCTGGGGTGCGCATTGGGGAGCTGTGATCCCCTCTGAGTGCCAGAGGCCAGAGGTGCTGGATAAGGGTTGGGTGGTGCGCATGATGTGTTGCTGTTGAGGAACCATTTGGTGCACGCGTTGGTTGCGATGCAGTGCAGTTTGCTCGGGGGCTCATGGGAAGTTTGGGGGAGTCTGATTGTGGAGACTATAAAGGTGTGGCGGCACCCCTGCGGATGTCATATCATCCGATGACTGGTAGTGGAATCATATGGTGCACGTTGTGGTTGACATGGTGCAGTACGCCTGGGTGGTCTTTGAGAGTTTTGGCGAGTCTGCTCTGTAGTCATGTTAGTCAGCAGCAGCACTAGGTCATGGGCAGGACAGATGCCGTGCATGTGATGTGTGTTGCAGCTGTGGCAAAGGTTGAGAAGGGGGGGGGGTGAGTCTGTGAGTTGCTGCGATCAGGATGAATAAAGCTGTCTTGGTGTGGGGGTTAGACCGTGGTGCACAAATTGCAAGGGATGTTGGATAGGGTTGTGGGCGTGCTTTGACAGGATGGTGCGCGTGCTTTGGGCGCCTTTGGGGAAGGAAAAGGAGGTTGGGGGGACCTTGGGGGCCAAGAGGAGTGATGTTACATCTGCAGTGGTCTGTGCGGACAGTGCACTAGGGGTGTGATGGGTTGCATGGGAACTTGGCTTCAGGCTGGGGTTCTGTAGGGTTGTGTGCTGTTTACATATTACGACAGGTTGGATGTGTTGCTGCGTGCTGGTGGCTGCTTTTTGAGCAGGAGAGGACAGCCACTGAGAGGCTGGTCGAGCGGAGTAAGTGCAAATGTAGCAAGGGGGCAGCGGCGCCCTGTTGCTGCCATAAATCAGATGGGGACAAGAGGCGTCAGCCTTGGGGGTCTGCTGTCTATCAGGTGGTCTTGCCTTCCGAAGGCTGCAAGGCGCCCAAGGCCAATAATGTGTGATGTGGTGTTCATGGTGAGGTGCATTCACATGACTTGGTGCAGCACAACCTACCTTTTCTAAATGTGGTACCAACCTACCTTGGCCGTCGTTGTGGGAAGCCATTTGGTGGCTGCACTGCGTCAGTGCTGTGCTGGGGGGGTGTGGGCTGCGCTGCGAGGTGCAAGGCTGCTGTGCCTCTGATCGGCCTAGCCACCAGCACCGAGTGCTGGGCATAAACTTCATCAGTTGGTGTATGTTTGCCAGTGCTGTATCGGCTGGTAGGGATGTCACTGAGGCCTGTTTTTACGTGGGGTGCAGTGTTGTTTGTGGTTGCAAGGCACGTGTATATGGTGAGGACGTGCAAGAGCGTGTTGTGCAGCAGTGGCGGCACAGACCGTGGCAGACTGTGCCTAGTGAATGTGACACCTGCTTCACCAGGACTCAGTCCTGCACTGAGTGTCACAAGCAGGGCGCCGCGGCAGCCGCTGTGAGTAGCTCGATCTGATGAAGGCTCAAGACAATGATGGTGATGATGTTCCGATGGCAGCATCTTGTGTGCTGAGTAGTTTAGCTGCAGTGCACGCCCGCTCACTACGACCCAGCACAGCAAATACCACTACTACTACTTTACTGGATCAGGGCCTCGCCTGATCGCCCTTTCAGGAGCCAAACAAGAAATACACAGCCAGCTGCCTGCTCTGACAGCGCTCTACTGGCCAGCAGGTTGCTAGCTCTGGTGGCCAACAGCATTGCCAAGTGGGGCAATGCCGACATCATCACCCTATGCATACAAGAAGCTCAACCTGTGAAGTTGCCAATTGTTAGCAACCCTCAGTGACTCACTGATCATGATGATCAACCTACCATTGTCAACTCTCAAAGCTTCGCACATCGGCCACACACAGACCCACGACACATTTGTGTGCGCATATGTGCGCGCACCCAAACTTTCATGTCGAACGGTACAGTCAATACTCAGCATGCACAGGTTGAACACCCAGTCGCCACCCATCAGTCACTGGTTCACTTTGTTTCAGAACCACAACACACTCAGCACTTCTGGCATGCTTGCATCACGTATCCCACCATACTTTTCAACAGGGACAGCGCCAATCAGGCTCCTCAATACTGGTAACAGCCCTTTTGTTGACACTGTCGGACAGCACAGACAGGCTGCCGCTCACACTGACCAAGCCACCTCAGCAGCCACATTGTGCTTTTGTTCACGGGCGCAAATATGTGTGATGGCTGCATGCCGCCACACTTTAGGTCTGCTGCCCTCCCCATGCTGCATTGAGCCGCTGCATTGATGCCCCCACAGTTCCCCAACACCAAGGTGACACTTATTGCCCGGCAGCACAGTGTCAAACAGCCACTGCTCCGCACCACCACGAGCATGTATGCTTCACGGCACTGCCGCTAATGACCCTATGCCTTACACATTGGCAACACACCAATGTACTACAGCGGCTGCCAGCAAGGTGACCTTGCTCCACCAGCTGTCGTATGATTTGCAACCTCACTCACTCCCCATGTAAAAATACCATGTTCGTAGCACCCAATGCTCACTGCCAGTAACGGTATAGTATATCCTCTAAACAGCCACTGATAGAGGCCAGTGGCCACCACCGTGCACCAGCAGCAACTTGCTGGGTGAGCCACTTGTTTGCACACTCAAGGGTGACATGTGTGCAAGCGCTTTGCGACGGTGCGGCAGATCACATACACCTGTGCTGGTCACACACATGCACTGCTTACTTGCAGCGTCACAAATGAAGCATTACCATTCCCTATGTTCAAGAACCTGCAGCGACAACGAGAGGGGAAAGGGACATCCTCTGCAGGACCAACCATGACCAGAGCAATTCGAGCAGGTGCGGCCCCGTCACCCAAATCTGATGTGCATCCGCAAGACACCACATTGGGGCTGCTTGCTGGGCAAGGTTCAGAGAAGGAGTCTTTGGCTTCTCCAGGACCAAACGTCTCTGTTACCCTGATCCGCTGCCACGTTGGGATTGGGCCACGCGGTCCCTCGATTCCATCTTTGCCGTCCTGGCCTGGAGGACCAGCAGGGCCTGTGGGGCCTTCGATGCCGGGTGGGCCTGTAGGGCCTCGGATGCCAGGTGGGCCTGACGACCCAGTCTCTCCCCGGGGACCTTGGGGTCCTGGGGGACCTTGGCAATTGTCAATGCAAGCATGCAAAAAAGCAGACAAAACAGATCAGGCCAAGATAGTCAACTAGCCACTGGTCAAAATTGCACCTGAACACATGGTGCAGGACGGTGCCACCAGGATGGCATCCTGGCTTTGCAGATGGTGCTGCAAGGCTAGCGTGGGACTGAGCATCGGTACAGGCCAAACACACGATTTGTACACTTCAGGTCCATATTCACTCTTCGGCAGGAGGCCTCCTAGGGCTGTGGATGGGATCAGCAGTGGCAGGGTTTGCCGCTTCCTGCGCATGCCACTTGTCAAGTACGTCAGGGTCACAATGTGCACAATCACAGCTCTGGAGACCTGGGCCTCAGGAGCCTGAGCGTCACAAACCTGGAGCTCCGTCCTGACCATCTTCACCCGGTGGGCCCGGAGGTCCCGGTGGCCCCGGGGGGCAGTTCGTACAGTCCTGCATGATGACGCGCAACGACCTCAATTTTCCGGATGTCTTATGGACTTCAAAACAAATCCAAGCGGGCTGCAGCAATCGCAAAGTCCTTACAGACATCCGGAGTGAAGTTCTGGACATGAAACCGTTCATGGGTTGCAGACTGCAACTCGCAGTTGACAGTCACCCTGCCAACTAGTCTTACCGGTATCTGTCGTTCCTCTGGTTCACACGGCAGGATGGAAGGCAGGCATCTGTCGTTGCCCATCTTGCCTTTCCCCGTGCCGCATGTAGACAAGGCGACCAAAGGCGGTTGTGCAGTGATGACAGGCTTTGACGTGGTGCCAGTAGGGCACAGCTGGCAGGCATTAGGGCTCAGAGCGGTGGACCCATAGCCTGCAACAAGCAAATAATGACACACGTATTGTGTTTGCCGTACTGCCTGTTGATTCAAGATAGAATTAGGGTGACAAATCACGCAATGGTTTGGAGGTACTGCCTTCCCCGACACATGGTGAGGGCTTCACAACAGTCCGTATGCAGGCGCAGTTCACATGCATGCATGTTTGATGCATGGCGGCAACTAGAACCAACCCAGAGAGCCTGCTGACGTGTGCTAGCGCTGGCAGCACACTGCACGGTGGCATGCCAGGGTAAGACATGGTTTCTTCACAGCATTTTGGCTTACCTGGGGCGCATACACACTGTTGGATGCTTATACCCCCTCGGTAGCCCCCCTCGGTGACGTGAGGAAAGCACTGCCCCTACAGCGAGTGCAGGGCTGCATTGTGCCGCCAGGACCAAACGTCCCTGGCTGGCATTCTGAACACATGCCGCCTCCAGCACGGTTGGGGTTAGCCCCAAAACCAGGAGGGCAACCTGGCACAGGCAGAGTGTTGTGCAGCAAATCAGTAAGGCTTAGTCAAGGCCACAATTTAGTATTCAGTGTGCAGCTGAACCGCAATGAAAGCCTTGAAGTGTTCCAGCAGAGCTTCTCGCAAGCCGCATTTTATCTGCCCCCAGCAGCTTCGGTCAGTTGCATGATGTGCAATCATGAAGAAAGATCCCATAAATGACGCTGTAAAACAACAAGAATTTCCTGTGTCCAGTCTCACCGCATTCTGAAGCACCAGCCGCGACTGTGACCAAGCCTGCAGGGCAGGGCAAGCACTCCTGTGCACCGCCAGGGTTGTAAAAGTTGCGCGGGCATGGCCCGCAGACATCGCCGGCACTGGCTCGACCCTGGCCCGGACCACAGCCTGCACAGCACGGCACACAGCACACAGCACAGATCAAAGCACACCACAGCGCAGGATGCCACGTCGCTCAAGTTGTGGTGAGATGTCAAGCGGAGGGTTTCAAAAAGGTGCAGCATGCGTGCGGTCTCTGAACCCAGCCAGTGGGGTACAGTGCACTGAACACCACACCGTGTAGGTGTTGTTCGCCATCTGTGCGCACTGCTGTCCTGGTCTGCTCATGCCATAACTGCTGTTGTTGCTGTCAAGGATGCTGCTATGGCTCTGTTCAAGTCTCTTCACCTGCAAGCAGCAGCAGCAGCAGCTGCTGCTGCTATCACTGCACTCGGTGCTGCTGTAGCTGTGGCACTCCCAAACGTCAGCAAATGGGTGCGTTTACATTGACTGGCCGCTGCTTTGGCTCTTAGATTGCCCACTTCAGCAGCTGCTAGATTGGCTCCTGCAGTTGGCATCGCTGCTGCTGCTGCTGCTGCTGCTGCTGCCATGGCGGCTGTTGCTGCTAGCATGGCTGTTGACAGCTGTGCAACTGTCCTGCAACTCTCACCTGATATGGGTACCGTGGGGCTCACAAAACCCGGGTTGAAGCACACTTGGTTGATTGCAGTTAGCCCCGTGATGCCTCCTACTGTTATGCACTGCCCAGCCATTGCTGACAGCGGTGCGGGCTGGGTGTTTGCTGTGGAGGTGCATACAGCACCAGGAGCATCCGGCGCTCCACACACCAGCGCACCACCTGCTGCTGAAAACGTGATGCCTGCAATGCCGCCGCCTCTTGAGCACACCCGCACGTTTAGGATCTCGTCCCCAGGTGCAAGGCTGTACACCATCTGTGTAGTGCCGGGGATGTCTCCTGTGTTGCAGAGGGATGTGGTCCCTCCCTCTGTGCTTTCAAGGCTGAGGTCAAGAACCTCTTGGGTGCTGTCAAGGGTCAAGCAGCTCACTGAGATGACCATGCCTGTCTGTGGGCCACATGTTGAGCCAATCGCCTGCTGCAGCAGCTGACGCCGCCAGCTGCCACTGGCACGGAGGGTTGCATTTGGCGACAGGGCGAGCGAGCCTGCACGAAAGGGTGGATTCTGTACTATCAGGTTCGCTTTGAGTTGGAGTTTTTGGAGGAGCCACAGACACTGCCTCTGGTTACAGAGGCAGCCAAACTGTGCAAACCGTTCACAGCAGTATCCCATGCAGTCAGAACCTCCCCGCCCTCATCTGACCTCACCTGCTAAGGTTCTGAAGCAAAAGATCACAATCGTGATGATAACAAAAGGCTTCAACCCCAGGATCTTCATTGATGGTCCTGACAGGCTGTTCGCTGCAGGTGTACACCATGAATAGGTACTGCTGCTCCTCGCTGTCCCACAGCACCGACTGCAGTCCGATTGGCAGGGATTTATAATTTTTTTGAGAACCATAATTATCAATATACAATGACTTGGAATCTGCCCCTGCAACGCTGGACCCCACTCTGCCAAACTATAGACGAAGCAGGGGTAGCAGTGCGTATGAGGCAACCAACATCGCAAACATCGTGGGTTTATTCTGAACGCATGGAGACAGACGCACAACTGGCAAGCGCCCATACTGCGTAGCAACTCGAATCACTGTACTGGATGCCCAGTACAAGCGTGTGTCTCAACGAAGCAACCTCAACACACAACGATTGTCATCATTGTGTACATACTAATCTGTCTCAACAGAAGGAGGAAGCAAGTAGCAGCTGTGTACTCGTCCTGCGCGCGCATGGTGGCTCTGCAGCAGCTGCTGCAGAGCCACCTGCAGGCTCTGTGCATGTAATGCAAAGTGGTAGAGTCCTAAGTGCATCCTGATTGGCAAGTAAATTTGAAAGTGGAAACTTTGAAGCGGCTTCTGTAGCCCAAACTTGTGTGATCAAATCATGGGCAGCTGTGGGGCGATGACAGGTCTGTCTGCTGTGATCCAAACAGTACTGTTGTCCAAACCGACGAATTTGTTGATTGCGAGGACGACTTGTCAGATGTTCTTCTTCATGCTTTTGACGCTGTTCTGGAGGTGCCTGGTTTCTTTCCTGGTCCCCCATGAGCCTCTGGCTCCCTTGTGGGTTGCTCAGCTTTTGCTGAGCCAATTACTGTAACTGTAACTGTAACAAACCGTAATGTTGTCCACTAGTGTCCAGACCGTCTGAGACCTGCGCAGGTCTGTGTGCATGCACACTCGTCTACCCAGTGCACCGTTCTGATGGAGAGCTGCACCCCGCCACACTGTACTGTTGCTGCACCCCGTGTGGACAAAACCAGTACATGCGCAGCACGCAGCGCTTGCTGCCCATGCAGCTTTATCGACCAGATGCACGAGATGCAGCTGCCACGTGTCAGCATTACATAAGCACAATCGCCAATGTATTCCCAGTGGGCAGCACCAAGCTTATTGCAGGAGAGACAGTAGATTCCCGAGCATGTGTTGAAGCTGAAGATACCGAAAGTGCATCTGGCCTGAGCTAAGCCATTGGGCATGCCCGAGCAGTTGCACTTGCTGTTGTGTTGGCAGAAGCTGGACCGGACGTACGCGTATTTGCCCAAAACGTACAAACGATTAAAGTACAAATTGTGTGCGTTATGCGGCTTTTGTCCACCGTGACGTCATCTCCGGGGCGGCCGAGGCCCGTCCGAGGAATGCGTCATACATGACCGCATCGCACCGTTGAATCAAAAGGCTCCCCCATACCTCCAAGAAGGAGCATCAATCCCAATTCACATCCGTATTGTTTCTCCTACACGTCAACAACAATTCACAACAGCAACTAAGCAAAACCGTAGTCATGTCCACCATCAGCCTCAGGTCTTCTGCTGTGAGCAGGACCTCCGTCAGGAGCTCTGCCTCCCGTACAGTGCCTCGCGTGTCTGCTGTGCCTCGCACATGGCAGAAGCAGCAGACGCAGCTGCCAGGCCGCAGCAGCTTGAGGCTGTTCTCTTCAGACACAGGTACACCGGTGCATTGCATTCAATGCACCTCCGTTGTGAAAGGCCTGGAGCCAGGGTCATGCTTGTGCATGCATAATGCATTGCCTCCTCCAGCAGATCAAGTGTCTTTGCCGTTGTGCATCGTATATCAAGCTTTGTTGTTTGATAACCTTGCACTTGCAGTTCATTTTGGCAGCATCACTGTAGATCTTGGTGTAGGTCCACTCGCACACTGTGCCTTGCATGCAAAGTCACTCTGGATGATGCAAGCTTATGCTGCTGCACTGCTGCCCTGCTGTGCTGTCCTGCATGTAGGTGCTGAGAACGACGACAAGCTGGTTGGTGAGCACGGGGAGATCTTGCAAGGCCACCAGGTACGCCTCATCTGGTACCAATGCACGCATTTGAATCAGAAGCAGGTGACCTGCTGTACAGCACATGTGCTATTGCACGATGCCCATCTGCATGCATGCATCCAAACTCCTCAACAACTCCGCACCCCACTTGGTGTGTCAGAGTGGTTGGCAAGGGGTGGGCTGGCACACCCCCCCCAAAGCCACCTAGACTAGCAGTGTGATGACTCATCAGTCATCAGTCATCAGTCATTAGTCAGCACTGCCAGTGGCTGCTGGCAGCAGTGCCATCATCCTGATTCATGCATTCATTGGTTGAGTGTGTCCGGCTTGGTAGCTTTGCCCACCATCCCCCCCCCACCGTGTTCCAGGCGTCTGTACTGACGAGCAAGTCACGCCTGCCAGGAACGGTTGTCGCTGTTCTTGACCGCACGAGCCCATTTGCATGTGCATTCAGTATCCTGGGCCACTGCAGGCCGAGCCTGAATCCGAGCCTGAATCGTAACTGCAAATGTTGGAACCATGGAGCAAGGGCCGGTGGCATTAAACTGAGCCCACTGTGTGTGCCTATGCATGTCACAGGAGAAGAAGACGATGGGTGGTGCGGGCATGGGCTCTGAGGAGAAGCGGGCTGACATGCCTGCACAGGGGTGAGTGTGCCACACTCAGTTCCGGGAATTTCAACTGCGGCATTTGCTGCCACAGCATATAGCACTGCTCTTTTGGACTGTGATTGGCACACAGTCACCATTTGGCGCATGGCTTGTTGCGTTTCGTCACCACGTGATATGCATAATGGGGAAGAAAATGTTACACGCAGACACATTCGCCACACATCAATGGCATTGCCTGCCAGGGTTGAACCGGTTGAAACACTAAGGTGGGGAAAAACCCCGATCCCCGTCAGTGGTTTGCACCACCTACACCAGATAGTAGCCTGATTCAAAGCAAGACAGCAAAGGAGACTTCATTGACATCCTGAGGCAACACGACAACCTTGTGCAGAAGTGGGAAGCAAACAGCTAGGATCCAGCGGGCAGCAGCACCAAGAAATACCCCTTGTCAGATCAGATACCCAACGTCAGCCCAAGAAGGCGCGCCCGGCGCACTTTCATCTTGTACAGAGTGTATGCCAACGCAGACTGCTCTCCATGTTGAAACACTGATCGCACACATTCAGGGTCGTCCAGTACCACAGCATCAGACAGGGGGAAGGCTGGGCAAGCGGCGCGCAAATCATCGTAAACAGGGCACTCCAACAGGAAGTGCTTCAAGTCTTCCACATTACGACTAGTTCCTGTCCTTGCCAGTACAGCTTGGCGGTGGGCCAAGGTAGCATCCTCTCCACAACACAATCGACACAGGCGGTCAGCACGGGGCACAGAGATCCTTCGCTTACGGCCCTGTTCTATTTCAAGGTGGGCTGAACCAATACGCAACTGGGCAAGGTTACGCGCTACATCAAAGGGCAGGCACAACTTGATATGCGGAGGTGCATCGCCCCTTGAGAAGGGATTGAAGCCAGGATCTAGCGGGTAGACCCATGCATGATGTGTAAGCTTGTGAATGCCGATAGAAGGGGCGGAGCGTGGGTCACCTTGGGTGAGACCTCGCCACCGGGCCCTGAATAGGGCAGCCAGCGCGGCCTGCACTGCAGACTCCTCCCACCTCTGTTGCATCACCCAGTCAAGCGACTGCTGCCGCCAATCACCAGCAAGCAACTGCAACGAGCACATAGTTTGCAGGAAACAAGAGGACCAACACTCCCGACAACCTGCAAGTGCAAGCGCGACATCCTCACGCCACACACACCCCGCCAGGGATCTCTGCTGATCGTCACGAACATCAGACAACTTTGTCCACCATCGCGCAGCCAGCACCACCCAGTGATACATAATGGGTCGACGATGCATGTCCCTGTACACGACATCAGTGGCAATGCCTTTGATAGACCCAGTCGTGATGCGCAAGTACTTTGTTTCTGGCATGCCCTCCTTTTGTGGCCCACAACGGTTGTGTCCCTGCCCTGGGCATTGCGACAGCCCCGAACAACAGAACACCACAGCTGTGTTACAGCTGTCCACATGCATCAATCTCTTGTATACCGTCAGGTTGACCTGCTGTTCTGCTGTGCTGCAGGGGTGCTCCCGAGGGCGACATGGCTGCTGCTGGGCAGGAGACACAGCTGACCGGACAGCCCACAGGGTAGGTGGTGCGCTGGGACACTGGGTGCAGCACCACCGGCACTTGGCTTACTGAACCCAGTGACTGGGTGGGGAACACAGCTCGCCATCTGGCGCATGGCTTGTTGGCCTGGTGTCGCCACGTGGTATGCACATTGCCACCATTGATTTGACATCAGAGTACTCTTGTGCTGGTATCCACTCTTGTGTGCATTGTATCCCCGCTGTCCACACTGCCATAAACAAAAACACCTCAGCTGCTAGTTGTGCACATGCCTCAAAACCTAACTCCATGTCATGACCCTCACCTTCAGGAGCACCCCTGCAGCACAACAAAATTCACGGTGAAGTTCAACCGTTTAGGTGCCTTGGAGAAAGAAAGGTTGATCTTCACCGTGACGTTTGTTGTGCTGCAGGGGTGCTCCTGAGGGTGAGGGTCATGACTTTGAGGCTGCTGGGCTCCGTCTCAAGGAGGAACAGCAGGCCGGGTAAGTGGATAATGCTCCAGTTGAGATTGTTTTGCATAGTGCACTGCACTTCATTGTATCTATTTTTCCACAGAGTAAGTGGTGCGCTGGCACAAGGCGCGGGTGCAGCACCACTAGAGTCCGACTGGCTACAAAACTGTTTTATAGCTGGCAGCTGAATGATTACCCTGGCCCAGGTTCAGCTGAGTGTGCTGGTGCGTGCATTCGTCCACTTGGCAAGCTGGCCTCTTTCTGGCTGCTGCAGATTGCCAGTTTACTCTGTGAGCGGTCCTGTGACGTGGCATACAATAATATAATGATGATTGCTGGTGGTTGCTTATGATTGCTGATGGTTGCTGCCTGTAGGTCCCAGCCAGAGTCTGGTGACAAGCTGCCTGATGCTGCTGACAAGGTGAGTGTAGGGTTTGGGGTTTAGGGGTGTAGGGTTGCCATGAGCCAGCACAGGCCCTGACGGTGGGTCACTGGTAGCAGAACTAGTACAGAGCTACTAGCGATGAGTCGTTGGTTGACCACGCCAAATGTGGCTGCTTGTGGCAGATTGTAATGAACCGTTCATGGGTGGCCAGTGGCTCATTCGGAACTGTCTGGTGCAGCACGTAAAGAGTGTGCCAGACCCTGGAGAGCCTTGCTGTGGGCGTTTTACCATGAGCCAAACCGTTCTGCAGTGCCAGGTCATGAATATGCCTGATATGTATCCTTGGTCTCCGGCTTGTGATCACTTCCCAGGCCCGCATGCCTCTGCTAAGCATGCAGGCTGCAGCCATATGGCTCGCCCACCGTGCCTCAAAGGTCTCTTTTTGAAACGGCGCTGCGCTGCCGTTGCCGCTGTCTGTCCTGCAGGATGCCAGCCAGGTGGCTTCACAGGAGGCTAGCCAGCAGGAGGACCGTACACCCATGCAGGGTGAGTCATCACATGTTGTTGTACAACAGCAACTCTCTGACGTTGGTCAGCACGGCACATGATGTGGCAGCGCATCATCTTTGCAGGGGCAAGGTTTGATCAGTGTGTGCATGTCGCTAGGCTGGCCGCCAGCATGGCATCTTGATGCCGTCTCTGACAGTATTGCCTACAGTTGGAATAAGCAGCAGCCAATGCCCTATGCATGTTGCATAGCAGCGAGTGCACTCGCACTGGCATGTGCCAGATTGAGGCATTGTACGAGCCCCCCCCCCCCCCCCCGCGGCTGTGTGCGCAAAGCAGTGCTGCTTTTCAAATTGACCACTGTACTGTGTGCTGTTGTGCCTGTGCTGCAGACTGAACAAGACCTTGAAGGGGGACATCAGTTTCCCAGCTGGGTTGTCAACGGACATACTGCTGGCGCATGCCATAGCAGAGCGTGTTTGCTAGATGACAGTCAGGGCCTGAGTGCACCTGTTGATTGTTTGATGGTAGAAAGCAGCTACATGCAGTGCCCCTGCAGGATAGGTGTGAGTGAGTTGAGTTGTGGGTTGTTGTCCGGGTGCCTGCATTGAGGTTTGTTGCAGTGTTGTGTAACAGCCAAACCTAGAGGACTGTCTGCTGCCAGCAAGTTGCACACATGCTGTGCTGTGCTTTGCCACAGCATGTGTCAGAACCACATCAGAACAGCTGTCTGCGCAACCAGGCACAAGTTCACAGCTTGCGTCATCCATCAAGAGAGGAAGGTTCGAATAAAGCCATAGCATGTTGAGTGAGCAAGTATGCAAGTGGCATTGCTGACCCCCCGCCCCACCACACGAGTTGCGCTCTCCCAGACCATGTAATGATTGGCTGCACGGCAATATACGTGAGCATAGAGATGATTTTTCAGCAGAAGCAGTCAAGCCCGTGCCTGGCATGATTGTAGAAACAGTGAATTGCACAACAGGCTGCAGGTTTTGTATGATGTTACAACAGCCAAATTGGACTTTCAAGCAAAGCCCAGACATATTATGTTGCACCAAAGCCACGGATGTTGAAATCAAACTTATCGCGGCAGATATTTCCATGACCAAACTTGTGCGTGTTGTCTGCTCTCTGTCGACAGTGATCTGACAGTGATCCACTTGCATGCATGCTGCTTTTAACAGAGGGCTCTTGAGCAAATCCCCTGGTGTCCTTAGGCACTCACATTGTTATACAAAGCTTTGTTATCGCCAGTGTCGCCTTTCAAGCTCAGCCCAACAACCCACAAGGCCATTCCGTGTACAAGTGCTGTCTGCGGCCCCCAGCACTTCTAGCATCATGGCTCAACAGGCCATCGACCTAACAGCAACAGACTCCGATGATGAAAGCCCCACAGCAGCAGCAGCACGTGAAGCAGCCCAGCGGCAGAGCATCATGGAGTTTGCTAGAGCCAAGCGTGCCCGCACAGGTCCAGGACCAGCTGATGTCCAGGCAGTCAGTGCAGCAGCAGCTGGATCCTCAGGGCCAAGCAGACAAGATCCAAAACAGGACGAGATACGGAACAACAAACAGCAGCCAGCACAAGGCCAGGCAGCCGCAGCCACTGGCAACAGCACTGCTTTCGGCAATGATGACCTCAAAGCACTTCATGAGGCGCGCATGCAGAGGATGCAGGCGCAGCAGGCAGCAGCAGGCAAGGGCAGCAGCCCTGACAAAAGCAAAAGCAGCAGCAGTGAGCGTCAGGGAGCAGCAGCAGGTGGAGCAGCAGCAGCGGCAGCAGCAGGAGCGGGCACCAGCAGGGGTGTTGCTCCTGACTGGTTTGCAGGTCAGTCAGGAGGCAGCGGTAGCAGCAGTCAGCAGGTGTCCTTACTGACTTACAATGTATGGTGAGTGAAAGCTTGACAGCTTGATGGCTTGGTGTATGTGGTATGCTGCTCAGCACAGCACAGCACTGCCAGCATGATGGAGGAGTAGGAAGATAGTGCCATGTGCGAGCGTGATGGCAGGACGGACCTCAAACACACTGCCAGTGCCGCTGGCGGCCAGCTTGCCTCCTCACCAGTGTGCCCGCGCAGCAACAAACATCACAGCTATATTTATCACCAGCCGTCCTGCTTCATATCTTGCATGATGCGCAGGTGTACAGTGCAGTTGTGCTGTTGTGCTGCTGCTTCTATAAATTATAGAAGCCATCCTGCTGCATATCTTGCATAATGCGCAACTGTACAGTGCAATTGTGCTGCGGTGCTGCTGCTTCTATAAAATATAAAAGGAGCAGCACAGCAGCACAACTGCCCTGTACACCTGCGCATCATGCAAGATACAAAGCAGGACGGCTTATGATGGATATAGCTGTGATGCTATAGACTATAATGCATGGCAACCTCCTCATCAAGTTGCTGTGCTGGGGTATGCTGTGTGGTGCAGGTTCCGCGAGGATGTCGCGCTGCGCCAGCGTATGCAGGGCATAGCGGACATCATCACCGCTGCTGGCTACCCCACCTTCCTGTGCCTTCAGGAGGTCACGCCCCGCATCATGCAGCTGTTCTCCAGCATGCCTTGGTAAGATTTTCCTTTTCTTTTGCTCTTGCTGACAGCACCCGCACCATGATTGTGCGCCATGGTAGTGTCCTGCTCCTCTCATTGGTTACAGACAGCCAGTGGTTGTTGAGCAGTTATTTACAGCTGTGCGCGCATCATGTTTTGCTTTGAGGGACAGACTCACCCCGAAAACATATGCTCCAGCAAGTCTGCTCACACTCACTTGCCCTGTATTGACTGCATACTCACCCTGCCTGTGCATATGCAGGTGGCAGAAGTATGCCTGCAGCCCTGCACCCAACGACGCCCCTTACTTCACATTGTTGCTGGTGAACAAGGCTGCTGCACCCTCAGTGTCGAGCAGTAGCTTTGAAGAGGTGCACTTTGACAACTCACAGATGGGTGAGTGCCTTGACTGTTGCCGACAGTATGCCAGGCTTGTCATTGTTGGTGCAGCACTTGTATATGAAAGTGTCAGCGTGTTAGTTCGCTCGATGAGCCTCATCAAGAAGTTCTGCCAGTTGCTTCCCTTCTGCATCAGCCAGCTGTGCGCAGCCCAACTTTTGCTGTCAGTAACTAGCGTCTGACTGCTGCTCACTGCCCAACGTTCCTCCATAAGTTCGCCCCTCTCTTCAGCATGTCCTTACACAGCGCGGCGTGCTGTGCTGTGCTGCTGTTGTGCTGTGCTGTTGTTTTGCTGCCTGCAGGACGCAGTCTGAGGGTTGCCACTGTGACACTATGTGGGCGCAAAGTGCTGGTGGCCACCAGCCACTTGGAGAGCCCCATCCCCCCACAGCAGTGGTTCTCGCGGGTGTGTGTGTGGCCGCCATCACTTTCTAGCATGTTGTCCTTGCCACTGTGCACCTGACAAGACTTGCCCAGCATTGGCACATGCATCAATGCAGCATGTGCTGGGCTGGCTGCAGTACAACACAAGCGTGATGGTGTAGTGCATGCACACTGGGGCGGTAAGGTTGCGCGAGTGTGATTATCCATCACTTTTATGGTCTCAGCGCACTTTATGTTTGCACATTGTATGCTCATGTGCTGCAGGAGCGACAGCAGCAGATGGGGTTCTCCCTAGCCCAGCTGCAGAAGGCGCCCTACGGCAACCTGCTGTTTGCAGGTGGGGTCAGGCTGGGGTGGGGTCACCCAGATAAGGGTGTCAGTTTCGCTCCTTCACCTCGCTACACTCGGTTCAGTCGCACCGTCATCTGGCGTCATCTGTGTGGGGTCGCCTTGTACTGTGGCAATAAAGCATGGCATACCACTGCGCTTCATCAGCACGGCAAGCAGGCTCACCATGGAGCAAGCCTTCTAGCCATGGGACAGCAGGCAGTATGGGAATGGCAGACCTGACATGTTGGTGCACCATGCCTCCACCTGCTGCCTGTCGCTTGGGGTCCAGCGTCGTCACATTGATTTCGTGCAGTCACTAGCAACTGCTGGTGGCACACCTGGAGCCTAGGTGTCTTCTTCTAAAGCCACACTTTACCAACGAGTGATATGGTGTTGCACTGGCAGACAAACTGGCCTCCAGGGGCTTTACGTGGCATCCGTCTGACCCAAAAGCTTGGACAACTGTCACTTGCGGCTGGGACAGATGATGTGTGTACACTGCTGCTTGTCGTGCCATTACCACAACCAAACTGAAGGCATGTTAGTGGGGGCACAGGCCGGCAGCCTGACGCCTGCCTTTGCTCGCAGGAGCTCATGACTCCCTTGCGCAGCGTCTTAGGGTCGCATGACCGAGTCATTCCATGATGCACTATCTTTTCTGTTCACTGCCTGGGTGAACTGCAGGTGACATGAACTGGACGGACAGCAGGGACGGCAGCCCTCCCCTGCCCGCCGGCTGGTGTGATGCCTGGCAGCAGCTGCACCCTGGAGACCCTGGCTTCACGTATGATGCCAGGAGCAACCCCATGCTGCCCTACAAGAGCACCCCACCCCTCAGGCTGGACAGGTGCGGGGTGTTATTTGGGGGGGGGGGGGGGGCTGGTCTTGTCTGACGTGTCTTTTGCAGGCTTCCTCGTTTCAGGTGTACGTCTTTGGCTTACCCAGTCCATCAAGTGTAGAGATTACCGCTTTGCGATGAAAGTATCTACTTGTACCCCCCCCCCCAAAACATGGGTTGCATCGAGCTGGCCTGCTGGCGCCTGTAGAGGGGGGTGGGGTGGGGTGGGGATGGAGCTGGGAAGCATGCAGGAGTGGCATAGGTGTGCAGGGTTGCAGCTGTGCTGTACCTAATATTGCTGCTCCAATGTGAAGCAGCGAGGCGCCTTGAAGTACTGTGTGGCGAGTCTGAAAGGGTAACAGGCCCTGGGTTTGGGGTGACACACTTTTGACTATCAGACCAACACTGTTTTTCGTTGGTGCGTGACTGGACGCACACTCACGAACGTGTTTCTGACTGTCATGATGATTGTATCGTCTGTCATCAAGCTTAGTGTCTTACACACTCCCACATGCCTTCATATCCTGCTGCTCAGGTTAGCATGCCAATGCCAGCAGGGGAGGGGGGGGGACTGTTGGCGTCAAGCCTTGGTCGTGCCCAGTAGCTTCAGCAACAGGCTTCACAGCCAGCTTTGCTTTCATGTGCATTTGTGCCAATCAGCACCTGCACTGAGCAGCTAGAGCCCCCCCCCCATTCCCCCCCCCCCCCCCCCACCCTCCCGGCATGTGTCAACGGGTGTGTGGTTGTGTGCTGTATGCAGGGTTTTTGCTAGGCTGGCCGACTTCAAGTTGGGTTCAATCAGCATAGTGGGCAAGCAGCAGCTTGGTGGGGCCACCTACCGGCACTCCTTCAAGAATGGGGGCAGCAAGGAGCTGCCAGTGCTGCCCAGTGACCACTTTGGCCTGCTGCTCAAGCTGGAACTGTTGTAAAGTTTGTAAAGCTGGTGTAAAGCTGGAACTGTTGTAGAGGGCCAGGGAGGGTCAGGACTCGTGACGCAGGAGCCAGTCGGGATTTTGAGTGTGTTTGCTAGCTTGCACCGCATGGGTGTGGATAGCTTTTTGATTTTGGTGTTGCAGACAGCAGCATGGGAGGGGTGAGTTTATTGGCTTAGCTGAAGCTGCAGGACTGTGGCCACATGTGTACACCTGGCCTTCAAGGCTTGCATATGCCAAATTGGCTGCTGCACACTTCAAAAGCTGTTGTGAGTTGGTCAAATTCTGAGAAATTGATAAGATACCCAGCACCTCCAGGCCCAAGTCGACTCAAGCAAGACGCCCAGTCAGCAGCATGACATGTCATCGGCAGCATGTGATCACCATCCGAGAGGGACCATGGATCTCTGCAGAGAGCGACAGGTCAACTTGTCTCGAGCGTATATGAGACATTAAAAATGTCTTTGTGCGGTGCTTGAGCCTTGTCATGGGTTCCTCGCAGAGTCCTTGTCATCTTAACGTAGCAGTTATTCGGTACATACGCTGGGACCCTCACAAACTACTGAGTACATATGCACGAAAGCATGATGCTTTATTGTGTCTGCTGATCTTGCAAAGGGCCCGCAGCACTTTCGCGCGCGGAACTCTTCCGACCGTTTCAGCACAAAAGCACAGATGGCCCGCACAGCCGTGTGCCTGGTTTTGATTGCCATGCTGGCTTTCGCGGTTGTGGCATCAGCAGGTGGGGGTCGCAAAGGGGCAGCGTTCGTGACCATGTCAGAGAAGGGCAGCATTATATCCGTTCGATGCTGCCTGCCATGGTCTGCACAATTGAGTCTGTAGTTCAGTTCAATTGAATTTGCATGTCAGCACACACTTTTATTTTGCGGAACACCTGCGATCCGTCCTGCATGCAGCTGAAGGTGACGGTACTTGCGGTGACCCGAGCCAACAACGAAAGGCATCTAGTGAATCCCGTTTCCTGACGCTGAACACCTAATGCATTGTGCAGCTTCGGACAGGCAGCTGCTCCAGACTACACCTGGCAGGGATGCTCGCTCGACAGTGGCAAACCAGGACGCGCAGGTGAGTTCGCTATGGTCGCATTGTACCATTGCTTACACCCAAGATATCAAGCAATGCAGCACAGCGGAGCGCAGGCACGCAGGTAGCTGATGCTGGTGATGGCACGTGCAGTGACCAGTCCGCCTAAGACTTGGCGGTGGATGTCTGTTAGGCATGCCATTATCGTCAAAGGCAAGCAGTGTTATGCATCTAGCTGGATACGTGCCCAGGGTAAGCCTGTACACATCCAGCACTGCACCATAACTGACGATGCCACGTGTGCGTGTGTGCTCTGCTTGCAGAAAGTGATTCGCCAGGCTGTCAGGCAGAACAACCAGGGCCGCACCCAGCAAGTGACCCAGCAGGGCACACAGACGGCACAAACTGCCAGCCGCAGCTCAGGTAACTGCTGTCTGTATGGCACGAGCGCACTACTGACGGTACCTTCAAGGGTGGATGCCGGTTTGGATTTGGCAACATGACAACATGGCCATCTCTAGGCGTGGCAGTCACTACTGCTGGCTCCCTGTGCTGCAGCGATACGGGTGTCTGCAACAACTGAGGCCCACCGCGTCTGGTGCCAACGTGCCTCTTGCTCTTGTTATCACAAACATACGTACGCCCTGAGCGATGCTCGACAGTGTGCTGTATGCTCTGCTCCTGCTGGTGCAGGACCCATCCGCCCCCCCACGCCCACCCAGGGCTGACCTACATTCATGGAGTTGTTCCACAAGTTGAGTTGTTTCAACCAACCCAGTTTCCCCAAAATGATTGAGCGACAGAAGCACTGGGCACCCACAACATGTCTCTCTTGGAGTTGAAGCTGCCAGTCACTGACTCATGACCCGCCACCCTGCACAGCCTTTTGTTTGCTGAAGGCCTGGAGATGCTTATTGCAAGGGAGCACTTTTTACAATTACAGTAATTGCCTCAGCAAAAAGCTGAGCAACCCACGAGGTCTCTTTTTGAGAGGCAGGCTTCATGTGTGATTCGTGCTCAATGAGCTTGCATCTTTGGACAAACGACTGGGTCGGAAACATGTTGGGCACTGTTGGCTATTGTGTGGCAGGGTGTGATCAGTCGCTTGGGACATGTGTTGTGCAGTGTTGGCTTTTTGTTCAAGGGGGTGTGACGTGTGCTGGACAGTGCTGGCCATCAGGGAATTGTTGAACAGCGTGTGTGTTGTGCGCTGTAAGTGTTGGCTATGGTACAGCAGCGTTGGTGATGTGCGCTGTGCAGCGTCAGCTGTGTTTGATCAGGGGGTGCACACGTGTGACCTCTGGTGAACAGCGCTGGCTATTGTTGGACAGCCTGTGTGACAGCGGTGACACCCCAGGATGCATTTTTTGTTGTGTTTCTAATCGTGGGCGAAAGCACCCAAGTTGCAGCAAATCCTGAGCTTTTGCAGGGAATTTACACAAACAAACAGGGTGTCTGACATGTGGTGAACAGCGCTGGCTATTCTTGCAGCCTGTGTGACAGCAGTGACTCACCCACGGGTGCATTTTTTGTGTTGAGGTTTTCTGAATGAACGCACGCAAGCAGCACAAGCAAGCACAAGGGGGAGGGGACGCCAGCTGCACCACCGTGCGCTGCCCCTGCTACTCTTTGATGTTTTTTCCCTGGGTGCTACCCCTACCACCACCTGCCACCCACTAACGTCTCCATGGGTCCCATGTACAGCTGTATCTACTTACAGTGCTCTCTTGTTCTTTGACCCTGTGAGTGTTTGTTTGACCTCTTTTTTTGGCCTTTTTTGTGACTGTTTGTTTTTTGTGTTGTGACGGTTACTGTGACTGTCATTGGCTTGTTGCTGGGGGGAATTTTTTCCAGGAAAAAGTACTAGCAGTACTAGTAGTACTGTAGTACAGTAGTACTGTAGTACTGTAGTGCAGTAGTACTGTCCAATTGCTGAGGGTCCCTGACAGCTCGCCTAGCACGGTGCCTCCATACCAGCTAGCAAGCCATGAGGGGACGTAAGAAATGGCACAGACTGGGTTCTCAGTCAGGCTCTGTTACTAATGGCTGATGGTCAACTCCTCCATGCTCTGTCACACAACCTCAGCCCACACTGCGGCTATATGTCACCTTGAAAGCAGGTCAAGACATTGACCTTCACATGCATAGCGGTTCGGCAAGGGCAGCAGCAAATGACACACCAAGACTTGCAAGCCCAACTGGCCTTACAATATAAGAAACAGCATGCTTCACATGCAACCACAGCAAGTCAGGGCCTTTATCCCGTGACCGGCCCTATCAAAGATTTCCAAAGCCTGAGGCAGATACAACATCATGTGTGGCACACAAACAGCAACTGGTTGAACATAGGATCACCTGTGTGTTTCTAGGTACTAGGGAGCGAAAAATCACATCACAAGCACAACACAGCCTTGCCTGCCAGGCAATGCAGCAGGTCCCCGTGAAGATATCGTTGGTCGCTTACGCTTACGCTTACGCTGAGCAGCAGCCCAGTCAGCACGCCAGGGCAGTCTGGCGGTGCTGGTGGGCCACTAGTGGTGGCAGGAGCCAGGTCAGACAAAAAGAATCCACTGTGCACTCTCCATTTACCCCTTTTTCATTGTCTGCTGGCGGCCCTGAATGACTTGCGGTGTAGCTGCATCTGCCAGCCTGGCATTAGACAGCTGGCCACTAGTGGTACTTGGCATAGTCGGCAAGCGGCAGAATAGCAATCGCACTATGCATCAGGGTGCTCATTATGGCTGTTGTTTGATATGGGCTGCAGCTGTAGCGCCAGGGTTGCGGTTCTGGCGCGCCCCGTTCGACCCCATTGCTATATGCGCAGCCGCTGCTTGTAGACTTAATGTGCCACACCTAGGGCAGATTAGGTATTTATAAGCAGTAATCATAAAAACTGGGGCACCCGCAACTAGGTTGCAGCGACCGGCAATTTTGAGCTTCACCTGCAGTACTAGCCGCGCTCAGAGACCATCCGAACCATCAAAGGTAGATTGTATTATTTATTGCACCTTCCACTCAAACAAGCAGGGTCAGAACTGGAAACTACTCCGACAACCTTGGATGCCGTGCTTACCGTACTGCCACAAGTGGTTCGAGGATTTTTCATCGAATGCAATTTAAAATTGTCCCAGGCATTCGAAAAGGAGTCCAGGCAGTGTTTCCGAGGGTTCGACACCTGAATGATGGATGGTGATCTGTGATCTGCTGCTGTTGCTGTGCGCAGTGACTAGGGCCTGAAACACACCAAACACACTACTTTATAACCATCACATGCTCTAAAACTGGTCTGGCATGTCAAACAGCCCGTTTTACGCTCCTGCAAGGGGGTGGGACTGGCAGGGGCATTTTCTGAACCATTCGACAAGGGGGCCCCAGGCAATTGTTTGGTGCATTCGATATTTCGCAAATTTTATGAAATATTTTTTATTTATCGAACCACTCGTGGCAGTACGGTACTCCCAGCTGCTGCCGCCCTTGTTTCACCTTGCACACACCACTCGTTTGCAGGCAAGAGCACAAATACACCCAGCACAAGGCGACAAGGCATCAGGATCCAGCAACATCACTGTACATGTACTGCTAGCAGTACACATGCACACACCAGTACAGGCAGAAGCAGCATATGCTTTGCTTAGCCCCAACCCCGCCTGCTGTGAGGCATCACAGTGTCGACCTACGGGCCAGCACTGTGCAGTATGTTGAGGCACCAAAGGCGACAACCATGTGGAGGGTGGGGCAGGTGTATCCAGCCCGCTCCACTACACACACACCCTCACTGGGCTCAGGGCCATGTCCTGAGTGTTTTCTGGTGGCCAAGGGGTGCTGCTGGGGTTGCTTCTCTTTGGTCCTCTGACCTCAAACATCGAGCCGACCTGATACAGACACATGCAGCCCTGCGTTCAGTTGGGCAGTGCAATTCAGGGAGGAAACAGCGGGAGCAAAAGGTTGTCTTGCCACAAGCTTAGGGCCGTGTAGCCTTGCCCCAAATATTGCGGCAAGGCAGCAGGTGAGTTGCGGAGGTGAGTCACCTTGAACCACAAGGCAGCAGGTGAGCCATATAGGTGAGTTACTAACTTTGAAAGGTGAGTTGCAAGCAGTGCATAAAGCAGTACAGCAAGCAGTAACATAGTACAGACAGCAATACAGGCAGAGCAGAAGCAGCACATGCTTTGCTTAGCCCCAATTCCGCCTGCTGTGAGGCAACACAGTGTCGACCTACGGGCCAGCACTGTGCAGTCTGTTGAGGCTCAACAGGGACAACCATGTGGAGGGCGGCTTAAGTCACTAGCCCCCTCCACTACACACACCCTCACTGGGCTCAGGACATGTTCCTGAGTGTTTTCTGGTGGTGAAGGGGTGCTGCTGAGGTTGCTTCTCTTTGGTCCTCTCACATCAAACATCGAGTCAATTTGACACAGACACGTGCAGCACTGCGTTCAGTTGGGCAGCGCAACTCACTGAGTTCCCCGGGGGAAGCAGTGGGAGCAGGGGCTTGTCTTGCCACAGGCTTAGGGCAGTGTGGCAACAGCAGGCACAGCCAGTTGCATTTCAGCATCCCAGTACTGCATTTGGGCAGACTCATAGATGTGTATGCCTTGCCGACTCGGCGGCCTGTGGGTACAGTGTGCCTGAGGTAGGACCCAACAGGCACCCCACACACATGGGGGCAAGGCAGCAGGTGAGCCACAGAGATTACTTGCAAGCAGTGCCCACAGCAATAAAGCATCACACACAGTATTATTTGCATAGCAGAAACAGCATATGCTTTGCTGAGCCCCACCCTTGCCTACTGTGAGGCACCACAGTGTCGACCTATGGGCCAGCACTGTGCAGTTGTTGAGGCTCAACAGGGAACAACCATGAGGAGGGCGGCTTAAGTCACTAGCCCCTTCCACTACACACACCCTCACTGGGCTCAGGACATGTCCCTGGGTGTTCTCTGGTGGTGAAGGGGTGCTGCTGCGGTTGCTTCTCTTTGGTCCTCTGACCTCAAACAAACATCGAATCGATTTGACACGAGCAGCACAATCAGCTGGCCAGCATAGTTGCTCAGCTGGAAGCAGTGGGGCAGGGGCATGCTGAGCAAGATGCATTCCGCTTGACTGCAGTGAGTGACCCTTGGCACCATCATGTACTAGATTCGTCATAGTCATTCAACAGCTTGGACTCCCCACGTGGGTCCCTTGTACAGCTGTCACAAGGGGTGTACACTGTGACCACTCTACGGTTGTAGTTGTGTCAGAGACTGCGGCTTGTTGCGTGAGTGCTGTATACAGCTGTATGCGTATAATGTGGCTTGCTCGACCTCTTTGACTTTCACCTTCCAAGTGCACGGCGGTTCAGCCAGGGACAGCAGCAGCTATCACCCACTTTACAACACGACTTGGCCTCAACAAGCAATCAGTCATGCCGCTGCACAGCAAGTGACACATGAATACGTCCTTCCGAAGCAGTGCGGCGCGCAAAGAAGCCACAACAGCCCACTTCAAAATGTATGTAAGTCCTGAGCGTTTCCAACAGCAACGTCTCATTTTTGGCCTGTAAGACTGGCACTGGCGTCAGGACACCTCACGCACGTCTTGGGCAGTACCACGCATGTCTTGTGCAGAAATCCGTCGTCATATAACCCAAACCGGCTCATGCTGCCATCTTTGCGGCATGCCCTGACACAGCATGATGTCCCTGCATGCCCTGCATCTGCCCACACCAGAAAATCGGCGAGGTCCACTTTGGGCCCAACTGAAGGGCCAGGTACTTTTGGCAGACACCAACCATGCCTTATGTTGCGAAGGCAACAATAAGGCAGGCAGCAGGACAAGGACAGGGCCACCATGCCACACCAGAACATGAAAGACACGGGATGGCCAGCAGGGCGGATGCAATGCAAACTGCACATGGCATGTGCTGCTGACAGCACATGCTGCAACATGGTCAAAAGGTCACATTCGATACACAAGCAACACAGCCACAACCCTCTCGGGGGATGGGTCATCTCCACAACACACAAGCCACCAAAGTACCCGGCAACGACACCGCCATACAGCAAGGCGACGTCAGTCAGGTTGCATGCATGCCCACAGACGAAAGAGAGCCCACAAGCAGGCTCAACAATACCAAACCCACCAAACCCCACCAACCGCCAGAAAGGACGCTGATGCAAGCACATCACCAGTGACGTACTTACATCAGCAGCAGGGACAACAGTCCCTTTTCATGTGGTCTACGCAGCATTGACCACACCCCAACATACAGTCGCCAAAACATGTGCTTGTGCCCAACAACCCGACACTCCAAGCACCCACAGCCGACACTGCTGGGCTGCCCCATTTGCATGTGCGCAGCGCGCACACGTCACCTCGCCCGACTCCCTCGTCGCCCACAGTGCACACACCTCCCCCCGGCCCCTTCAATCGTCACCCATGCCGTCATTGATGGAGTTGGGTGACACCATGCCAGGGATGGCCTGCAGCCGCTGCTGCGCCTCCACGATCTTGAGCTGGGTCTCCTCTGCATACAGCTGGTCTGTCTCAGCACTGCCAAAGGCCTTGGTCTGCGCGCAGCAATGCACCACAGGTGCAACCGCAGAAATGTACAGAGGCAGGCGCAGGGACAGCAGCAGCACAGCACAGAGGAAGAAAGTGAGCACGCAGTCCATCCAGGCACACAGCCGCCCACAAACGCTTCATGCACCATGGCAGCACCTATTGAACAGGCAACTGCCAAACAAAAACACTCAATACCGGAAGGCAAAGGGTGCACATGTAAATGCAGAGAGCGCAACCACACCAGAAAGACACAGCCGCAAAAGGGATAAGCAGCCATGCATGTCAGTGTGCCACAACACAAGGCAGAGGCACGCACCTGTACCAAGAAGTCGCGCATGTGGTGCTTGAAGGCGCGCTTGTCCTCAATCTGCATCATGCCAGCCACAGCTGCCTGGATCTGGGTGGGCGTCATGTTGGGGAAGCTTGTGGCCAGCAGGCCGCACGTGTACTCCGCCACAAACACCCCGTTGTTCACGTAGGCAGTGGGCCCCTTGGCCTACACACAAATAGAAAGACCGGCAGCACAGGGTCGTAGGTCAACAGATTGTAACATATGCAGTCTGCCATGCAGCCGACCCTGACAGAACACTGTATTGGCTATACATAGCTAATGAGCAGGGGCACAACATGGAACCTGCCTCAGCCCACCCTGCATTGGTATTGGACCTATGACATTCACCAACAACATCAAGGATCAAAACGCAGAGCAGCCGGTCAGACACTCACAGTGACATCCCACAAGGGTGCCTTGATGACGGTCTCGTTCCTGACGATGCCGAACAGGTGCAGCAGGATCCTGCAGTGCAGCTTGAAGCCGGGGGTGTGGAAGGTGTCTGTCATCACAGCCAGCACCTCGCGCAGCAGCTGCAGGTAGTAGGCCTGGTGGAACTGGGTGGCCACGTCACTGCCAGCAAACGACTTGAGCATGTCCTGCACATTCAGACAGCAGCATCACAGGAAACAGGGGTCAGCAAAGCGCAACACAGACAAGATGAAGAGGTCTAGCAACAAATTCCCCAGCACGTGGTGCTGCCAGTAATACGCACACCAGCATGTAGCAGCCCCGTTTCATGTGATGGGCAGGTGCACGCAATACTGGCGTATGGATGCCAACAACGTGATGATGATACTGCAGACAGCAACAAGGCGTGGTGAGGCATGCTGCATTCCCTGCTGACCACCCCTTACCTCCAGCAGCAGCAGCCCTGTCTCTGCCACGTTGCGCTCGGTGTGGCGGAAAGCCCAGATGATGCTGTCGATCAGCAGCTTCAGCTGGGGGGGGCTCATCGCAAACAAGCACTTGAAGCAGTGGTTGGTGATGGCGTGCAGCAGTGCGAAGAACCGCAGCCTGTGCTCGGGGTAGTCCTCAAAGTTGACGGTGATCATCTGCAGCAGGAGGGCACACATGTTGACAACACATCAAGGAGCGCATCATACACATGCACGAGGTCTGAGTGGACCTGTTAGCGGGTTGGCAGTGCTTTGCATGTGTCCTGTCTAAAACGGTTGTAAGCCTGCACCGCTAGGTGCCTGTGAGCAAGACACGAGCAACGTCAAGCAAAAGTGACGGTGCTGCAACGCCATAATACGTACCTGAAGTGTGGGCTCAAAGACAGCCGCGAGCACCTTGGGCACTTCGCTCTCCATGCCCTGCTTCAGGCGGCGCACGATGGCCGCAAACACACTCAGCACCTCAGACTCCCTGCGGTTTGCACACCAGACAAGCAGCGCACGCACAGTCGCCCCGTCAGTCAACAGCCATCAGCCATCCTGCTGTAATCATGATAAGCTTCATGCAACACATGTATCCACAACAGCACTCCACTCCACTCGGTGCAGGCTTGGAGCCTCAACAGTGGGTGAAAGAAGAAAAAAAGATGCCCATGCAGCTCCTGCCAGACCTCACAACAGCATTATAGATGTGGAAACACACCAGCACACTGCTAGCAGCTCAATCCCACCTTGCATCCGGCACGCTGGCTGCATAGTCTCCCAGCACAGGCTCCATCAGTGCCGGCACAAATTTCTGCACCAGCAGCGCGTCGTCCTCGCACTTCTCCACAAACACCTCCACCAGGCGCAGCACAGACTTCTTCACGTTGCGCATGTACTTGACAAAGCTGCTGCGCGCGGTGTGGGGCCCGCCGGTCACGATGGCCTGGGTGATGCCCTCGCTGTACAGGCGGTACACCTGTGGCGACAGGGGAACATAGGAAGGGACAGGTTCAGCTGTGGCGCCAAACATACATGGGAGACATTGCCATTTAACAAATGTGCCAGCAGCCGACTGCGCAGCTGCTGGGTGCAGACGCTGACAGATGTAGGTGCTGATGGTGTGCCCAAACATCAAAGGCCATTTGCCACCGTAGATTGCATAATTCCAGTGCTGACGACTGAAGACTGCCACCCAGAAGGACCTCGGGCCCTTTTAGTTTGCACAGCATTGCCAAACAGAACCTGTCACTCCATTTGCGTTTGGCTGCGTTGTCTAACCCTTCCCCAACCCATAACAGCACGCCCCACAGCACACAGCTGCAGGATATGCGGCCCCTAACCCCTCCCCCATATTACTGGCCCACCTGCAGCATGCTGTCCACCATCTGGGCCATCTGGTTGATATAGGGGTTGCCGAGGCTGGTGCACACAGACACGTTGGTCTGCAGCACATTCTGCAGGCTCTTGATGACCTCCTGCTGCTTCAGCACCTCAGGGTTGACCTGGGCCTGGGCCAGGATCTGGCCCCAGGTGGTATTGGGGGGGCCCATCAGGCGCGCCAGGTACTCGCGCTGCTTCACTTGGTCACCTGTGAGTGAGGGGTCCACGGCACACAAGTCACGTTGACAAAGCTGATGATTGGATGCACACACTGAAAACATGTTGGGGGTACGGTGCATGTACATGCGACAAACATGGATACGCCAGTTTGTGCATCCCAATACACCAATATGGGCGCTGGTAAAACTGGGTTGACGGGAGAGGCAGAGGGAAGGTAGCGCCCCTGTCTGGAAGCCCAGCACTCAATACAACGGCCATATCTGTCAATGTGCGGGAACCATCAACCTGTGCAGTCGTCAGGCCCGGCACAACAGCAACCCAACAGCAACCGCAGCTGCGCCCTTCAGGCCAGACAACCCCCCCCCCCAGCTCCCGCCGCGCCTTCTGGGTCCAGCCGCTCACCCTCTGCGCTGATCATGAGCCCGACAGACTCGTAGAAGCTCTGGATCTGGTGTGGCTGCAGATCCTGGATGGTGTCCGTGAGGTTGTCCAGCAGCTCCCCCACAAAGGGCTGCTGCTCCTGCAGCTGCAGCACCACAAACTTGCGCTTGCACTTGTTGGAGATCTTTAGGAAGGTGTCGCAAGCCATGTCCTGCAGCACCAGAAACGACAGGCGACAGTGTGTCAACCACGAGGGCGCATACACCGTACATGCTTGCAGTCCTGTGAAGATACTGCTGAGCGCCCGGCCAGCAATGGCAAACAGACACAGAACACAGACCATCTCAACGCAACTTGTTGCAGGTGCACGAGATACTTTGCAGCTGCAAGCCCGAAGATCAACCGTGCTGCGCCCAGCACGCACTGTGTGACGCGTGCACATGGCATGGTATATACCTCCAGACCTGCAGGGGCTGCCGTGCCAGCACCACTGCAAAGGCTCACCTGCACTCCTGGGTGTGTCTCGTGCATGAACTCAAACAGCTTGTTGACCACTGTCTTGAGGAACTTCCAGTGCTGGCGCAGGAACTTGGGGTACTGCCCCACCACATACCTGGGGCCATGGCGCAACAGCACATCATAACACAACACGCACATGGTTAGCAGCAGCCTCTTGGTACGGGTTGCCACCGGGTGGGGCAATCCCTCAACTACCAGAGCCGCGGTGAGCGACAGCAAACCAAAGAAAGCGTACTAAAACCATCAAGGCAAACAACTGGTGAATGTTGCGGGCAAGCGCCCTGCTGTCCCTCGCCTCGTGGCAGCTGATAACAGCCGCCCAGCCGGTACTGAGTACGGCCACAAGAACCGAGGAACCACAAGAAGCCAGCAAGCAGGACCTCTGCAGCTGCATCAGGGTACCCACATGATGTTGGAGGCGATGACAGCCTTGTTGTCCTTGCCACGCGTGACCTCACACAGGTTGAGCAGGTCCCTGATGACAGTCACCAAGAAACGGTTCTCCTGCTCCTCCTGCGGCAAGCACGCGGCCAGGGTGGGGAAGGAGGCAGTTGCTGTACAGATTGGCGGCGGCAAAGGTGCAATAACTGTATTTGCATCAGCACGAAGCACATCATACCATGACTATTCAGCAACTAGCTGCATCATGCCTGACACATTGCTGATTCTACGTTGGGGTTGGCCTACTTAAACCAAACTGAATTACTGCTCCATACTGAATGGATCCCAAAGGGCTTGGCACTCTACATACTACCAACCACAGCATCTGCAGCAACCGTCAGTTTTGGTGGCAGCTGGAGACCACGGATGCTGGTCAGCTGAGAGGAGTGCTCCACTAATCAGAGCACCGCGCAGAGCACTTGCTAGGGCAACTCAGCTTGAAGCAGACCTACTAGACCAAGACGCTGGTCCCTTACCGCCATGCTGCCGCTGATGCTGCCGATGGCCCAGCACAGTGTGTTGAGGCCGTTCCAGGTCCAGCTGCCCGCCATCTGTGCCCGCAGGCGCTCCAGCATCTGGCGCTCCGTGTCGTCATGGTCCAGGTTGCTGAGGTACACCAGCGTCTCACGCATGTTCTTGTACTGCGTCAGCACGTCGTTGTCCTTCATGGTCTCGCGCACAATGTTGCCGTTCTCGTCCTCCACCACAATCACCTCCTGCAGCGCGTGTGTGTGTGTGGGGGGGGGGGGGGGAAGGGAGGGGGGGGGGGGCGGTGGAGGTGAGACAGAGGGGGCAGGAGGGTTGCCAAAGCCATGGTTGGCAGCCAGCAGATGGCTGGCAACAAGGCACATGCCGCATATGTCTATGCATGGCTGCGGTGTGTCAGGCCATATGTGAATGTGTACGGGTTTGGCTTGGAACCAACCTGACCACAGCAAGGGAAGTCCACAGGTGCATAATACACACTGAGGATTGCAGCCTATAAGCGACCCATCGACTGCTGCAATGTCAACACACCTCTGGCTTTGCCATGCGGGCAATCATCAGGCCACGCAGCTGGCTGAGCACTGGGCCAAACAGCATCTTGCGCGCAGCACCAGTGGACATTGAGCCGTTTGCTGTTGGGGGCACAGGAGGGCTGAAGGCAAAGCCATCATCACCGGCAGCTGCTGCTGGGGCCACTGCAGGCGGCAGCAGTAACACAAGGCAAAGGGGTCAACAGGTTGCATATGTCAAGAGCATTGCTGCATGCTGCATTCACTCAGCATCAATGACAGCCTCCCTGCACACGAACCATATGGATCCAAGACTTTTTGTTGCAGACTTGTCGTTTATGCTGCGCAGTTGGTGTGCATGCAAGCTTGGAACAACGTGTAAAGTAGTGCGACACACAAGAAGGCCAGCCCTTGCGCAGTAAGGCCCACCTGCCAGCGTGTGTGTGGTACAGGACCCAAAGATGTCTGCCACAAACAGCTGCCAGTAGTCCAAGCAGGACTTGAACACCTCTGTGTCGTCCACGTAAGAGATCTTGATGAGGCTGTTCAGCCCCGCCAACATCAGCTCATGCTCTGCAGGCTGGCTCTCCAGGTATGACAAGTGGCGCTGCAGGTCGGGACGCGACAGCAACGTCACATGCACGGACGTCAGCATATGTGGGCCAGCTGCGCCATCAGCTGGCCATGCCCAGAACACTTCCCGAAATCAAAAACTGCTTTTCCCCCAACAGAAACAAGGACACGGCTACTTGAGAGAACCCCTGTTGACAAGCAGAGGGCAACATGAAAGCATGCATGTTGCTGCTGCACATGCATCGGCCACAAGCATGGCCCAACAGCTAGCGCATGGACCCGCCATCTCACCCTGAAGAAGCCAGTGTAGAACAGGGCCAGGTTCTGCACAAACGCCTGCTGGTCGTCCGTGCCGTTCTCATAGGCTGCCGACAGGTCGGTGTTTGGCGGGATGATGGTAGCCAGCTGCTGTGTGAACAGGCGGAAGAAGTTGCTGAAGTGGCTGTTATACTCTGGAGGCATCGTCAGGGAGCCCACCTGCAAGCAGCACCCACACGACCTCCAGGTCAGCACGGCTGGTGTGCAACAACAGCTATTAGGTGCAGGGCAACACACGCCTGGCCGATACGGTTCTGGTGTGCAGTGGTACCCCAAGCCCAGCACAGGCAAAGTACGAAACGCCCAGTGCAGCCCATGTAGGCGTCGCTGTTGAAGCCTTGCGCCCGTGAAGACTTGTGTGTCACAGGAGACAAGACAACCACGCCAGCAGCCACACTTTAGCTGGTTCATCAGCCGAAACAAAGGACGCAGCCAGGCGCCGCTGCGCGTGCCAGACACCCACCTCCGTAAGGCACTGCAGGGCAACGTTGCGGTAGGGCGCCTGTGGGAACAGGCCCAGCAGAGCGTCCACCATCCGACTCTCAAAGATGTAGCCTGCGCAACACATCAACACACGAAATCATGGGGTGACATACAGTGGAGGTGTTCATAGATGGCGCGGCCCATTGGCTGAGAGCGCTGCGCTCTGTGCTTTTATGTCGTCACAGTGCTGCTGTTACACACACCTGCAGCGGTGCTGGTCGTCCTCACTAGAACATCCATGGTGAGCGCTGGCTGGAGCAGATAGGTATGCTGCCTGACAAGCTTGGAAATGCTGCTACTTGCTGACAAAATCGGGTGCACTGTTTCAGCACATGCTCAAAGGTCATGAGAACACACACAACATTGGATGCCCTGCTGTGCACACACCTGGAGGAATCCAGGACAGGTAAGCTGCCAGGGCCGTGAGGGTGGCCCGCAGCAGCTCAACCTTGCGCGTGTTGGCCAGCACAAACATGCACAGCTCATGGATCGAGCGGAACTCATTGTTGAGGTTCTGCTTCAGCTCACGAGTCTTGGCCTGCAGGACAGCAGGCAGCAGCACGACAAGCCACTTTTGTGACAACTTTTTTGACGAACATCAAGACCACTGGCCTGCACAGCCTCAGACTCAGAACCGCTATGGCCCCTGCTGTAGTCTGCCGACCGTTAGCATTTGCGGACTCCAAGAACTGCACACCGAGAATCTTGCTGATGCTGCAGGAGCTCCCTGAAGTACTCCACAGTCAGTCAGGTTTGACTTTCCTGCCAAACTGACATGCGGGTAGGTCGTTGTCGCACTGCGCACCTGTGTCAGCTCCCCCTGGCTGAAGTCAAAGATCTCCTCGCTGAGCAGCTTGAGGATGTGCATGCTGTTCTCACACAGCGTCTCATTCGTTTTGCTGGCTGCCACCAGGTCGGGGATGAAGCTCTGCCACTTGGATGGCCAGTCCTGCAGGCAGAAAAGTCAGAGAAATCAAGGGCGCAAGACATCAACACCACATCACGCAATGATCAACTGGCTGCTTGAAGACGGAAGACAATGTCACAGCAAGGGGCCCTGCCTTATTCTCAGCTGTCGTGTGACCTGCACACACACCCTTGCATCAGCACACACACAAATTTGCCCTGAGCTCGAGATGCTGAGGACTGCTGACGATGGTGCGGGCTGCACTGTACCCTGCTGCTGGATGAGGCACCACATTTTGTGCAGCGCAGGCTGCGCGCAGGCCGAGGGTGCGAACTGCTGCTGCCCACCCACCTGCTTGAGGATCTGCACCAGGATGAGGTTGAGCTTGTTGATGAATGTGGACTCGCTGCGGTACAGCGACTCGTTGGTGCTGTACTTGATGATCAGGTTGCTGATGTAGTTCTTGATGCCCTCACGCTGTTCCGCCGGCAGCGCAGCCCATCTGAACTTGATAACGCTCTCCAAGATCTGCAGGACACCAGCAGGCCGTGCCGCATCAGAGACTGTTTCGTGCCAGCTGCGCATGGTCTGGCTAGGGAGCAGAGTGTGCGACAAGGAGCATGCACACTCCCCCGCCCCTGCACAGACTCCTTCAGACTGCAGGACTGATCACGAGCTGGGATGGCAGTCAGCGTTTGACGCCAAGAGAGGAGGAAAGGAAGGCCATGGGCATTAGGACGGCCCTGACATGCAGCTGCTGCATGTGGTGGTGAGGTGCAGCAGGGGGAGCTACCCCATGCAGACAATTTTCCCGCAGACCAGGCCCATGCTCTGCCATGGTTGCAATGTATCCATGCACGCCTGCGTGTGCTGACCTGTAGCGCGAAGTACTTTGTCTGCTGTGTCTTGGCCTTTTCCAGGATGGCATCAACCCTGGTCCAGGCATCAGGGTGCTCCTGAAAGGTTTTCAGGGCTTGCTCAGCTGCCACGCGCTGCGAAGACAAAGGCAACACCGTCGTGCAGTGGACGATGCAGTAGCAGCACAGCAGAGCAACACCAAAACTCAACACCACACTCACGCCAGCCAGGAGGAACAGGTGGCCGACACCAACACATCCCCACAACTCTTGTGTATGTCCAGGACACAGGCTTCCCGGTCTCACGTAACTTGGGGACCAACCCCTTGGTGTGTCACAGCTGATCAGGGGTTGAACTGTTTTGGTCTCGAGGAGCCCAGTGCAGCGGCGTTTCTCACCTGATCCGGCTGCCCGGATCCGTAGAACACATTCACGGTAGACTCCACCAGCTCCACGTCCACAGGACCGCTGAAATCCAGCAGCTTTGAGAAAGGGCCGAGGTTGGCAGCTGCCATCTCGCCTGTGTCCCTGCTCAACAAAAACGACTGATCCCGACTTATTGCGCCATGATGTGCCGCTGCTCTGTTGCTGGTCTTCTAGGAATGAGGAATGAAAGGAACTTTCTCAGCAACAGCAACAGAAACCACGTAATACTGAAATGATGGAGACTGACCCAAACAATCCACCCTCCCTGCAATCATGATGCATTCGAAGGGCAGGGCTCCAAACCCAGGTTTTTGTCACCCCCCCCCCCCTTGTCACACCTTGGTGCAGGACGATCATGCATGCAGTTCTCTAGGTGATTGTGCCGTCCTCACCTGTCAATTGCACCAGCCCACTGGTGCTTAAGCCGACGGCTTGCACCCCTGAGGCAGCCGCCTGGTGTATGCTTGAACCACTCACCCCCTGGCCGAGCATGTGCACCTGTGGCCGAGTCAAGGTGATAGGGAGGGCTGTGCAGCTGAAGTGGATGTTGATGGAGGTGTTCTGCATGACTCACGTCCAGTGTAGTGGAAGCTTCTCTTCTGTGATGTCAGTATGGGGTGGGAGATTTGTTGCTGGTTACTACTGTTCTGCATGTCACTGCAGTGAGGGATAGCCCGTGCTGATAGCAGTCTGCGCACTGACTTACGCCCCCGCTGACAAGGATAAACTGCCCGCTTCATTGTTTGGCACTGCCACTGATGGCAGCTACACTGGTGGCAGTCAGCACTCATCCTGTGCAACGCCCGTAAACTGTGTGTTGTGCCTCAGCTTCTTGAGCATAACCGCAATCAAGCCTGTTTGAAGGCTGACACTGAACGCCTGTGACCCCCATGGCAGTCTGCTTGCGGCATCGGCGGGGTAGTATGGCCACAGCAAATAGACCGCGCGGCCACAAAAAGAGAACACGCTAGCGATAGCAATTGCCTACTAGGCCAAGGTAGCCAGGCTGCAACGCATCACCAGCCTACTGAAGGTACTGCCACGCCCGATTGACACAGCGCAGGCTCAACCAGACCGACTGTGATTACATTTAGAGAGCGACAGGTCGCTGCAGGCAGCCTGACCTTTCAGAGAGTGCCCCAGTAAGCAGCGCGTTGCACAAAATTACAGACAGTGCAATACCGCAGGCAGACCGCCTGACTGCCACACACAACGCAGCACTCTGTCAGAATCTGTCGCTCTCCCTGCTACTGCACTCCCCACGGCTGCTGCAGCCTGGTGCCAAGCCATGTGGTGTCCTAGCCGCCCGGTGCTCAAACAGCTGGGGCTCAGTCTCGCTCTCTCTCTCTCTCTCCCTCTCCATCACTCACTGTCTCACACTCTGACTCTCACTCTCACTTCTCTGACACTCGACTCCTGCACACCAAACCAACACTCACACACCAGACCACCGAGACCGTCAAGGCAGCATGGCCACCTGGACTTGCTGTCTGCTCACTCACTCATGCAAAGAGCTGAAGCCAAATGCTGCGGAGGCAATATGATTTTGGCGAGGCATGTCTCTCCACACGCACCCCTTATGCAGGGGTACATGCACATCACCAGCTGCACACAAGAGATAACTCATTCTGCGCAACACAAACCCAGAGCTCCACTCGGCAATGTTCTGACACAAGAGTCGCAGGGCATACGACGCACCCTCATGTCACATGCAACGACACTGTGCTGTGTGGCACAGGGCATCAGCGATGCATGTGGCAGGGGGCACCCTGCCAACTGCTGGCACGGCAGTCACCATGCACCGTTGTATCCCAGAGAGCTGGGCACAGCAACACCAGACAAAACCCTAGACACCCCTGTCACCAGGCGCGCTGCCCGGACAGAAATTTCGCAACCTGGATGTCAGCACCAGCGCCTAGAGGCTGCTAACTGCCAAGGACGAAAGGCACTGGACAAGCATCTTGAGTGGCTTGTTGAACCAGTACAGCAAGCACACACGAACAACATGACCAGACCCATAAAACGGACGATGCAGCACCAAGACCAAACAGTTGCAGCAGCTGTAGTTTATGCGTTTGCTGTCGCGGGTGCCAGCATCCTGTCCTTCACTGCAGTCACGATGGCCCCCCTGTTGGCGTTCACCCAGCGCACACGCTTGGCGTAGCTGTCAGCACGAGTGGTGAGGCTCTCAATGCCGTCCTCCTTGGCAAGCGCACTGCAGGCAGCCAGAAACAACAAAACATGTTCTTTGTAAGGTGGTGGTGTGGGTCAATAAAACGAGCTCAGTGCATGCATGTGTGCGAAGCGCTGTGCATTACGGACCTGTTCACACCGCAGGAGAAGCTATAGCACAACAACGGCACCACCTGGCGCACTTTACGAGGGTACCAAGCCCATGTATGTGCTGCGCACCTCTCCCTCCAAGATCAGAAACATGGTCATCACAAGGCTGTGATCACCTCACTTGCATCTGCACTGTGGCGATTTGCCACACTGTGCTAGCCTACTCTACAGTGTGAGCCAGGTGCTGCACACACCCACCCTGGCGGTGCCGTCGGATGCACATTGTCTTACTGTCGTGCCCACAACAATGTCGCTGGCATAACATTGCCCCTTCCCCCCCCCCCCCCCACACACACACATACAGACACACAAGCTTGTCTGCTCACCGCCCCGTGAAGTAGATGACGTTGCTGAAGATGCGCAGGTTGATGAGGTCAGGCAGGATCTCCATCTCAGCACTGCTCAGCTCCCCATGCTTGGCATAGCCCGACAGGAAGTCGGTGATGAGGGACAGAGGGTCATCCTCACCAACATACTGCAGGGGACACACACGGCAGGCAGACACACTACTGAAGTTACACAGGAGAAGGGGGCTGGTTCCTGTTGTTGCATCTAATCGGGGACCCAACTCCCCACTGCTGATGAGGAAGAGAGAGTCCTCCTCACCAACGTACTGCAGGGCACAGACACGGCACACAGACACACTACCCACATTACACAGGGATTCCCTGGTGGCGTCCAGATGGGGCACCACACCTAATCACTGCTTGTGAGAGCAAAGCTAAGAGGCTGTTTGGTAAGTCATAGCAGAGCGACTGTGCTTTAAACGTCTACGAAACTAGGCTGGGGTGCAGCGCAGGCACCCAATGTTGGCTGTACTGCGACCCAATCTTGTAGCAACCAAAAACAGGGAGCAGCAACGCAGATGTACACAAGAGGGTTGCGTGCCTACCTTGCTGAGAGCCACTGCCAGCTCCATCACCCGCCAATCACGGGCACAGAACTCAAAGTCAAGCAGCCTGCAGGGAAGTGCGAAAGAGAAGGAACGGGAATGCTGGGTCAAAAACAATCACCCACATACATGCACCACGCCTAAAACCATTGCATAAAGTGCATTGACCAGCCCATTCAGACACTCCCAAGGCGGCGTCCGCATGTACAGCAGGACGGATCCCTGCTCTACTTCAGGGAGCCAGCCGCTGCTCGCAAAGCCTGAGTGAAGCCATGGGGCAAGTGAAGAACATGACGCATTGTTCAGCCATCACTCACCCGCTGACGCTGTCGCCTGACTCCGTTGACATGACCATCACGTTGACATGACCATCTCATTGCTAGGATTCATCAGGCAATGTGGGCGGGGGGGGGGGGGGGGCAGGGGGGAGGGGGGGGGGGGGGGGGCAGGGGGGGGGGGGGGACGGCAGCGACTCACCCGCTGACGCTGTCGCCTGACTCTGTTGACATGACCATCACGTTGTCGTAGTGCAGGTCGCCGTGGATGATCTGCATCGGCAGGCCCAGCTGCTGGTAGGACTCCAGCTTGGGCTCAATCGCACGGATCTGATCCACCAGGTAGTCCATTGACTCACGGCACACCTACAGGCAGCATCAGAAATTGCAAGGTGCCACAGGGTTGGTGACCCGGCATGAGCTGTGCTTGAAAACCCTCGCCAGGGTGATGACGTGGCGATGTCGGTGGGGGGGGGGGGGGGGCGGGGGAAGAGTTTGTGCTGGCAGCAATGTGTGTCGACAGAGAGACTGCATGCGTGCACATGCATGCTGGCTAGCAGTCATCGGACAAGGATAGTCGGATGTGGGTGTGAGTGTGTGTGTGTGGGGGGGGGGGGATCTGGAAGTAAAGCCAAGGTGTAGGAAGGGTGGCCATGCACTGATCTGCTCCTGCCGCACCGTGCGTCAGACGCGTGGCTCCATTTCTCAACACACCACCGCCAATGAACCCCCTGCGCACCTGCAAGGCTGGGTTGGTGGCTGCATCCTCGTAGAACTTTTCCTTGTTGATGGCGTGGTGCACATCAAACACCTGGAAGTACGGTGGGATGGGTATCACCCTGTCACCCAGGTCCACCTTGGCCATGGCTTGGCACAACTCCCCGGTGGCACGACCAACCTCCTCTGGGCTGGTGGTCTTGGCAAGTTCACCTATAATGACGTAAGGGCAGCAGCATAAGGACATCAGCCTCTATCAGGTTTTGAATCAGGTTTGAATTTGAATTTGAATATTGTCTTGTGCCATGGCTTGGCACAGCTCCCCAGTGGCACGACCAACCTCCTCAGGGGCTGGTGGTCTTGGCAAGTTCACCTACCAGGTGGTCACAGGCAGCAGCACACCTGCTTGAGACTCTACTGTAACAAACAAGATTGTTGAAGCACAATTTGCACTCGTCTGCTGCTGTTCAGCTGGGTGAAAGGTTGGCGTGGACTTGAGTGTTCTGCAGAAAGCTGCCACACTGCCAGGCCTGACACGGTTCCGTGGAGGGTCTTGCGTGCTGGTTCGTATGCAAAATCCCTCAACCAATAAAATTGCGCAATGACCAGCCCATGTGCTGCAAGGAGCACAGCAACACCAGCTGCTGACAGAACAAATTCTGTATAAGAATGCCAAATCATCCTTGCCAATACCAGTCAGTCTCACCTGGGATGATCTCAAAGACACACGCAGCTGCTCCGTTGCTCAGCACCACGTATGGTGCGCCTGTGTTGAGGGCAGGCAGTGCTGTTGGCACCTTGAAGCTCAGCTCCTGCTTTGCAAGCTGCGCCAGGATTGCATGCTCTGTGGCCACCTGCATGGTACATCAGAGCATTGCCAGGGTCATCAGAGCAAAGCCAGGGGAAGCGGTGCGGCGGCAGGGTGAACGTCAGCGATCAGCCACCCAAAGAAACTTTCATCAGAGCAAAGCCAGTGGATTTTGGGGCGGGGGGGGGGGGGGAGCGCAGGCAGTGCTGTCGCGCCTTGAAGCTCAGCTCCTGCTGCGCCAGGATTGCGTGCTCTGTGGCCACGTGTGTCATCAGAGCATAGCCAGGGGCAACGGTGCGGCCACAGGGGGGATGTTTGCCAGTAGACACCTCCAAGAAAGGGGACTTGGGATGAGGGGTGGGGGGGGGGGGGGGTACGCGCGCGGGGGGGGGGGGGGGTGTTAGCCGGTGGTTACTGTACAGAGTAGAGTAACCGTCAGCGACCCGCCGCCTCCAAACGGGTATTGGGGGGGGGGGGGGGGCTGCGTGATCCGATGGTCACTGTATAGTGCAGGAGTGCCCAACACCTCAGCTAAATGCTGGGTGGGTGGACCATCCTGCTGCCCGGCAATGCTGCTGGCAGCACCTGCTGGAGCCTCCCCAAACTAGGCATGCGAGGATGCTGGCCTGTGTGCAGCTGCGGATGCAGTTGGCCACAGCCTGCGGTGGTGCCTGTGAAGAGCTGTAGGTTAGCTACTGCTTTGTGAGGCAACAACAACATGTATAACTCTCATAGTTACTGGCTGCGCACCTTTTCTGTCTTGTTTCCGTTGTTGTAGATGCGCAGGATGTACCTGTGGCCATCTGCTGTATTGACGTACTGCACAATGTTGTTCACGCCGCCTGTGGTAGGTGCTGTGCTGGCCTGCTGTTCAGGCCTGAAGAAGAAACTGAGCGCCTCGTCACGTAGGTCGTCCTCTACTGTGTGCTGGCCAGTAGGAGGGGCTGTGGCGGAAACCTGCAGTGGTGAATTGGCAGTGAATTGCAATTAGCAAAGGGGCACTGTGTGACAGAAGTGAGGGTCAGGAACCTATATGTTTAAAGCGACTGATGGAGAGCGTGTCAGTGCAACCTGGTAGAAGAAGGAGTTTGCACTCACACCACACCAGCTGCTGCTGTGCACCAGGCGCTGCTGCTACTGCCGCACCTTGACCAGCTGGCGCGCCAAGCGCGCATTAGCAACAGCACGACCACGTGCAACGCCAGTGAGCCGGCCTGCAGACTTGTGGGCCAGCATACTGGAAACGCCTGTGATTGATGTGCTGGGTGGAGAGGACAGGGGGTGACGGGATGCGGTAGGGAGCAGCGAGAGAAGTCACCACACGGTGTAGAATACATCAGAGTTGAGCAAGAACGTGTCCTTCGCACCCTGGCAGGTTTACGTACGCTTGACTAACCGCAGCCGTTGCCCTGGACTTTGGATCAGACCGGTTCATTGGGCGGCGCACCAACACAGTGAGGTAGTTCTTGATCGGTCTTCTTTTGCTTCCGTTCAGTCTCAGCCGCAAGCTGGACACAACGTGCCAGCACAGCTCAGATCTGCTACTGCTCAGAGGTGCATTAGTGCAGCGCCTGCAGTGATGCAATGTACTACTGGCCCCAGCATGTTGGAAAGGGTCATTACACGTTCAGTATCGTTGTCAGAAGCTGCACCACGCTGCATACGCTGCCACTGCAGCAAGCACAGCCCCAGCACCGCCAGGCTTGACGCAAAGGGGCTCTCCTACCTGGGAGACTCTGTCTGGACTGTAAGTATCCAATTCCAAAGGTTTCAGGTCTGTTGTACTGGGGTACCGTAGCGCCTGCCGTCTGGCTGGAACCGAGAACATGTGCTGTCTGTGCTGCAGCTGTGTGTGAGGCGTCACTTCTTTGCACCCCCCAAGCACTGGCGGACCTACCAAAGCTTGGTGCAGCCATATGTGACAGCAGAGGGGCAGGTGAGGGCGGATTACTTTGTGTTCTTTGCTGCGTGAGCAGGTGGTCACTGGACACGAATGTAGTGCAGAGTCCAACTGCTGTGGGCACAAGACGGCAGCAGTTGACACAGCCAAAAAAGTGATACTTACGTGACAACAGTCCACACATACTGCTCATGTGGGGGCGGCATGCACATGTCTGCCTACCTAGGCTCTTGGCTAGGCTCTTGGCAGATCATTTGGTGGCAGCAGCAGCAGCAGCAGCAGCAGCAACAGCCACCACGCTACCTTGTGCTGCCGCCTAATTGCCCTGCCGTGCCCTGCACCTGTTGTGTCGTCCCCCCCCCCCCTCACACCCACTTTCTTGTTGTGCCCCTTCGCGTGTTGGATTGTGCTGCAGTCTGTGCACATTTCATATCCATGCCTTGCTGCCTCCAGTATGCCCCTCACTTGTTTGCCTGCTGCCTGCTGGCTGCCATGTATGATGCCCTGCTGTACAAACTTCCATTAAAGTTGTCCTGCTGCCTGCTGCACACACTCCACAAGGGTTGTCCTGTTGTCTGCTGCACACACTTCAAAAGCTTTGTCCTGCTGCCTACTGTGCACACTTCACATGCTGTCTCCTGGTTCCTGCAGGCTGCCCTGTATGATGCCCTGCTATCTGGTGCAGCTGGTGTCACTGCAGCAGAGCAGCAGTTGTTACAAGCCGTGCGTGCTCAGGTGTCCAACTGGCGGCTGCGCAAGCGGTTTGACACGGCGGCTGCCGCTGAAGCATACAGGAAGGCTACAGCTTTCGAGGCACTGGTGAGCATAGCCGACCAGCTATGCAGTAGGGAGTCACAATCACCGTATTTGGCATTGAAAAGCTGTGCAACCCAGAAGGGAGCTACGGGCTCATGATGTTCAACAAGTTGTCGTGCACATGTGACAACCAATCACAGGCAGCGCAAAGAATTATAAGTTGATATCATAGATATTTCAAGTAAAATTCTATAATATTGTTTTTTATTGATTAAATTTTTAGTATGAATCAATATTATTTCATTACAGGCAGTGCAAAGGGGATGCATCCTGTCCTGCAGCATTGCACCACCTGTGTCAAGCTCGCAACCACCTGGTAGTGCTGGTGTGGCATACAGAGATCCCAGCATGCAGTTGGCTTGCTTCTCACAGCATGGCGTGGCGCACTCTCTCCTTGACAACAGCTGTTCTGTCCTGCAGGTTGGTCACCTCCACCTGCATGACCCCAGCCGCCTGATGGTCATTACAGAGGCTTTGATGGAAGGCAGCCAGCACAGCCCAGCAGGCCCCGCAGCAAGCCCAACACAGTCCATGTGAGGGCAGTCAACACTCCAGCGGCTCAGATCGGAGCAGCAAAACCAGGTTCGATGGCAGGAAGTGAGGCCCCAGTGAAAGGCAGCCAGCAGGCCCCGCAGCAACCCCCAATGCAGCCCTTTTGAGTCCATCAACAGTCCAGCAGCCAAGATCGAAGCAGAGAAACCAGGTTGATGGCCCCGATGGAAGACAGCCGGGTTGCTCCAGCAGGTCCTGAGGCAAGTCACACCCAACTGCGCAGGTGTGAGCATAAGCAGCGCAGTGTGGCCCAGCAGCGGCAGAGCTAGGATACAACAATTTCTGGATGGCTGCCTGGGCATGCCCCCCCCCCTGCCCCCATCTTGCCTGCAGCGCCGTGTACAGCCGGCATGCAGGAAGGTGGGGTACTGGACTTGGGCAGCAGCAGCGTTACTTCACGACAACCAAAATTCACGGGCCCTTCAGCATCAGCAACCTAATGGAGCCTCCACTAGCGGCTAGTCCGCTCCCAAGGTTGCGCCGGCTGGCCTCTGCGACTGAAGGGTTGGGACGGAGGGCGAATTCTTTGCGGGAGCTGGAACAGGTGCGCTATTGCAGGTCATTGTGGTCCAGCCATACTCTGCCAGTAGCAGCAGCAGCAGCAGGCATCATAACGCTCCTTACAGGCTTCCATGTCTTGTCTACTCAAGGTTGAACCAAGTTGCAGGTTGTCATCCATTCAGGGATGGCTCTTGCAGGGTGCTGCATAGCTTTGTGGGGCATGGAATGTTTCTGCTGCAGATTGTGCATGCACATGGCTGGTGCTTTGCTGACACCTTACATGTACCTTTTCTTCACGTGCACTTTTTCTCTGTTTGGTCAGTCACCCATCCACTGTGCTGTGCTGCTTCTTGTGCCAATGTCGCAGGCCTTTTGACTGTGCCAATGTTGCTGGCCAGACAGTGGTCACAGCCCGTCAAGTCGTCGCCCATCTGTGCATCACTGGAGGCCAGTTGATGGACATCAGAGCAGCTGTTTGAGCTGTTTCCGAAATAATTGAGCAGGCGGTGCTGTAATGAGCCCAAACTGCCAGCCTGGCACAGCCAACCCAGAGGGTGGTGGCTCAGTGCATTGCATGTCTGAAGCAGGTACCAGTGATGTGTAAGGGAGCCTAACCAAGCATCGCAGCCATCCAAACATCGCCTGCTGGCAGCTGAGCTGTCTTGAACAATCTACTTCAACCGTCAACAACTGCTAGATGTAAACTTTCAACGTGAGATGCATGACTGTGTTTGTCCGGGGTCACTGAACGAGTTTGGCGTATGTCTCACACACTGTGAGATAGGGCTGTCCATCTGATCCCATCCGAACGTGCCAAAGCTTGGATCCCACCCTGATCGCTTCGTGTGGGCACCAAAGCTCACGTCTCAAACAATGCAGCAGATGAAGCACCAACAGGGGCCTGGGGTTCGCTGGTGCAGCAGTCTCAAAGTTGGTTCCAGCTACTGCTGTCATGTTGCTCCACACCGCCCTCGTTCCAGCAGGCCACTCACCAGCAGCATAGCATCAGCAGCTTCCGTGGAGCAGCAAATCAGCAGCGACGTAGACCACTTGCAGTTGATCGCTCCTGATGCTACACAGCTCATAGGCAATACCCCTATGGTGAGCAAGGGCCCAAAGAGAGCCTGCAACTGTTGGCAGGTGTGAGCAAGGCAGCAGCAGACCGTTAACACAGTTTCTCAACCTGCTGCAGGTGTACTTGAATAGTGTAACAAAGCAGGGCTGCTATGCACGCATAGCTTGCAAGCTGGAGCTCATGCAACCATGCTGTAGGTGAGGTGGATTTGCAAATGATTTGGGCCCTGTGGTTGGGTGGTGAAGCTGTTTGTTTGACCATGCAAAGCTTGCGATTGGCAAGTTGTAACACCTGTCGGCTGCAAAACAACATGTGAATGGCATGTGGGACAGTGGTGCCAGGGACCCTCCAAGCCCTGCATGGCTACTGCAGCCCGCAGCAGAGGGGTGGTTGACACACCATACCCTCTTTGACCACCTGACAGCAGCAGCTGCTCTGCCGTCCTGAGGCTGGGTACATTGATGCCTGGCATGTATGCGTGTACCCCCCCCCCCCCAACCCCCAACCGACCCCACCCCACCCCACCCCACCCCACCCCACCCCACCCCCCGACCCTGTTGTGCCCACTGCCTGCAGTGTGAAGGACCGTATTGCCTACAGCATGATCTCAGCAGCAGAGGAGCAAGGACTCATCACACCTGGCAAGACCCTGCTGGTGAGCTTGGGTGGTAGTGCCACAGCTGTTCATGGTGCCCCAGGGGGGGGGGGGTGCAACAGCTGTTTGTGCCCCCCCCCCTCTCCCCGGGGGAGGTGTAGTGGGACCTCATGTATGAGCCTGGGGAAGCCATTTGCTACAGCAGCAGCACCAGCAGACAGGAGCAGTACCAGCAGCAGCAGTACAGGGTGGGGGGGGTGGGGCAGCTGGGGCTTCGTTCAAGATAACCTCAAGGCAGCAGCAGAAGCAGCGCGTCCGATTCAATGCGCGGCTTGCCTGTCAGGAATGAGTGAGGGCGAATGAGTGAGGGTGAATGTGGCGGGGGTGGGCAGCTGGAGCGCCACACCAAGCACCAGCGAGCAGCTGCAGCAGAAGCAGAGGGGTCATTTAATGCAGGCTGCTGCATGTCACTCAGCAGTTGGCGGGGTGGGGTGGGGTGGGGTGGGGTGGGGGGTCAAGATGGCAGTACGTCTTGACTGAACTTTTGTGCCTGCAGCATGCTGTTATAATAGATACAATGAAAATGCAAGCACGAACCTTTAACCCTGACAGTTATCATCGCACCACTTCGTGCTGTAATATCCTGTAATGCCCCGTACCGTCCTGCACTGTTTTCAATTCTCCGCAGGTTGAGCCTACCAGTGGCAACACTGGTGTTGGTCTTGCAATTGTGTCTTACTCACTGTATCATTCCGTAGTGCACAATCTACTGCACTGCTTCACTTGGTATGTGATGCCGCAGGTTGAGCCTACCAGTGGCAACACTGGTGTTGGTCTAGCGTTTGTTGCTGCTGCCAAGGGCTACCAGCTGGTGCTCACTATGCCTGACACTATGAGCATTGAGCGGCGGGTGCTGCTCAGGGCACTGGGGGCACAGCTGGTGCTCACAGAGGGGCGCAAGGTAAACGCTTTTTGGGGCTCTTGATGCTGCCTGTCGTGGGGGATGTTGCCCGGAAGTTGTTAATGCATAGGGCGACAATGCTGAAAGGCCTGGTCGACCATGCCGCAGCCCCGCAGGGCAAAGGCCTGGTCTGCCTCCTGCACCATAGACAGGATTGCCAAGGCTTGTCGTGTACAAGTGCCTATGTTTCCCATGAATGTGTATCCTACATCAAGACATACTGAGTGATGGGTCACAGATGTGTTCATGCTTTGCTCCAGCAGCATGTGACTCCATGACATGGTGTGCTGTCATGTCATGTCATGTTTGTGTAATATGTGATGCTGTGTGCAGGGAATGACTGGTGCCATCCGCAAGGCTGAGGAGCTCGTAGCCACGCGGCCGGACGCCTACATGCTGCAGCAGTTTGAAAACCCCGCCAACCCGGCCATCCACTACCAGACCACAGGCCCTGAGATATGGAGGGACTCTGCAGGGCAGGTGGACATCCTGGTAGCTGGAGTGGGCACTGGAGGCACCATCACAGGTATGTGAATGGCTCGGGCCGCGGTTGGGACTTTGGTTCTCTGGCCTATTCGGTAATCCGACACCACAACCTGCATTGTCCGTGCAATTTCTTCGGGTGAATGGTGTCAGTGAATGTTTGCACATAACTGCGTGGCGTCAGGTCCACTTGTTACTGCCTTGCACTCAGCAAATGCCTTGCACTCAGCAAATGTTTCCTCCTTCTACCTGCCCTTCCTTTCCTGTCTGTCTGCCTGCCTGCCAGGTGCTGGTCGCTACCTGAAGGAGCAGAAGCCCTCAGTGCAGCTGGTGGCAGTTGAGCCAGCTGAGAGCCCAGTGCTGTCGGGGGCAAACCTGGCTACCACCAGATACAGGGCATCGGGGCGGGCTTTGTACCAAAGGTGAGAGGGGGGGGCACGATGTGTGGGGGTGGGAGTGAGGGGTTCGGAGGGAAGTCTGTTGGGGTGTAGGGCAGTGGGGATGGGGGTGGGGGTTGAAGGGGAGGGCATGGATGGGTGGGGAGGGGAAGGGTGGGGGGGGGACTGCAGGATGGGGCCAGGTGACTATCCATGACAGGAAGTGCCCATTCAACTTCTTTGAAACGGATTGATTCTGGTCTTGTTCTTCATTCTAAGCTGGTCAATGCTGCCCCCCCCCCCCATTTACAGGTCCTTGACGTGAATATGTTGGATGAGGTGTTGAAGGTGAGCAGCAAGGAGGCTGTGGAGATGGCACGCCGCCTGGCACTGGAGGAGGGACTGCTCACAGGAATCAGCAGCGGTGAGCTTGACAGGGGGGGGGGGGTGTTGGAGGGGCCCAGAGGGTGTGTGTGTGTGTGTGTGTGTGTGGGGGGGGGGGGGGGGGCAGGGCTCAGCGGGGAAACCCGACCCGGGGGAGGTGAGGGTTGCAGCAATGCTAGTGGGTAGGGGGGCGGGGAGGTGGGACTGCTCACAGGCATCAGCAGCGGTGAGCTGGAGAGGGGGGGGGGTACTGGAAGGGGCGGGGTGTTTATTGAGGGGGGGGGGGAGGGGGTGCAGAGAGGCTGGTAGGTGGGGGAGAAATGGCTCCTTGCAGGCATCAGCGGCAGTGAGTGACAGGGGGTGGCTGCTGCAAAACGGGGTTTGAACTTTGGGGGTGTGGGGGCGGGGGTCACAGGCACCAGCAGCAGTGAGCTGCTGGGGTGAGAGGGGGGGCCTGCTGGTTGGGGGCTGGATGCAGGGGTTGCGCGTTGTGGGGAAGGTCGCGCGGGTGTGTTTTTACAGGCAGGGTGCTACTCAAAAGCAGGCTATCAAGAGGCTTGGTGGCGTTACTTGGTGACGTTACTAGGTCGCCAGCTGCTGGAGAGGTGTAGAGGTTTGCGGACCTTTCCTGCATCTTTCAAGTCCAAGTCTGCATCACAGTGACTGTAGTAGTGCAATGAACCCACAGTTGGGCGATTGCGGCTGAGCGCAGGTGGTCAGCTGTGGCGGATGCTCTGGTTTGACCTCTGTTCCCTGTTGTGTCTGTTGCATCCCACACCACACCAGGTGCTGCTGTGGCTGCTGCGCTGCGCATCGCCCGCCGCGTCGAAAACAAGGACAAGCTGATCGTGACTGTCCTGCCCAGCTTTGGCGAGCGCTACCTGAGTACGGTGCTCTTCAACACGCTGTGGAGCTTCGATGCCGACGCTGAGAAGAGCATGCCACGGTGGAACACCAGCGTGCGGCCAAAGAGCGATACGGAGCTTTGATTGACCTGCTAAAGGGTGTGGTGCCACCACAAGAGTTGTGGTGGTGGTGGTGGTGGTGGCGGTTGCGGTTGTGGTTTGACTTGGTTTCTGGGCAGTGTTGACTTGGTTTTTGTACAGCAGGGCTTATACCTCCACAGTGACAGCAAGCGGCAAAGGAATATGGGGCAGCTGTATGCTGCCAGTGTGGCTGAAAGTGTGATGGCAAGCAGCGGTCAAGGGTGCATTGTGGCGTGCAGAAGCTGCTTGCCTGATGTTGTTGCCAGCATGTGCTGGTGGGTGGGCGGCCACTGGCAGAGTGGTCCAGTTGCGGCTGCTGGTGCGGTCACTGTATGTGCATGTCTGCGGCTTGCTGTTGCACACGGGTAAGCTGCCAGAATGGGCTTGTAGTGTGGCTCTGAGGTGTTAAGTCTTGAGGGCGCCTCGGCATGTAGCTGTGTCGGTGTGCGTCCTGTTTGATTGTACGCAACCTGTACTTCAAGCCGGCTGAATGCACCGGTTGGAGCTTGGTTGGTTAGAGGTTGAAGCTCACTTGCGATGCCCAGTGACCTTCCAGGTGTGATTGGACCGTGTGACGTGGCAGTTGCATGTACCAAAGTGCAGTGTGACGCACGGATGTGGTCACTCCTCAGGAAGGGATGCTGTCGCTGGATGCTGTCGTTGGGCGCTGTCATGGGGTGCTCACTGAGCAGTTGTGCATAGTTGAAGGTTGAAGGCGCTGCTGCAGCTTCCTGTGCCCGTTTTGCTGCTTCTGAGTTCAATGGTATGCTCTGGTCAGATGGGTATGTGTCGTGCTGACATGATCCGATCACACAAAGTTTGTGGTGAATTTCATGCACCAGATGTGGCTGGATGTCGCTGGTGGTCCAGGTGTGAAATGACTCCAACCAACATGTGCAGTCACCATGACAACAGGTACAGCGCATGCACACATGTGCACACAGGTTGCGATGTAACTACAGATCTCAGGTGCTGATGACTTTGAGGCCTGTAGGGAACTGCATCTGCTATTTACAGCAGCCAAGACTTGCAACGTACTGTGGACTGTGTGCTACAGCCATTTGACAAGCACTACAGCATGCAACATCTTTGGACGAGGTCGGTAGGAGCCCTACAGGTTTTAGCTAGGGCTACTGACCACTGGTACAGCAGTGTGCCACACAGCAGTGTCTGTCAAGTATAAAGTCAACCAAAGACAGGGAATTGTCATGCCATGCCATGTGTTCAAGATACACCAAGTGCCAGTGCACCAGTCAAAGGGCCCATCGGAACGAAATGCTACACGTACCCTCCTTCCCCTGTGTCTCGTGCTCTGTGTAACAGCAGCAAACCCCCCATATGTTACACCAACAGCCCTGACAGCACCAGAATCAAAATAATATCCACCCAGGTCCTCCATGCATTCAAGCTTGCCAAGCTCCATCTACACTTGCGCAGCGCAGACATGCTGTCAGGTTAACAGACGGCGCTGCCAGGGGGCCTCAGCCTCCCTAGAACACAATCACTCAGCCGCTATGGTCACTTGCTCAACACACACAAGCTGTTGCGTCTATCAGTCGCACGGTACCAGTCCTCATACTGCTACAATATCATGACATCAGAACCCAGTCAGGGGCATGCATCCCACCGCTCTTTCAGGAGCAAAGGCTCATTGGGCAAACCAAGAACTTCGAAACACACCAAGCAAGGAACAACTCACAATTGAACTGAAGAAGCGTCTGGACTAACTCGCGCGAGTTTGTTCAAAGCATTGACCCTGTTGAGGGCCTCAACCCTTTCGAACATCCAGCCTTGACCGCCACCAACACTCTCAACCTCCATGGACCCACAACTACATGGACCCACTACTACAGGGATCTGCCAGCAGCGCTACAAGCCTCCTTTGCTGACAAGCCACAACGAAATCTGGCTTCTGGAAAGGTAACAGCTTGGTGTGGGGCACATGCTGCTGCACTCAGTCGGTGACATCACCACACCATAAACCCCCTGCTGCAGGATGATTCGCACCCAGTCACTGTGCCCAAGGTGTGCCAGTTGCACAGCCCGGGCCAAACGGCAGCGCCGCTGAGCAACTAAGTAACTGCATACAGCTATACAACTGTTGTGAAGGCTTCACAAGGGCATCACACATAGCCTGCACAAATCCTCATCCCGCAAAAGTCATATGCCACAGCCAGGGCTGTGTACTCAGCCGTTTTCACCACATGGCATTCCTGCTCTCCACTTCAAGCCCTCAGGGCCGGGCCCTGCACAGTGTGCCGGGGCCCAGCTGCCACAACTTGCGGTGACCACACACCTCTGTGCGGTCATGCTGCTCACATGCTTTCATCTCAGATGATTGGAGAGTCTCCAATCCAGCCAGTAGTTCCGGGCCCTGAGGACGTTGCATTCAAGGGCCGCTGGTCTTGCCAGGGTCTTCGATCGACGATGCAGATCAAAGAGTACCTGTCTGGCTCTGTTCCAATTTGTCTCCTCCAAGTTGTCTCCTCCAATTGTCTCCTCGACCTTCCCTTGCAGCAGTAGCTGCAGCTGCAATCCTGTCCCGCCGCCGCCGCTGTAGTCACGCCAGCCGCCGCAGCCGCCCGTGAAGTCGTGCCAGCCGCCGCAGCCGCCACTGTAGTCACGCCAGCCGCCGCAGCCGCCGCAGCCGCCGCAGCCGCCGCAGCCGCCCCCACCAACTGAATCCGCAGCTGCTGCATCCAGAGGGCCGGCATTCTGCTCCCTCACAGAGGCATGTGGCGCTTTACTGCTGCGAGGGTGTGATGTGCTGCTGGTAGAGGGACTTGCGCTCACTCACTGGGGGTCCCTGCACACCCTCAACATGCCACAGGATCACTGCGCTGCTGCTGCTGCTGCTGCTGCTGTTGAGGGCTGGAGGCTCAAAATGGTTGAGGTCCTCCCGTTGCTGCATCAGGTCTGCCTCTGTCAGCTGCGCACCGTCAAAAATCCAGCTCCATGTGCTGCTGGCGCCGCCCCCGCTGCTGCTGCCCTTGCTGCGCCCCTTGGTGCCGTTGCCTCCACTGCTGTCCAGACTCTGGACTGGCAGTCTGCACACCAGTGAGGCCCCCTGCTGCGACAGTGGTGAGGAGCCTTCCTACGCTGCTCAGGCTGCTGTAGTCCCAGAAGCCGGCAAACTCCTTCGAGGCACCGCCGCTGCGGCTGGGTGGGGAGGAGGATTCGTATGCTGGCCAGTGCACCGGTCGTGCCTGCAGCACCTGGCTTGACTCCTGGCTGCAGTGAGCACTGGACCAGCCCTCACTGCCCGCCTGCACTGCAGGCCATGGCATGCCACTGTACTGCAGGCTGTTGCTGCGGCTGACTGCGGGAGTGCTGCTGTTGCTGCTGCTGTACTCGCTGCCAGAGTCAGACACAGAGCCAAAGCTGCTCTCAGTTTCCAGGCTGACGATGCTGCTGCCGGTGCTGCCGGTGCTGCCGGTGCTGCTGGTGCGCCTGAGGGTCTGGCTGACAATCAAGCCAGCAGTGCTGTTGGTGTCACTGAGGGTCCCGCCTGCCAGTAGCTCCCAAGCAGCTGGCTCAGCTGCTGTGAGTGCTGCTACAGGGCCACTGAATGCCTTGCCAGCTGCTGAGTCAGCCTGGTGACCAGCAGCAGCCTGTGAAACCTGCTCTGTTTGAGCCACACTGCGACGACTCACTGAGCTCAGCTGGGGCAGTGCTGTTGGGGCAGCCGAGGCTGTAACAGCAGGTGCTGAGGCAGCAGAGGCTGTAGCAGCAGCGGCAGCAGAGGCACTGGATGTCACCTGCCAGTTGACTTTGTGCGTGCTTGTCACAGCAGCAAAGGCGGTTGCCTTGGCCTGAGCCTCATCTGCTGCCTGCTTCTCAGTGATTATCTTCTTGAAGCTGGTGAGTGGGATCATTGGGAAGCTCAAGCTTGGCTTATTGAACAGTGTCTGCTGGTAGTCTCCCTGGTTCTTTGAAGATGGACAGGAAGGGGCGAGCAGCAGTGAGGCTCATGCTGCCAGTATCCTGCAGGCAGAAAATGCAGCAGTGAGGGGGTTCAGTGAGCATGGCAAGCACGCATCTTGACGTTGCTACAAGCCTTGCTAAACAAACGGCATCAACATTACGTACAACAGGCCATTGTGCTTATTGTCCAGGCTGGCGTGCGCAGATGCAACCGCCGCCTGCTGCTGCTGTTGTCTTACCTCATCATTTGCAAAGCTGAAGCGGTCCTGGGTGTCGAGCAGGCTGCTGAAAGGCGTAAAGCTCTTTGAAGTAGACATGCGCTCTGCCAGCTGTGGGCTGTACTTGGCATGCTGCTTCTGAGAGGTCTGGACCTTGCGCACTGCTGTCTGCTGCACACATATGGACAGCATAGGACGGATGAAGGAAGGTGAGGCACGTATGTGTGGTGAAAACTATGATACATGCTGTATCAAGCCTCAATGCAGCTGCTACGGTGCTATATTGGAGGGCAGCTCAAGCATCGTTGTACTTGTCAGGACGGCGGGTTGCCCAGGCACCTGACACGACTTGCAAATGCGATACGTCTGTCTCTTTAAAACATCTTGAACCTTTCCTTACGCTCGAACACTCACCAGTTGCGTTACCAGCTGCTGCTGCTGCTCGTCCCTCCGGGTGTGGGACAGGAGGGCGCTCAGGACCTCCGAAGGCACAACCAACCACACCCATAGCTGCAACACAGCTGAAAGCACTCTTGCGGACACTTCAAGCGTGACTGTGGGCCATTGAAAACACTCAGTTGCTTTTGCCGCTGCTTTGCTGTTGACAGCAGCTCGCGATTGCCGACTGAATCAGCTCTCATGCAGTGCCAAACGATGGCGCTGTAGACGTATAATGGCTGGTTCTGTATGAAGGTCGTCCTGCAGCCTGTGTTGTGCGGTTTTGGTGTTCTGCCCACACTTGTGATACACTTTACAGCAGGTAGTATGATTTTTATCTTCAGTTCGCTACCCCAAAGGTTCATGCAGTGGCCGAGAGCAGCATGGCCGCTGGTTGCTGCTGTCAGTGGAACTGTTGCTGCAGCAACCTGTACCTGAGTGCTGTGGTGGGTGGTATGGAGCTGACAAGCTTGTCCGACACATGAAGAGACACTAAGCACATCCAGGACACCTTGGCACGCAGTGAATTGGCATCCTAGGTACACATCACCAGCCAGCATGCTGCAGTAATCCCCCCCCGCCCCCCTGGGGGGGAGCCCCCCTTCCCCCACATTCCATCGGGACAAGCTTCCAGTTATCCCCCCTTCTTGGATGCGTCCTGCCCTGAGTGCACAGGCGTTTGCCTAGCATCCAAGACAAGAGCCTTTGGGCTGTCGGTATGTAGGTGTGTGTTTTCCAGCCGCATGAGTTTTCTTGGTGACAAGCAAGCAGTGACACACGGTTTCAACAGCAAAGTGCACTCATCCTTCCTGATGCATACATAAAGAGCAGTGTAGCGCGAGGATTGTTACCGAGTTGTTTTGGACGACGCACACCACTTTTGGGCGGCACATCCTTTCCAAGTGCATGACACTGTCAGCACATTGACCTGAACCTGGCCCTTCACAGTGTGTTGTACACACATGCGGGCTCAAACCTGACACACCTGCTGCAATTGCCACGGCTTGCTGCCACAACTGCTACCACAGGACTTCTCCAACTGCTCCAACTGCTCCAACTGCTCCAACCACTGCAACCCTCACAACCTTACTGTGGGGCTCAGGCTGATCCGACTCTGCTAGGAATGACACAGCATTGCGTGCATTTCTACACCAAGCTGTGTCAGGCCTAGGCCGTTCCCCCCCAACCAAACAAGCCTGAGACCCACCAAAAGAGAAACCACACCAACCTCAAAGCTGCACCAGCCAAGCCACACTGGCAACTGCACAAGACAGCCGGCCAAATGACCACACACAAAACACACCAATCTGCAACGGCACAACGGGCGCAGGCAGGGACAGAGGGACAGGGCTGCAAACTGTGGCGGCAACACACGCAAAACAAGAGAAAGACAACAACCGTAGTTCCCCCCAATAATACGCACGTGTTCGATTAGAAGGAACTCAGAGACCAAACAGATGTACAGCGACAAAGGCAGCCACGTAATTTTGACGATGGCAACAGAACCGAAACACGAAACAGAACCGAGAATGTGGACCAGACAGTGTTGTTGACTACAATCACCCGATCAAGGTGCACTGCACAGGCTGGCAGGTATAGGCACCCAGGGCCAGGTGACAGTAGGGTACAGCCAGAACCCGGCTGACACCATACCTACACTGTGCAGTGACCCTGCACTACAGCAGTGCATGCATGCACCTGCATTTGAAGCCAGGCACACGATGCAACCCCATGGCTGTCAGATGCCTGCAGCCCCAAAATCAGCTGCAGCGACAGCTATGATGGGCTGCTGTGGCCCTGTTGGCTCCTGGCAGCCGCTAAACAGATTCGCACTGCTGCTGCTGCTGCCGCTGTCGTGAATTTATGAAATCACCTGCAGTCCAGATTTTCAACGTGCACCTACAACCAGAGGCGTCAACAGCTGTGCACACTTTGCACACCATGACATCTCACACCTGTCGAGAGTCCTGACGCAGGACGTTGCTGAGCCTTGTTGCGGGCGTAGCCCGGACATCTACTTTCCTTCTTATACGCTCAGGATGTAATTGTGATGCTCCTGCCGAAAGGCAGAAGAACTGCATAGGGATTTGATTCACACTCTGACTAAGTGTGATATGCAGGCAGCCAACCGTACTAAGCTACGGCGCACAATCCCAGCACCACCTTTACACTCAGACTCCCTTTAGTGGAGCAGTGCTCGTATCCCCCAGGTGGCTCCACGCCACACTGGTAGCGGACGCCACAAGCCTCCACAGACACGAACCGTATTCAGCAGGTGCACTGAGGGATTGGGGGTGGAGACGTGTGCCACTTGGTGCCATTTTCTGCAGCAATGAAGCATGGTACACCGGAAGGGTACACCTTGTAGGTGCACACCTTGTGCAGCGTCGACGTGAGCATCCATGAGTGATCACTTGGCAGGCTGGCTGGTCATGCATGGGGACTGAGACAGTCAACATGCTGGGCTAATCAAGCAGTAAGTACATGTGGTTAGAGCCCCCCAAAGCAGTGCTCTGGAGGGAGCCAGGCTGTTGAGCTGCCGGTGTCATTCAAACTCACAACGGTTTGGTTGACTGGCATTGGTGTAACAGTTTCAGGCGTTTCAATGCCAGCTTGCTTCAACGACTGCAGTGTGCACTGCCGTGTAGCTGCTGCAACCCGTGTTTCGTGCTTTTGTTGTTTCGGTTGCCTCGAGCCCCCTTCCACGCTGGTCCCGTATATTTACTGGAATAGATCTGGAGTAGTTCTTTCAAGGGATGCAGGATTGGGGCAACAAGGGGTTCTTGCAACCGCCCTGGAACAGCAGCAGTTGATCTCACAGCAGCCCAGCAGCCCAGGAGCTGGCTTCCTGGTATCCTTCAAGTAGGTCTTCGATCCTGTGTCACCGTATGATACGCATCAGCCTATGACATGGGTCCGAAGGCTGCTTCTGCTGGCCCACAACTCCATCGCAGTCACACAATCTGCTGATGCTCGCACTCAACCTTTCGGTCGCACGCTGCATGTGCTGCATGCAGGTGGTGCCTCATCACATAGATGGTCTGGCTGAAACGCAGTTGGGCAGCCACACTCTGTTGCACCTTCCTCCTCATAACCGGCGTGCAGCAGTTGACAGCACACCAAGGCTCTTCTTCCTACATTGACGCGCACAGCAAGCACAGCAGCACGCTTGCTGCGCGCTTGGCAGAGCTAGTGGAAGCAGAGGAGCCTTTGCACCCAGAGGACGTGGCAAGGCTTGCAGCAGCTGTCAAGTGAGTAGCCAATACTGGCATCAGATCTGTCGGATGTGCCTGCCGACAGGAGCTGTTGCTGTGCACCTGTGGACCAGTGAGGCAGAGCCGCAGCACATGCTGCTGCCGCCGCCGCTGTTGCTGCTGCCGTTGCTGCTGCTATAGTATATCATGCACTCTCCTTGTCAGCTGATGGTTCTCTGAAAGTATGATTACACCTGCATTCACCAGCAGGCTGTTGAATGTTTGTGTCTCTCCAGGGGGGGGGCGCTAAGGTTGTTTTCGGACACTATGCTAAGAAGTTGAAAGTGGGACCCCCCCACCCACCCACCCACCCCCACCCCCCCTAAATGCCCTCTGAACGTCTTGTACCTGGCCTATGCAAGGTCTAAAGTGATATGGTATACATTTAACATGTTTCCTGAGGTAGTCAGATGGCCACAAGAGTGCTGCTGTGTTCTATCAGTCAAGAGACCTGTGGGGCACGGCATCGACGGTCAGCGGTGATCAAAGCACTGCTCTGCAGCCCTAGAAACACACATGAAACAGCACAGTTGGTACATCCAATCAGCAGGCCTGTTCAGTACATGTGTGCTCACAACCTGCTCAAACTCTGTAGCAGTGGCACACCAGTCTTGCTGCTCCTCTGCTGTCAGCTGGTGGTCTAAGGGCATCTGCTGCCAGTGAGACAGCATGTGGTACTTCCAAACCACAGCTGGTGGGTCACTGTCACACATGGGGGCATTCATAGGGAACGTTGGTGCTGGGGGCTGACCTCGTGCTGGTCTGTGCACTCTTGTGGCGCATGTCTGGGTACTGGCATCGGCACCGTGCCACGGCTATAGTACTGGCATGGGCAGCCTCAGGGGTAAATCGTAAATGGAGATGCTCAAAACATGCTTGAATCAACTCAGTTTGTCGATAGCTTTTGAATGAGCCAACTCCCAGCTTCATCCGATGCTCCTACAAGAAGTTTGCAGCATGCCAGGAAGTTACTGAAAATGGGGGGGTGCCCAGCTTGACCCACCCACCCACCCCCCCATTTTCAAGCTGCTCAGATGGCCGAAAATTTCTTTGTATATGTTATTTAGGATGTTATCAATCATCTGTGAAAGTACCAAGTCAAAGTCCAGCATAGTGTCCAAAGTTAACTGAAGTGCCCCCCCCCCCTGGTCTCTCCGCAAGATTTCACAGCCACCCTGGTTTGCAAGTACAAACAGACATGCGCACACGTGTGTACAGCCTATTTGTCACTGCGGAAGCACTGCTAATTGGTGCCCCGCTACACACTTGCTGCCTTGTCGTCCTGTCAAGCCCTGCAGGAAAGCCTGTTCATCTGGTGCAGCAGCGGGTGAGGCCACCCACCACTTGGACGTGTCTGACCTCCTCAAGCAGTACGGCAAGGCGCCTGGTGTGCTGGACAACAGGGCGCTAGAGCAAGCTTGCACAGCTATCATGGCCTGCCAAGTGAGGCAACAGCAGCTGTGTCTTGTCTTAGGGTGTAGTTGGACCAGATGAACCATGCACATCACAAGCCCCTGCCTCTCTGGCTGATTTCTACGATTGTGATACTGGCTCCGTCAACTCAATACTCTACTCAAAGCTTCCCTCAAACAAACCTGCACCGTCTTTCATCAGCCCTGGCGAGGTGGCAGGGCAGCTGGTGTAAATAGACTGCAACAGCTTTGACAGCGAAAGCCTGTCAGGAGGCTGAACGTGGCCAAGCAAGCAAGCACCAGCGCATTACCTTGTTTGCACTTGTATTCTGGCAGCTTCCTTCCACTGATGTACACTCCTATAGCACTACTGACGCGCAGCTCTGCGCTCTGCTTGCCTGCTGCCCCTGCAGCTGGACAACTCATGCAACTTGCAGGTAAACACCACGGGGGGCGGCCCGGACAGCAGTGTCCCTGTGACCAACATGCTGCGCCTGATCGCTGCAGCGGCGTTGTTCCTGGAGGGTGTGGCTGGGGTGTACATCCCTGTGCTGTTGCGCTCCCTGGAGGGCTTTGAGTGGTGCGTGTCGTGACGCGAGGGCGCTGTCTGTGAACTGTGTGGTGCAGCATCATGGTGCGAGCGCAGTAAATGGATGTGTATCTGTTCCCTCAAGCAGTGAGCACAAAAGAAAGAAAGCTGCTGCCTGGGATTTCCTGGGCTCTTGCATGTGCACAGCAGCTTCAAGGGGGCAAGACAGTGCCATCCACCATATTCTTACAATCGTCATCTGTTTGATTAGGTCGGTTGTTTTCCCGCCCATGTGTGTGTTGAAATGCTTTGTCGTGTGCAGGTGGCTGTCCCTGTTGAACTGTTTCTCAGGCGGTGTGTTCCTTGCCGCCGGCCTGGTCCACCTGCTGCCCCACTGCCAAGAGAGCCAGGAGCGGCTGGCAGGCTTGGTGGGGGACTATCCACTGTATCTGGTGCTCATCACGCTGGGTTACATGCTGGTGCTGTTTGTGGAACGTGTGCTGTTTGATGTGCACGGCAGCGCACACGGCCACGGGCCCCACACAGGTGTGTCAGTCGGTCAGCGTGTTAGACTTCCTGGCGATTGGTGGGACTGTGGCAGAGGGAAGAAATTGGGAATCGGATCGTGTTGGAGTTTGCAGCAGTTGCCAGCCTGCGGCTTACGTGCATGCTGCATGTGTGCATCTTCTGCCAGTCATTGCCTGCCGTGCTTGAGCATCCCTTGCATGGACGCCTTTGTGCTGAAGTGCAGAGTGGTTGACTTGTTTCTTTGCTGTGCTGCCCTGTGATACCCTCCTGTTCTGTGCAGGTATTGCACCCCCCTGTGTGGACTGCATCACAGCAGAGGCCGTGGTGGACCAGACCACACACACAACCTGCAGCATCGACGGGGACGCCCCAGACACCCCCTCCTCCCCCCCACCCCCCACAAACGACATCAGCAGCCAGGTGCTGGTCGCATCCGCCGCCACTCCAAGAGCCAGCAGCCGCTACAACCTCCGCAGCAGGACCGGCGCTGCTGGCGGCAGCTTTACCCCCTCTACAGAAGGCGGCCTGACGAAGCCGCTGCTTGCGGACACCACAGCGACTCTGCTGGCTGCTGCAGACGCATTTGGAGGACACGAACACGGCAGCGGCGGCCACCACCACCACCACCATGGTGGGCATGCTTCGCACGTGCCGCACCACCACCATGCTGTGCCCAGTGGTGACCTGAAGCAGGGTGTGGTGCTGCTGGTGGCGATGTCTGTGCACACCTTTTTGGAGTGCATGGCCCTGGGACTCATGGTGAGAGGGAGTACAAGGGGAAGGAGGGGTTTGCTTTGGTGCACGGCTGCAGGACGCATGGTCAGACCGAAAGGGGGCGGGGTCTTGGCGTGCATATCTCTGAAAGTCAAGGCCAAATTGGAAGGGAGGGATGGGTGTCCTTGCATGCATGGCTACAGGACTCATGGCCAGAGGTGGAGGGTGTGGTGCTGCTGGTGGCGATGTCAGTGCACATATTTTGAAGTGCATGGCCCTGGGACTCATGCTGAGACTGAGAGGCTGGTGGTGAGAGTGAAAGGAGGGGGGGGGGGGTAGAGAATGCGATTGTGGTGTGAGAATGTAGTCTGGTATTCCTGGTCATGCATGCTAACAGCTGGTGTGCATTTGCTGGCTACGTCCTGCAGGAGATGCGCAAGGAGTTTCTGATGCTGTTCATCGCCATCGCCAGCCACAAGCTGATCAGTGGGCTGGCACTCAGCAGCAGGTTCCTCAAAGAGGGGGCCACCACCAGACAGGTGGGGTCCGCAATGGCTTCTTGCAAAGGGTGGGAGGGTTGTGCAGAGGCGTGTTGCATGCAGCAGCAGGGCTAAGGTCAATATGCTGCAGCATGATGCAGCATGTGGTAGTGGGCAGGCCAAGCCTGGTTGTGATGGACTGTACATGGACACCTGCCCATGCACGACCGTGCTGCTTCCATACCGACCTTACAAAGCTATCAACTACAGGTCATATGTAGGCAATCTAGCTGTTGGGTGAGCCGTCTTGAGCTTATATCAACTGCATGCTGCCCTGTGTTGGTGTTGTGCTGCAGATCACCCTGTACGTTGGGCCCTTTTGTTTTGTGGCCCCGTGCGCCATCATCGCCGGCATGTTTGTGCGTGACGTCAACCCCATCGTGCACCTGGCGCTCTCCTGCTTTGCCACGGGCACCTTCCTGTATGTGGGCGCATCAGAGATAGTGGAGGAGGAGTTTGAGGGAGACATGCGCAGCGGCAGGTACGGACTATATAGCCACGTGCTGCCAGAGCTCTGTTGCTAGACTGAGTTGTGCCTGTCAAGGCGCGGCGAGGCTGCACATAGGGCTGGCTGCATTGTGGTGCGCATGAGTGAGTGCATGGTTGCTGTGGCTTGATTGATTGACAGGAACAGTGGCATGTGGGGAGAGGCTTTTTTGTTTGGTGCTCACAGTGTTGTTCTGGATGGCAGAAGCAGGTGCAACTAGGGCCAATCCAGCAGAAGCCTCAACCAGGCCTCTGACATAGCTGTGGTGTCAGCCCTCGCTGCTTCCTGCGTGACACTGTTTCCTGTTTCCGCCTTGCTGCTGCAGGACTGACATCTCCCAGACTTTTGCGCGCTGGGCCAAGTTTGCCATGCTGCTGCTGGGCGTTGCAGCCATTGCTCTGCTGTCGATGGTGCCTGATGCACACGACCATGGCGGCCATGCTCATGGCCTGGGCGGGCACAGCCATGGGCACCATCACCACCACCACTGAGGCTTTGTTGAGAGATGATTGTTGGGAGATGAGGCGGGAATGTGTACCTGTGTCGGACTGCGGCATTCAATAGGCATGGTGTGTTGAAGTGTGGATGTGCGATTGGGTCTGGCAAGTCGATCTGGCCATGAAAGTTGTTTGAGGGGCGGTGGGGTGCAGGAGAATTCTTCGAAATGGTCTGCTGATGTGTGGCTAGCTGAGTGCCTACGCAAGGGACTTCGTAAGTTGGCTGATTTGTCTGGCTGCTTTTTCAAGTTGTTCTTGTGGCTTAGTCAGCTGTTGCAAGTGTCCGGAGTGTGAAGGCTGGGTGGGGTGGTGTCTGCAGGTGGTTGCTTTTCATCACCAGTGGCACGGCACAAATGTTGCCCTGCTCAGGCGTGGCCTCCTGGCCCTTGAGTAAGTGCTTACTGTGTCATTTTGTATGCTTCTGTCTGTGTGTGGTTGAGGGGCACTACCTATTGTAAAGCAGTGAGGTGCATACCTGCTCTCCACGTCGTGACCCTTCAGGGCTGGGTGGGATCCTGCATCCGGATGCACCAGCCTGTCTCATGATGGAAACAGCATGCCATCCCAGTCCTTCATCAATACAAGAAGTACTGCCCATGTTCACTGGGTACCTTCTGGGCAACCCAACAGCAGAAACTACGCCATAACTCACTATGACTAATTTGTCACTTTCAAATTCGAAAAGACACGTACACTGTGCAGAACACTTCTCAGCAGCGAAAACGCATCACGCACCCACAGCTCCGCTACAGGCAGCCACATGGAAGTGTAGGCCGGGGCACCACATCTCTTTTTGGCAGCAAGCAGATGGATCAGCTGCAAGTTGCAGAGCTTCAGGCTCTGACGTTCTCGATCGCAGGCTGACAGACACACGTAACAATGCTTCCAACTGCCAACGGCAAGCTGTCGGCCTGCGGCCTGCAGGGCTTCAAGCTGCAGGCACCTCCCCAGCACCTGCGCAGCAGGCGCTTGCTGATCAAAGCAGGAGCCCTTCTAAGCCTGCCAGCAAGGAGCGCTGAAACTCTTGCACGCATAGAAGCCTCAGAGCCCCGGCCTGACAGCAGCCAGACCCCTCCAAGCACCCCAGAAGTCAGCTGTGCGTCACCAGATGAGATCGCACACCAGCAACACCAGGCTACAGCCCTCAACCAGGCTGTGCAGAAGCTGAAAAGCAACTCTTGGAGGCCGCAGCGCCTGCTACCCCTGCTGGGTACTGCAGTAGTGCTGGGAGTGGCATGTGCAGGTGTGGAAACCTGGCAAAGCTTCTGCTGGGTTGCTGCAGCCTACATGCTAGCATGCAAAGCACACTTGAACATATCTGGGCATCAGTTCATATGGTGGCTCATGCCTTTTCATTTATAAGTTGTATGGTGACTGTGCACCTGCCTGCTGTGTGTGTGTTGTGCAGTCCTGCCACTGCCCAGCATCCTGGCATGCGTGCTCCTGATCAGTGCTGTTGCCCTGATGGAGGCCTTCTGGAAGACTCTCCTGCCAGGACACCTGGCCAACGTGCTTGCAGCTGGAGGTGGCCAGCACGTCTCTGATGCCAAGCGCAAGGCTGCTGTGCAGAAGGTGCGCCAGCCACACCATGAAACCCATGCAGATGCGCACCAACTGCACTTGGCAGTGCATCGGTTGTTTTCGGCTGTCAGCATGGCACATCTGCCCCACCAGCTTGCACCTATATGTGTGGCACACGGTAGGTTGGGCCCGCTAGCAGACAAAGTCCACATGAATTTTGCTCACACCGCACTCATGTCCGGCTGTGCTGACGTGTACGCTTGGACACCCTGTGCTTTCACCCACTGTACAGGCTCTGCAAGCTGTCAGCGCCCCAGGCCTGCAGGTCCTGTCCAAGCCTCCTGCAGAGGTCGCTGCATGGCTTCAAACAGCCCAGCAGGGCCTGTGGCGCACACTGTGGCAGCCTCTGCTGGACTTTAGGGAGGATTGGCAGGTGACCTCGAGAGCGGCAAAACTGTCTGGATATGCCTGCTGCATGCATATGTTGCCGGTCGTGATTTGCACGCACCTATATGGTGTTAGTGGCCTCTCTGACAGTAGCACATGCAGCTGGCATGACTGGTTGCAGCACTGTGCAAGGCTTGGCACGGGTGCCCACAGTCAAGTGAAAGGGCGGGTCAGCACGCGAGCGCAGTTTGTCAGCACACGCATGCTGTGCTGATCCTGGCACTGTCCTGCAGGAGGCGATGGCGGTCAATGGGCCGTATGCATGGGCCTATGACGCATCAGACATCACCATCGGCTCGCTGGCATCATGCTTCTCAGGTGTGCTGAACTGCCAAGCGCGCTGTACAGATGTGGCAGCTCAGCACACCTGCATGTTCAGCACATCTGTCAGATGATCTGTATTTGTGCCAGGACCTCGGCTGACAGAACAATTGTCATATGCATGCGGCACAGGCACCCTTAGCAGCTGTGTGCCACGACAAGGCCACCAGACCTGCAGGCAGGGTGATCCACTCTCACTCAAGCAGGTCACTCTTGCCCTATATGGGCGCTCTAGTGCAGGTGTGCTAGCACACCTCACCTCACGAGTACAGCACAGCATCCGTTGCACTGCCAGCTCAGCGCCCTCGTGTGTTGCCGCCTGTGTGTGCAGGAGTCCAGGTGTTGATGTGTGCCAGCACAGGTGCACTGGTTGCTGTGGAGGCTGATGTCGTGCTGGACAGCAGCACTGCGCCAGACAGTGTCCGCCTGCAGCTGCTGGCACGGGGACCAATCGGCAAATACGGCTTCACGCTGGAGTCTGCGCGCGTGCAAGGTCAGCGTGGTCCTCCTGCGCATGCTGCATTTGTGCTTCTTTCGGCTGATACATGGACTTTTTAGGAACTGCAGCAGCTGGCTGGTTTTTTGTAAAGCTGCAGGACAGTTCCTGGCTGCAGTGCAGTCCACAGTGGCGCACTGCTTGAGGCTGTCATGCATGCTTCCGTGCAGGGTTCCTTGCACAACAACAACCCTCACCCTGCCATCACCAACTGCATGCTGCCATCACTTTTTTTTGCCTGCAGGCCGTGTGCGCCTGGTGCCTGTGCCCGAGCACGACCTGCTGTTGGTGCAGTACACGCAAGCCCCCACAGTCGATGTCGAGCTCAGCACAGCGTACCCTGCAATGCTGCCTCACAACCGCGCCAAGCTGCTGCAAGTGGACGAGATCACAGAGATGCTGCAAGACACACTGCAAGGTGAGGCATTGCAGGAGTGCTCGTTCAAACAGGAGCCCTCTGGCTCCCTCTGGCTCCCTCTGGCTCCCAGTGGTGTGAGGTGTCGTCCTTTTGCCATGTGCTGTCCTGCGCTGCATGGCAGGGGGGCTCTTGTGACCCTCACCCCAGCACACTAAACCAGCAGACTCGCTCTTGTTTTGGTGACAAGGACGGGGGGTGCCTGCCAAGTGGCCTCACTCACTGACAACCAGGGAACAAGGGGGCCCGAGGCCGTTACACACACCTTTGTGTGGCTGTAAGCTGCGGTCGCACCCTGCAGGCCTGCACACTGCATGCACGGTTGTCTCCCTGCCTGATCCGTCTCTTGCTACTAACTCATGCACTACACCACGTGTCAAGGCCCAGTGAGTTCAGCTCTTGCAATCATGTGCAGTGTGCATCACCTTGCGGGCCTCTGCACCAAACTATCCACACCCCCACTGATGTTGCAGGTGTGCTGGGGTCCTCTGATGTGTTGCACCTGGACTACAGACCCACAGTGAGTGTTTTGGTCCTGCTTGTGACCACATCAACATTACGGTGCATCCATTCAGCAGCAATACAACAGTACTGTTGTGTGCCAATGGCTTGCACACGCCTGCTGCATCTCTGGCCATTTTTTCATGTTGACTTGGAGTTTAAATCAGCCAAATTGCCTCTCGTGGAGTGACACACGTGATGGGGACAGACCTTTCTACCATGGTACAGAGCACAGTGACCTCCTCGCTTGTTGGGTGTTATCCTGCTAGTCTGTGATTATCAGATCCCTGCTTTCGGGTACACCCGTGCGCTTCATTTGTGGCGGCAGGGCACGCCGTACAGGCTGTCCTTGTTCACAGTCGCACCAACACTCCTTGTACCACACACCTCTGCTGCTTGCTGCGCGCAGTTCCCCAGCAGCCTGCAGTACACATTTGGTGGCCTTGTTAGGTCGGCCGCCGCACGGGCCACCAACATCAGCAGCAGCATCAGCAGATGGGCCGCCGGCCTCCACATCCCTGCAGCTCCCACGCAGCAGCAGCCAACGCCGGTCCCTGCCACTGACAGCATCCAGCGCAGTGCAACTCCTAGCATTGGCAAGCTTGCAGCAACAGCTCGCCGGACACAACACAGTGTTGCCGTCCTTGGAACAGGCAGCAGCAGCGGCAGCAGTGCCGGTGACTTCAGCATGGCTGGTGTCAGCACAGAACCCCTCAGCATTCCAGCACCAGCAACCAGCATGAACCCAGCAGCAGGACACAGGGCTACGATCAGCCCCAGGAATCACACAGTGTCACAGTCAGCAGCCCTGGCCCTAACCGCACAGAAAGCAGCCTGGGACCAGCAGCAACCGAACCCAACAGAACGAACCCGCAGCCAGCTGGACAGAAAGGAGGGGAACAGTCGCACCACTGTGTCAGCAACTGTCAGCAGCAGTAGCAGTGGACAGCAGGGCAGCAGCACGGGGGGTAGCAACGTCAGCAGCAGCAGCAGTGTGGGTCTGGGCGTGGGTGACAGCAGCCAACAGGGCCGCTGGCAGCTGAGCAGCAGCTACTGCGAGGCTCTGGAGTGCTGGAGTGCGGCCGGCATCACTGCCAGGCTGTCTGCTACAGCCGCATCAGCAGCAACAGCAAGTGGCAGCAGGCCCGGTAGCACTGCAAGGGCTGCAGCCGCACTGAATGCACACATCAGCACCAGCAGCCTGGCGCTGAAGCCTGTGCAGGACCCAGGCAGAGGTAGTGTGCCCCAGCACACGCGTAGCAGCAGGCGTGCCGAGCAGCCGTCTGGCAGGCTTGCAGGGGCAGGACCCAGCAGCGAAGAACTCTCCAACTACTCAGTCTTGGCAGGGACAGCAAGCAACAGCGGTAGGGGCTTCAGCAACAGCTTCAGCAGCAGCATGGGAGGCTCAAATGAACCTGAGCCTTTGGGTGCATCCAAGGGCAAGGTCGCTGCCACAGTTGGCAGCAGCATCAGTGGCAGCAGCAAGATGAGTCATACCAGCAGCACAGCTCAGCAGCGTCAGACAGTAGCAGCAGCAGCAGGTGGGGCGAGCCGTGCAGTATGTGCTGGTCTGTCTGGCAGTGCAGCCTCCGTATCAGGCAGCGCAGCGGCACTGGTGCTGCCGGCTGCAACAAGCCGGCGGTCACTGCTCGCCGCATCTGTGTGTGTTGCGGGGATTGGCCTCGGCTTGCTCAACAGGCTTCACAGGTACTGACATGGGCTGCAGGTGCTTGGACTTGGTTGGTATGTGTGTCTTATTGTCAACCGGTATCATGTGTCCTTGTGTGGTTGTGTGTTACACTGTAAGTTCGTCCCATGCGCCTGGAATGTGTGCTTGTGTCGCTCACGGATGCAACCCAAGACTGCCACGCACCAACAGAAAAACCCCTTGGGGTTGGATGGCGACTGTTGCCTGTTGCCTATGCGGCAATCAATATGCCATGCCATTCTAGCCATCACACGTCAGCAGTCAACACGTTGTGTTGAGAGATTCAAATTCAAGCTGAGAGATTCAAACAACTGAGGGTTGGCAAGCTTCCACTTGTGCTGACTTCAGCACTGAGAGTGCTCCCCAGTCAGTCTCCAGCCTATGTGACAATGCATATGCCTGACGGGCCATGTCTATCAGCATTTGCTCATAAAGGTCGGCCGTTTGCAATGTAACAATATACACAGACATTGAGCAGCATCCTCTGGATCAGTGCCGCTTGAACATGCGCTACCAGCAGCACCCGCCAAAGAGGCCCCCCGCTAGATCAAAAGGTCACACGTAGCCCCTTCCCCGCTCTCTGTGGAGCAGCAGCAAACCCAGTATGTTACACAGCAGACGTCACCCATGACAAGCCCACAGGAGGCCTATCTGGGCTAGTCTGCCACCATAGGTGTCACAAAACGTGATCACAGCAATATCTCAGCTGTGCAGAGGCACCCCACAACCGTGCTGCTGTCACCACTGGCTGCCGTTTGGGTGTGGCGGCGTGTCTTCCACGCGTACAAATATGAACGTGCCTTGTGGGCCCCGTCCTATAAGCATCTCCTCGTCCAGGTATGTCAGCAGGTAGCTGGCGGCTGCTCCTGAGCCGCGCACCACCTGCTGCGCACTGCGGAAGGGGAAGCTCAGCTTGAACTGTGGAGGCAGCAAGATGGGGGGGGGGGGGGAGCAAGGGAGGTAGGGGTGTAATGCAGGGAGAGAGGTAACTCAGCTTGAAGCATTTCGGAACCAACAGCAAGGCAGCAAGGGGAGGGGGGGGGCAGGTTTCAGTTTGCAACGGGGACCTGCCGATATGTGGGTTGAACAGGGGCGAGAGGGGGCGACAACACGGAAGAAGCCCGGGGAAGGCAGGGGCGTGTCTGCACTTGCATTGTCTCCAATAGCCACATCCTCACCCAGCCCCCTCACCCCAATACGAGTTTGGTGAACAGCCATCCCCAGCACACGCTCAGCTCAAGTGCGCCCTGGCATGAAACATAGTGCTGGCAGCAGCTGGCAGCCTTCAATGACACAGCCTGCTCTCAAGCGCTGCCCCCCCCTCCCTGTCCGCAACCTCCCTCAATAGTCATAAGCCACACGTGTGTTTGATAGTACCAGTGACACTCGCAGCACAATTATGATTACCCCCCCCCCTCTCAGCCCGGCGAATGTTCCATATTTGTGGGATGAACTTACACACGCGGCAGCGGGTGTGGTACACCCTTAGGCTCCAAGATCGGCCCTGATCAGCTGAGAGTGCTGCAAGATGTACAATGTGACAGCAGCTTGGGAACTTGCGGAGGCCCCTGGCTCATCAAGTGGCCTTATAACATGCATGATAAGCTTGGTAATGCCTAACGCCAGCGGATGGGCTGCTTGGGGCTTTGGCTGACTCGCACTTGTAATTACATCGAATTTGCGTTTTCAGGTGCTTTGCGTAACACGCGCTATTCAAGCTGGACGCGCACTCGTAAATGATCAACACCAATACATAACGTTTGAAGGGCTCAGCTGCCCGCGAAGGGTCCTTGGTAGTGCACAGTTGCAATTGGCCGTGACTGTGAAATTGGCAGGTTTTCGAAGAGGGCTCATGGGGCCCTGTTAATGCACAATATGCTAGCCTATAACCATTAGAAGCTTTGAGTATGGTCCAGGTCTGGCCTGCGTGCCCCAGGAGGGCACACTTGTAATTGGCCGAAATTGGGTACCACAAATACCCAACCCAGGGGGGGTTGGGCCCCCCCAGCCCGGCAGCCCCTGCTCCCCCCCCCCGAAGGTACGTGCTCACCTCCTTCAGCGCCAGCAGCTGCTATTGATCGATGCCACCGTGCCAGGGGCAGCAGTGCAGAGATCAAGTCCATTCCCCAATGAACCAGATCCCTCTTCCCTTGCGCCTCTTTGCCTGCCCCTCCCATCCCCCCCCCCCCCCAATCTGTCCTGCTTACCTCCTTCAATGCAAGCAGCAGCTGCTGATTGATGGTGCCGCATGGCAGCAGCCCCCCCCCCCCCCTCCCCGCCCCCGGCTCCAAACACACCTTCGTGTGCTCACCCCCCCAAGCACGTGCTCACCTCCTTCAACGCCAGCAGCAGCTGTTGGTTGATGGTGCCGCGTGGCAGCAGTGCAGGGGCCAGCAGCGCCTCCAGGCCAGGGCTGATCCTCCCTCATCCCCCCCCCCCCCCCCCCCCACACACACACGCCCTGCTCACCTCCTTCAGCGCCAGCAGCAGCTATTGATTGATGGCACCGCGTGGCAGCAGTACAGCAGCCAACTCCCTTCCTCTCAAATCGCCCCTCCCAAACGGGGTGAACTCCTGTCGCCCCCCAAACATGCACTCACCTCCTTCAGCGCCAGCAGCAGCTGTTGGTTGATGCTGCCGCGTGGCAGCAGTGCAGGGGCCAGCAGCGCCTCCAGGCCAGGGCTGATCCTCCCTCATCTCCCCCCCCCCCACACACACACACGCCCTGCTCACCTCCTTCAGCGCCAGCAGCAGCTATTGATTGATGGCACCGCGTGGCAGCAGTACAGCAGCCAACTCCCTTCCTCTCAAATCGCCCCTCCCAAACGGGGTGAACTCCTGTCGCCCCCCAAACATGCACTCACCTCCTTCAGCGCCAGCAGCAGCTGTTGGTTGATGCTGCCGCGTGGCAGCAGTGCAGGGGCCAGCAGCGTCTCCAGACCAGGGCTGATCCTGAGCTGTCCCACCTGCGCCTCATTGAATATCAAACGGATGCGGCGAGGGCTCGCGACATCGTAGCTGCAACACAATGCAATAAGGAACACAACATGGAAGGGAAGCGGGATAAATGACGGAATCAAGGGGGAAATATCAAGGTTTGTGCGCAAACAGCATAAGGTAGGGAAAGTCAAAATCCAAGATTCGGGGCAAACAGGGGCGAATGCAAGGACAGATACTGACTGGGAGCGAAGCCCGTGGAGCGGCAAAGGGTGTGTGAGTGCGGGGAGACTGTAACCCAACGATTGCGCAGGGGTGTGCACAGGCATCCAAGCCTGGTTTCCCCCTATCAAGCCCAGATCAACCTATGTTGCATGCCTGCCAGGCGTGGCAAGCAAGCTACCCGCGCGTTGCTTCCACCGTGCAGCCCTGTTTCACCTCCAGCGGGAGGGCTATGGTGAAGTACGTTGATGTTCTACCCCATACTCTAGGTGCGCTGCCCCCCGTCCTATGTTTGCAAAAGCTGATGATGCGCTAACTGCCATGCAAGCTGGGATGACCTCTTCAAGACTCCCAACACAACCCCAAGATTGTGACAGTGCTGTCGCTGCTAGCACAACTGAAATTCTGCAAGTATTAACCAAGCCCCACCTTGCTTCCACCGTGAATGTGCAGCCCTTGTCCTGCTTCAGCAGGAAGGGTACACTGAACTCAATGATGTTCTAACCCATGGCCCAAAAAATTACAGTGTGCGCTGGTGCCTGCAAAAGCTAGTGCTGCTCCAGCTGTCAATAGCATTGAGATCCCACCCATCAAACTTCCCTATGTTTATCTCCCAGACTTTGACAACAGCCGTCAATTGAAACAGAACCAACCCCACCTTGCTTCCACCGTGAATGTGCAGCCCTTGTCCTGCTCCAGCAGGAAGGGTACACTGAACTCAATGATGTTCTCAACGATGCCCCGCTCAACACTGGAAAAGCGCTGGTACACACCACCTACCCGCACAGGGGCGGGCAGGGGCCAAAGTCCGGCAAGTCCAGGCCCACAATGGGGGTCTGTGTGTGTGGTGGATGAACGCGCCGGGGGGGGGGGGGGGGGGGGGGAGGAGGGGGGGGGGGGGGGGGGGGGTGGGTGAGTGGGTGGGGGTGGGGGTGGGGGGAACAGGCATGACAACAAAGAATGGTTGTGTGCATGAAGGCAGTCGAGAGCATACCCTTATTTGTGCTGCTGCTGCTGCTGTTGAAGATGCACAAACAGCTGCACAGGATGTTGCCAGAACCCCCCCTCCCTCTCCCCACCTCGCCGGGCTGGCTCCTCATGGACCGCCCCCCCCCCCCCAACCACCCCTGTGCTGCCTTAGTGCAGCTGATAACAGGCTTCTCCCCCCCCCTCCCCCATGTCCCCCATGCCCCCTGCTGCGCCCTGTGCCCACCCACAATGTCGAGTGCGTCAGTGTACTTCCCCCCCCCTCCCCCAACCCCCCCCCCCCCCCCCGGGAAACATTTCCCCGGCTGCTCCCCCTGTCCACCCACCACGTCGAGTGCGTCTGTGTACTGCAGCAGCCACTTTCCCTCCAGCAGGCTGTAGTCCAGCTCAGGGGGGGACAGACCCTCAACTGACACCTGCGGGGGGGGGGGGGGGGAGGCAATGACGGTGGTGAAAGTGATGATGGAAGGGAGCGGATGGGTGGGGGCAGGGTAGGGTAGCGGGGGAGGACAAGGAAGGGGGGGGGAGGGGGGGTGGAGCAGGTCCCTGAGGCACATGGGGTGTGACTGTCTCGACAGTTGCTGACGGTCCTTCAGTGGTTGAGTGATGGGTGGTTCAAGAAACGGTTACTGGATGGCACAGCAATATGGAATGCTGCAATGATGTGCACCACCCCATGTGGTGGGACGGGACTGGACTGGAGCGTGTGCTACAAGCAGAACACCTGGGATGACTGCCCCCCCCCCCCAGCCCCTCTCAAACACACTTCATCCTCTGTTGCACCCCTCTCCTTCCTGCCGCTGCGGTGGCTGCTGCTGCTGCTGCTGTAGAGATAGCTCTGTAGAGATAGCTCTGTAGAGTGGCCCACACTCAGCGATTGCACACCAGGCATGTCTGTGGCTGATGCTCCCAAGCACATACATGTGGGGGTCTTGCCTGCCCCCCCCCCTCTCCACGACAGCAGCTGCTGCATGCCTGAGCCACGCTGTGGTTTTGCAAAGACCTCCCAGACATTGGTGTCCCCCCCCCCCCAAAAGAACTAGTGGTACTCCAAGCCCCTCCAACACCCCGCACCCGTCCCTCTGCATGCACCTGTGCTTCCTCTATCTGCCCTCGAAGCTGCTTGGTTGTGTTGCTGCCACGTTTCGTGCCCGATATCCAGCTCAACAGCTCGTCCTTTCTCTCCCTCGCGGTTGCTGTGTCTGGACCACTCGTTGTACTACTGCTACTGCTGCCTGTTGCTACTGCTGATGACACCACACACGAACGGAGCTTCCGGTGCAATCTGTAACATGCACCACATGCTTTTGAGTGACTAGCGAGCGCCATGGCGACAAACTTGACGGGTTGAAGACAGGGATCTCGATCTACATGAAATACTTCTGCTGCTGGTCCACAAAAGCAGTCTTCCCAACCCTAACACAAATAAATGCAACCCAAATCTGAGCTGGACCTAACAGTTTTTGTCGCATTCTGACTCTGGTCAAAGCAAGTTGGTCAAAGTGTGCAGTCAACCTGCTGCCCCACCCTGTGCTGAAGTATTTCTGGGTTGGATGCACGGGGTGTACATCAGATTGTTGTGCTTTCCAGGGGTAGTAAGTGCCCTTACCACCCTTGGTGCTTTCTCACGAGAGTGACAGGCTGGTTGTTTGCACTTGCAACTTGCAATTGCCTACAATACAAAGGCAGTTGCTGAGGACGGTATTTGGCTACACTAGGCTGGCAACTTCCCTTCGACACTGCGCCCCTACGTTTCACACTGTGGCCCCATCCTTGAAAGCGGTAGTGAAGGGGTTGTAATAAGATCACAGAGGCTGAAGCTGCCGTGTCTGTCAACGAAAAGAAGTAGTAAGTGATGCATGGTAGTGAAGGGGTGTGTGCAGGTGTCAGCTAGCACACACTCAAAGGCGTGAGACTGTCATTCAAGAAACACTTGTGCAGCAAGCTTGCACCACACACAGATTACAACGGTACCAATACTGGCAGGTAAACAACCCAACTTTTGCCTGCCACAACCAACACCTTGCCCTCGTGAGTAGTAACTGCAGCCAAGTGTGCCAATTGCTTCCTCAGCAATTGGACATGACGTGCTGTGACAGCAGTGCTGACCTTGGATCTCTTAAATTGGGCTTGCGACCGCCACAGCTGACAGGCCCCGCCGAGTGTGCCATGGCATCTGTCATGCAGTGTGTCAGGATAGCATGACGGCAATGTGCAGCAACATGAAATTCGTCTCAGACCAGACTCTGTCCTTGCTAGAGGATGGCCACAACTTGTCAAATTGGTGCGGGGGCTGTTGCAACCCAGAACAACAACCTGTGACAACACTTTTGGCACAACAGAAACAGCATCCCGGTAAGATGCGTGCATACTGTGCAACTTCACTTGGTGTGACACGCTGCCTACAATCACTGACAACACTGACTAGGCCCTAAACAGTATACTGCTCTGTAGCATCGCTGCGCTAGGACAAATGTGCACATGAACATGAGCTCTGGGGTACACTCGATAATGACACATGCTGAACAGTCCTGAAAACTCTTGAGGTACTGACAAGCTGAAAACAAGCTGACACTCCTACTACATCCTACAACAGACCTGGCACCTAGGGACAGAGTAAGCATGTAGCACAGCACAGGATACCTGTGCTACATGCACAGCACAGCACAGCACAGCCCACCTCAGCACAACACTCAGATAAATACAACACGCACGTTGGTCAAGTCCTGGCCGTGCGGTACCAACAGAGCTGAAACCGTCTCTGAACAACAGAGTCAGCATACAGGGCCCTGATAGCACCAGCTGCATGATGGGGACAGATCTGCTACAAGCAGACCTAGCGAAAACTTCTACAAGCAAGCCCTGATGAAACTGCGTGTAGCACGCAGATCTAGTAGGTGTGCTAGATCAGCTGAAACACACTGGCCAGGCAGTGGTTGGTGCACAGCCCACTGCTGCCAGAACATCCTGTGCAGTCAACTCGAAGGGTCACTGACGGTCACTTCTTCAACTGTCAGGCTGCCGAGCGTGGTTAGAAGTTCTTCGTGCTCTTCACGTCGCCTGTGTTGGCAGTAGTCACAGCCTCACTGCAGTTGCAGAAGAAAACAAATCAGGCAGACAGGCAAGCAACATTGCAGTCAGAGGGCGAGCTTACACTGCAGCTGGTGTGCACCATCTGTGTTCTTTCTGTAACCGCTGGCAGCCTGCTACCTGCAAACCTCGCATTGTGTTTCTGACGGCTGCACCACAACCAACACCTCATTTTCTGCAGCGTACAACCACTCTTGAATGCCACCAGCACTTGTGTCAGGACGCTGGTCAGTGTTGGCAAGGCCTAAATCCATGGGGCAGTACTCACGGCAGCACGAGTGTCTTGCCAGCTGCGTTGATGAGTCGAATGTCCCAGGGCAGTGCAGGCAGGCGGCTGGCCTCCCACGCAGCACCAAACGCATTCCTCATAGGCCTCCAGGCATCAGTGCCAGCCTGCAGAGCAGCAAAATAAAGAAAATAAAGAGACGGCATGTTGTTGATATGTGAGAAACGGTCAGCACTTCACGCACGCAGCATTAAACTTTGAATGATGATCCCTTGTGGGCCGACAGGCATCAGTGCCAGCCTGCAAGCAGTCAGTTGCAGCAGCAGGAGAAGGCAACCCAAGACAGCAGGGGCAGGGCAGCATATTGTTGATGTGTTGGTCAGCCGCTGCGCAACCATCCAGCACCAAAGCCAGCTCTCCTGAACAACCATCCAGCACCGAACCCAGCTCTTCCACCACTTCCTACTTATCCCAATCGTTATTTCTAAAGCGTCGGTGGCCAGTCAGGGCATCTCACCTTGGCGAGCTCCACCTTCTCCAGTGGTGACCCGTTGACGTTCTTGAACAGCATCCGCACCCAGCCACCCCCAGTGGCGCGGTAGGAGTCAACACGGGTGGTCACGCCACCAGCAAAGGCACAGGGCACCTGCAGGAAGGTGAAGACAGCGGCAATGCAAAAGACAAAAAGCAAAGCTTGATGGCGACAGGTGTGGTTATTTGAGGGGAGGACTCAACCTACAGTCTTTTGCAGTGTACACCAAGGGGCCATGCTCTGGTGGGGGATTGACACACCGGGCGGGGGGGGGGGGCAGAGGGCGGGGGAAGGGGGGGGGGGAGGGTGCACCCCTCACGTGTGGGGTCCCCCCCCCTCCTCCCTCCCTTTACTATCCCGTTCAGTCTTGCAAGCACCCACCCACCCACCCACCTAGCAACACTGGATGACGCTGCATCCCAGGTTCAGAGGAGCCAAGCTGGCACTCGCCCCTCTCCCTTCCTCACTCTGTCCGAGCCTCCCTCACCCCCCCCCTAGCTGGTTGATGCTGTCACCCACCCACCCACCCACCCACCACCTCCTAATACGAACTTGGTGCAGTGGCGACCAAAGTCCCCCTCCCACCCACACACCCGGGTCCCACCCACATCACCCACCTCGCGGTACTGGATGGCAACGCGTCCCAGGTCTAGTGATGCCAGCTTAGCAAAAGGTGTCGCCATGAGGTTGACCTGGTTGGCCTCACACTCATCACAGTCATCAACCTGGACGGTCAGGCGGGTCTTGGGGTCATTGCAGGCCTTTGGGGGGGGGGGGGGGTGTGGGGGGGGGGCAGCAGTGGCAGGGAAAGGGGGGGGGGGTTAGCACAATGTCAGGTCATGCGGGCGTTGCACACATCATAATCATATACTGTTGACAGTCATCAACAACCTGGACGGTCAGGCGAGTCTTGAGGTCGTTGCAGGCCTGTGGAACAGAAAGGAGGTAGGGCAGCAGGAAGACACGGTGAGGGTATGCACGAGTCAGACACTATTGAGGTGCAGGGATGGACGGAGGCAGGGTGGGTGAGAAGCGCACGTCTGGCGGGACTTGGGGTCATTGCAGGCCTGGGGGGGGGGATGTGGGTGGCGATGACGGATTGAGGGGTGGGGGTGGGGTGGTGGGGGGAGTGGGGGTGGGGTGGGGGTGGGGTGGGGGTAGGGGGGGGGAGGCAGGGCGAGGGAGGGGGCAAGGTGATGTGGCAGGGCATATTCTCACCTCATCCACACAGCGGACCTCCAGGCAGACCCCACAGCCTTTGAGGGCATACTTGCTGAAGATGCTCTTGCTGAGTGACACACCAGCAAGGTTGAGCCCAGGGTGCTCAGCTGCAGTCAAGGCACCGTAGCCACAGGCCCCATTGGGCACAGACGTTGCTGCAGCATCCTGGATTTGGCGGGAACATGCAGGAACAGGGTATCAAACAGCTTGTGAGCAGCAGCGAGTAAGTAGCAGCTGCAGCAACACAGTAGCATCAACCCAGCATCTGGCGGGCAGCAGACATGTGATCTAGATTAAAGGTTGTTGAATGCGGTTTCACTGTGGTTAGTGCGAGCATTGAAGGCTTCTCGGAGCAGCAGCTGTCTTGCTGCCAGCAGATCTGTCAGACTTCAAAACTGCGGATGCGCAGCAGGGACTGTCTGGTGCTTGATTACCTCTCCGCTGAACGTTGCGACTCCAGGCGTCCAATTTTGGGCCTGGGATTGGGCCACGGCAAGTCCTGCTGCAACCAACAGCACCAACGCTGTGCGGATTGCCATGGTGTGTGAGATTTCTTTGTGATTAACGATGTATGATCGTTGTATGATGAGCGTAGCGAGCAGCAAAAGGATGCTAGGAATTGGGAATGCTGTATTTATCGCATAAACGTGTGTGTACCTCGGTGTGACCGTCGCTCATTTCTGGCAGACTGGAACGTGCCAGAAGGTGCCACGTAACACTGTTAGCACAACAGCTTTCAGATCGATCTTTTTTGTCTGATCTGCGCAAGTAGGCGATGTCTACCACCGCCCGACGTAGAAAGCAGGAAGCTTCCGCGCACGAAACTGTCGGACCAAGGGCATTGGTCGATGTTGTTTCAGCAGGGGATAAGGAGGAACTGCAACCTTCGTTAGAGGATGAGCTCAATCAGAACGACGAGGTCTAGATCTGGCCACGTCCCTGCCGTGCATGCCCATGCATGCCATGCACACGCCCATGTACATGATTTGCACATGCACACAAGGTGCATGATGCGCGTCAAAACCGCCGCAAGCCAGCGCGGAAGATACATACACCCACATGCACATGCACCTGGATGGTGCCCTTTCCTGCACCCCCTCCTCTACAGCAGGGTAGGGTTACGTGCAAACTTGTCTGCTGTACATGTCTGCTAGTAGGCCGTTGATACAACGTACACGCTTCCCTACGGACATTTCCATTGCTGATGGCATGCTAGTCTCGTGCTAACTGCACTGCTGTGGCGTCCCTTGTGCCCACCCTTTGACCGCTTGACCGCTGAACCACAGTGCAGCAGTGGGGGTTTTGTACAGTATACTCAAGCTCTGACAACGGCTCTTCAGATCGCAGTCCTTCAGTATGGTTTTTCCCACTCGATTTCGCTCGTTTCTCAAGCGTTGCAACGCTTGTGGTACCTGAAGTTGGCTTGGTGCTGCTGTTGACCCTCTGACACCGCTGATGTGAGCCTGAGAGCGCATGTCCCTAACTTGTTCCGGCAGTCACAAAGCTGGACTGCTGCATATAGCATTCAATCAGGACACAGCTGCATAGCTATAGGAACCTCGGAAGGCATTCGGATCTATCACACATCGACACACACCAAGTATGCTATCGAGACGATGTTGGAGCTGTCGGTTATTATTTTTGACGCTTGAAACTCTGTTATCTTTGTTTGCAAGCCGGGGGAGTGCATGGTTGCGATCCAATGATCTTGGCACCCTCACAACAGTAGCATTGCTGTTGATGTGAAGCCAGTGCAGCTGGTGTTTGCAAGAGCTGTACCTAAAGTCAAACGGCACTTTCTGGTGTTTCAGGGTGGCAGAGATGCTGTTCTGCACCAGCCTACTGCCTATGTGGGTGCAGGTGAGCAGCATGCATATGCCTGCTTGGCGTGGTGTGACAGACTTCCCTGCCTCACTAGAGCGCGCGTGCTTTGGTCAGCTCTCAAAGACTGCAGCGTAGATGGAAGCTTTGCAGCAGCGGCTATGGCCCCAGCATGTTGTGTCTTGAGCCGCCCCCCCCCCCCCCCCCCCACAAAAACCGGGGCATCATCCTCAGAGGTACAGAAGCAAATGAGCCAACACAGCTGTGACCAAAGATAGTGCACAGCAGCAGATGCCTGCTGTCTGCCTGGCCCCCTGCCTGTGT